>OY757904.1:44275361-44513637 GCA_963585895.1 Sepioteuthis lessoniana
TAGCTTATCGGTAGCTGTCCATGGCTTTGCTAGTCGCATGTCGATGTCTGCCTCGGTTGATGAGATACTGCTTCCAAGGTAGGTGAACTTGTCAACTAGTTTCGGGGAGCTACCGTTTAGTGTGGAGATGTCACCTGTTTGATTAAAGCACATATATTCCGTCTTGTGTGCATTGACATGAAGGCAGATGCCTGTAGCGGCTCGTTCCAGACTATGTAGCAGGGTTTCGGCTTGAGCTTGTATATTTGCCAGAAGAGCAATATCATCGGCTTAGTCGGCGTCGGTAATTGTTTTTGCGGTGTATCTTCTGCTCCTTTCTTTCGTTTGCTTGAAACTGTTTTCTTTGATTTTGTCGATAGATGTTCTAAGAACGTAGTCTAGACAGATGATAAAGGGGTATGGGGCTAATGTGTTTCCTTGCACTATACCTGCTACAATGTCGCAGTAATTTGTGTCTCCATCCGGAGAACGGACTTTTACTTTGGTGTTTCTATAGGGCATCATTATGGCTGCGACGGTTTCTTTTGGTAGGCCGAAAGCGAGTAGAATTTGCTCCATCTTTCTTGTGTGTATGGAGTCAAAGGCCTTAGTAAAGTCGACAAATAATATTGTTGCCTCTAGGTTTTTTGCACGTACACCTTCTAGAATTCGACGGATAGTCAAAATTTGTGACGTTGTTGATCTATTTCTCCGGAAGCCATTTTGGTTCTTGTAAACTATGTTGTCAATTTTGGGTTCTATGCGGTTGCGTAGTAGGGCTTGTATATCTTGGCCGCTATGGACGTAAGTGTTATACCTCGGTAGTTCTTGGCTAATCCGAGGTCACCCTTTTTAGGGATGGGGAGGACGCATTCCTTCATCCATCTGTTTATATGATTTTGATTATATACGGCATTGCAGTGTCGGAGCAGTATGTCGTCGAATTATCTGGTCTTCCACACTTCTGGGAGTATTTCACCGAGCCCCTGCTGCTTTTTCATTTTAAATTTTTCTCAGTACCGAGTCGAGTTTGTTTGAGTAAACGGTCCTCGTTTGATGTCTAATTGCTTACTTATAATTCTCGTGATTGGTTCATGAGTAACTTTTGGAGGGTTTCCGAGTTAATTCTCGAAATGCTGTTTCCACAGGTGTATTCGTTTTTGTTGGTTGGTAGCTTTCAGTTTAGCTTTGGCAGTGCTCTTCCTTCTGCTCACTTCGTTTATCGTTTGCCATGCTATCCTAGATTGTCTACCTTCAACCGAGTCCCTAATCCTATCGAACTGATTTTGTATATATTCTGTCTGTTCTTTTAGGTATATGTTAGCTAATTCATTTTGTGCCTTTTTAAGTTTCAGGGCATTTGTATTGGTTGGGTTCTTCCGTTTGCATTTTCACGTCTGCACGCTTTTCTCCAACCGCTGATATCTTCCATGGGGCTCTAGATTTAGTTCTTTGTTTAGTTGGAATGAATTCCGCTGCCGCTTCTAAGTGGGCGTTGACGAAATATTCATTCTTTATTCGGAGTATGCGTTTCTGTCTTTTCCTGTAGTACATCGTATTTGTTTCCTAGAGCAAACGCATATTTATCTCTAATATCTCCGGTATTAAGCAAGGCCCAGTCATAGTGTACTGTGGTCGCTGTTCGAGTCGCATTCTTTCGTAGGCTCGGTCGTATTTTTGCCGTGACAATTCTGTAATTGGAGGACACATCCTCGAATGAGGAGTCAGCCTCGCAATTCAATACGCTATTATTCCATTTCTTGTTTATAAAGACGTAGTCTATCTGTGCTTTAGTATTGTTTGCGTATGTGTAGGTCTAAAGTTTTCCGTCCCTTTTTTGAAAGTTTATGCTGAGGTATGTTTATTTTCTATCGTGAAATCTGTTAGATGTTGCCCATTTCTGTTTGACGAGTTGTGTAGGCTGAATTTGTGGTTTCCGTTTTTCCAATTTGGGCATTCATGTCTCCGCCAATGACGAGAAAGTTGTGTTTTGGGATGCTACGAACAAGAGAGGATAAATCATCATAGAAGGTGATGAGTTCAGTTTCTTCACAAACATTGGCTGGGCTGTAGCAGGATATTATTGTTGCGTTGGGATTACCATTAAAAATAGCTACCATCATCCTAGGTTGTATTTTCTCTATGCCATTTAGTGATTTTAGGGCTCGTGGTCCTATAAGCATACCTAAACCTGCTATCGTGGCATTGGCAGTGGCTAGCGTCCATCCATTGCCAGAATCGTGACATTTAATATCCTCGCTATGTGTGTATCTGTTTTCTTAAATGCATATTGTGTCTAAGCTCCGGTTGTTATCCTATTTTATAGATATATATGTAGATATATAAGTAACCACCGCAGCAACACACTCACACACATACACCAGAAGGAATATATATAAAAGCATATTCATATGCATGTAGAAAAAGGTACACACACACATTTATTTAGCGACACGAGGAGGATGTGATATAAGGTCAAAGATGCACATATCTATGTTTACGCAGGAGTCCGAGTGGTCTGATACTAAGTCTAACGTAAAGTTGGACGGGTTTCGATCCCGAGTTCAAGCGTCCTACGTGTCTAGCCACACTGAAGAGTTCTGATAGAACGAAACAGCCTGTCTGTCACAATATATACGATCCCCCATGGGAGTTGAGCACTCTGGCGAAGGAATTTTCGGACGCCGCTCGCA
The DNA here is from genome assembly GCA_963585895.1 of Sepioteuthis lessoniana. NCBI lineage: Eukaryota > Metazoa > Mollusca > Cephalopoda > Myopsida > Loliginidae > Sepioteuthis > Sepioteuthis lessoniana. The sequence continues at coordinate 44,278,034 of OY757904.1, forward strand.
TAATGCAAAGCTCTTCGAAAGAACTGAGCACTCTGGTAGCCGATAGGGTATAGAAATGTAAACAAACGGACGCTGCTGCTGCTACATAATACCTTATAATTCCCTTCGCCAACGTGGTACGCTTGTTGGCCGAGCGGTCTGATACTAAGTCTAACGTAAAGTTGGACGAGTTTCGATCACGGATTCAAGCGTCCTACGTGTCTAGCCACACTGAAGAGTTCTGATAGAACGAAACAGTCTGTCTGTGGATGACAATATATATACGAAATAAAGCTGACAAGTTCACAGTCTGACCAAGAGAAGATCACAAGACATAAGACATACAGTTTGTTCCACTTGTTCATCTCATGTTAGCGCACTACATTGATCATTCCTTAACTTTCTCTAAGCCTTTGAAAAAATTAAATTACTAAAATCATTTTTTTCATGGTTGTGCCTAGAATTTTCAGCAATCTCTTTCTCTCTCTCCCCCTCTCTCTCTCTCTCTCTCTCTATATATATATATATGTATGTATATATGCACGCACACACCTATATATTTTATATAGGTGTATGTATGTAGTTTTACGCGTAAATGTATACGATCACAAACGTATACATATGCCCGTAGAATTTTATGAGTATACATATATCTAAGAAAGCAAAGAATTGAGGGACATGAAAAGTATATAAAAGTCTTAAGAAGGCAAACGTTATGTTGCTTATTTAAAATGGGGTGACTGGCAAACAGAGAAACACAAATAACATTCATGATCCCAATCATAAGCAGACAAACATTTACTTATAAGAAAGCCAAAGAAGAAAATGAAACGAGGGTGGTGGAATGTTTGCTATGATACCAATAATAAAGTCAAAAAGAGCCTTAAGCAGCACGACATTTTTTTAACCCGAGATTCGACGCTTTTGATTTGATTTAGATCCTTGTCTGGGAGGGGCACACCCCCGACCCCAAGTTAACAGCCACACTTCTCCCTTTTTTGTATTTAAGGGCGTTTCTTTTTGAATTCAGGGAGATTTCAATGGCAATATTTTGGTTAACGCCTTCTTACTTTTAAGTTAATGAAATTGACTAACCAGTTTTTTTTTCTTCATTTTTCTGCAGTTTTCTGTCGGTTGCAAGGATCTATACAATAACCTAAGAACTGAGAACAAAATTGAATAGCTAAATATCAACAGGTTTTCAAACATCGACGAAAACTTAAAAAGATTAGCCCGTAAAAATTTTTTATTTGTTAAAGAAAGCGTTTTAAAAAAGTATAAATTCCTATATCATGTTTTTTTACTGATTGATTTCATCCCAATACTAAAATTAGATTACTTGATTTTAATGGTGTAACAATCACTCTATGGTTATTTTATGCCAGAAGGTTAGGGAATTACGTTCATTGTTCGTTAATATCTATGTTTTTTTGTGTAGTTTTTTAAGAGTTTTTCTTTTTTGGATCTGAAATTAGAGAATCGCCCATAAGTAAGTACACCCATGATAATCTTTTATAAAAGACATTATTTTCCTCTAGATCAAAGGTAGCAGGATTTTATTTCTTGTCAAACAATCAAAACGGATATATATAAGTATTATTTATTAACCAACTCTACAGCATTGAAACTCTTTAACTAAAAATATGAATATGTAGTTGTCCAAAAATAAGTACACCCCTTATATGTATATGGAATTTCATTTCGTTGCAGATTCTCACTATAGTAGATTTTAGTAATAAATAATACCGAATAGTATCCATTTTGATTGCATAATGTTCCACAGGAAATGATAAAATCCTGGTATCTATGATTTAGAAGAAAAATTGCTTTTCACTAAAAAAATACAAAAACAAAAGAAAGAAAAAAAAACAGTAGGAGTGTAATTATTAATGGGTGATGCTGTATTTACGCAACCCCTCCACTACGGACAGGATGCGATGCAAGATTCATTTTTTAAGTGAAGTACAGCTGGATAGAATTCAGAATTTTCATTCTCTTAGACTGGTTGACGTAACATGGCTCAAGAAATCAGTCTATTCTACTATTTAACTATAGTTGAGTGTAAACAGGTGGATTTTCTTTTTCAAGGGCATTAGCATAAAGTGAAACACAAACAGCGTCGTCTAGGATTTGAACTCCTTTAGCAGATTTCATTTCTCTGGCGAAAAACATTACGCAAAGCATGCCTTCTATGGGCAGCCGCTACTCACAGACAAACTTTATTTGGAATAATATACAGACAAGCTTTGTTTGCAAATGTTTCGGAACATGGATTCACATTGCACTGCATCTTTGGGTGAATCAATGACCAACAAAATCACCTGGCTCCGTGCTGGGAGACTTAACAATGATTAGCATAATTTACATTGCACCGAGCGAATCTATGACTAGCATTGACACCTCCCCCAAACACCCTCTATAAAAAGACCATGTGTCAAACCCTGCCTGATGGAAGGAATGGATAAATACCGCCTTCTATGAACGATGTGATAATTTTCTATCTTATTGTTAAGTATGTTAACGTATTTGACTTGCTTGCTATTTCGTTGTTCGATACCTCATTTGTGAGTTCGATTCTTTCCGGTAGCAGCATACAATAACCGTTTGAAGATATTTTATGTTTAGAGGTTTGTGCACATTGTGCGTTTAGATTTACATTTTTTCTCTAGTGGTTTTTTTTTTGCACATGGTTATATGATATCAAGCATTCTTATTTAATACAAATAATCTTCGAACAGATCAATTTGATTCATGGAAGGGACCCTAAAAAGTACTACCACTCCGAGTCAGAGTGAACCAGGGAATAATGGCATACCATACACTCCTTAAATCTCCAGAATTGGAGCGTCGTAACCAGAGGCAGCTTAGTGTCATAGCCAGGACAAGACATTTTTGAGGACAGGGTTTTATCCTATTTGCAGGAGACAATGTATTCTAAATATACGGTGTGTCAGTTGATGACATCATTGTTTTCGGGGGTGGAAAGAATATCTTTGTTAGGGTGTGGTTTCCTTAGAGAAAGAGATGAAGTTGTTTTGCAATTAAGTTAATATTTTTTTACGCAATTGGTTTAATTATTTAATAGACCAACCTTGTAAAATTAAAAAATGTAAAATTAAGTAAATGACAGCAATACGTAGTTATAATGCTTTTCTTGAACATAAATCAAAATTTTCAAAACGAAAAGGATAACTCGCTTTAATATTTCGTTAAGCATTTTAAATAGAAATCAAGTCACAAGCAACATTACGATTCTGAAATAAGAACATTGGCCAGCCATGCTTATTAATTCAAGGAAGTCAGTTTAAATTTTCAAAAATATTACACTTAAAAAACACCATGAAGTAAAAGAAGAAAAAACGTTTTTAGATTCTTTATTTTTCAAAACCATATTTGGCAAATCATTTATCATATATTCACTTAATTTGGGTTCATGAATTGTGGCATAATAAGCTCTCTTCCTTCTCCAAAAGCATTCTGGGTAATGAGGCGACGATATCATAAACTTGCTTAATTCAATGCACGTGAGTGATATCAGACAGAAAATGAATGTCTTAATAGTGAAACGCAAACGGGACAATTTTAAGTACGCCAACGAACAAAATAGCTTGTGTAAACCTTGCCAGTATAAACCCATTACTTCAAGTGACAAAAGAGATTTTGCTGTAAATTTGTTGCTGCTGTCATTATGCTTATAAAATTTAAATTAAAAGTGATACATATTCCAGCATGATCTTAAATTTCGTCTATTAACATCAGCTTCTATAAAGATTTTTAATATACTGGCTTCACTTGAAAATGTAAAATTTTTCAATCATAGGATGAATAAATCTTAGCTATCATTTGTTTTCAAGTTCAGTTTTAGGTTTATAATGTCTTTCTTGGTCAGCAAATATAATCCTTGATTTAGTCCGCTCTGTCTGTAGGGATTAAGGCTGTCCTGGGTATGAAAACAAACTGCATCTGATGGTGAGGCTCCCGTTCTCAAGGATGTGGCTGACTCCATCATTGCCATTATTTCCCGGCTCAATCTGACCCGGAGTGGTAGTAACTATTAGGGTCCTATATATGGATCAAATAAATATGTTTAAAATCATTCATATTCCATAGGTTTCTTTCTTTTGTTTAATGGCATATCAACCTTTGTAGGTTATTTAATGCCAAAGCCATTCTCCTAGAAGAACAGTAGTGGTACTATTTAACCCATAGCTGGGAGGATAAGGGTGTTCATACCTTTCCTAAGGGTATTTGTCCGAAAGTGAAGGTAATAGCGTGACTGGAGTACGAACTCGCTTACTACGATTCCGCAGTCCATCGCTTTAACCATTACAACACGAGGACACCCCCTCATATTCCACAGGACCATTTGCCAAAAAAATGTAAATATGAACGAACAACGATCACGATTATTTAACATGTAGACATAAAATAACCCTAGACGGGTTGACATTCCATTAAAATCAATCAATAGTTTCAAAGCTTTTCGCATGATACAAAATTAAAATATTACTGACTTAAAAAGGAACTATAACTTGATAAAAGAAAGAATACAGGGTGAGTGAAAAGTAACTCCCTATTTAAAAATTCTTGTAATTTATTTCTTAAACGTAATTTTTCGAGAAATGAATTTTATTTTAAAATTGAACGTTAATTTTTCCCTAATTAAAAATGCCAACATTTCATGAAAAATTACAGGAAGAATCTCTCTCTCTCTCTCTCTATATATATATATATCAAATGATTTGAGTCTGGATATTCAATAACAGTCGATCTTGTAGTTATTTAATCAAAATTGTCTAATCGTGGCAAGAGCATAAATGATTTGCTATTGCTCACAAAACCGAAATGTTTATCCCATTCTAGTTGAGTTATCTGAGTATCAAATACGCTGTAACATTTTATTGTAGTTGTTACACTTAAATGACTTATAAGAAATTGTATCTTGGACAAAATTCTTTTTATATGAAATTATATTTTAAAATATTCATTTTCTATTTTAAAGCAAATATAATTCCAAAGTAAGTTTTACAAATACTGAAAAAAAGCCTATTTTTTTTTTAGATTTCCTGTATATATTTTTTAATTTGCATTTATCATTTACTTTTAATTCTATATTTTTATAATTAATCATTAAAAGATAAAGTTTGTTTTAATGAAAAAAATCATCATTTAGATAATTCGATAAAAATGTTTTAATAAACAATATTTATTTCGATCTTTTTTATATGTTGAATACAAAGTAATTTAGAATCAAATAAAAATTATGGTGTCTTTTCCTCAGCTGAAGGTTTCGTTAAAACTTACATTTCTCGAATAATCAAACATTTATTTCATAATAATGTTTCAGAACCTACCAAGTGAAAATTATAATAAATAATGAATTTTAAAACAGTTAAACAATTTTTGTAGGAAAAAATATTTTGTATGTAATTTGATAGCATGAGTTTCAGCCGCTGAAACAAAGTTTGAATTCCAAAGAGATTTACATCCTCCATATTTTTTTTTACTTGATCAGTTAAATTCAACTTCAAAGATTTATCATCTTCAAACAATATTTGTATGCATAATTATACAAAAAAAGAATTACATTAAATAAAGTCATTTACTTGTAAAAACAGAAAAAAAAAAAATGACCGCCCCCATACTAAGAAAATGTTCCGAGGTATTTCGCTCCCAGGAAACACCTTGTTTCCCAGATAGACCCCAATTTTTACGCAATAAGCCATCATTAAAACATAAGTTGGTCGACCGCAGTCGAGGGTGACCTGAAAGCTCTTTTTCAATGGCTACTACACAGAAGTGTTGAAGGAAGGCGCTACTCTTTCTTTTCCCTGGATTGATCCATTTACCCTTGTTCCGCACGTTATAAAGCTGAGTGTTAATCAAAGAGGCTTCAAGTACAACTTTTGGGTCATTGGCATGACTCGACCTGGGATTGAACCCTGGTCTTCTGGGCCATCGGCGAACACTAACCATGATGCCAATGGGCGAGTATATAATAATAATTACAACAACAAATTGGAACACTTGGAAGAGTCCCAAAATGTTTGGAAAGAGGGCAAGAAGAGTCGAAAATCGTAGAACTAATCGAAGCCATCCAAACTCATTGTTGAGATTGGCCAGAATACTGAGAAGAGTCCTGGACACCTGAGGAGACTTGCTATCACTCAGACTCCTGTCAAAGACCATATACTATGAAGGACTCGTAAGGATAATGAATGCTGACTCACAAAACATTTGCATTAAAGAGACAAAAATAAAATGATTTTTAGTATAATAAAGATACAAGAATTGTGTGTATATATATATATACAGTACCAGTGAAAAGTATTTCTATTTCTTATCCTAAAAGTGTTATTTTTTGAAAAATTGATTTGAAGGCGTTTTTCTTTTTCAATATTACGGTGGATTATACTGTCAGGAGACATTAGGAAACGGGACAAAACAAGACCAAAAGCAACAACAAGAGCAGAGGACTATTTCATCTGAATCACCAATTTGCGTGACAGAAAGCTGAATGCTCCAAACATCACAGCACAACTGAACTAATATCATGAAAAAATGAGTCAACATACACTATGAGGAGAAGACTGTGAATCTGGCCCATATGACAGAATTGCTGTCAAAAAACCACTATTGAGGAAGTAAAACAATGTCAAAAGCCACCGGAGGGCCAAGACGCACAAAGACTAAAGAATACAGCACTGGAATAAAGTCCTTTGGACTGACGAATCAAAGTTCGAAATCTTTCGGTCAAATAGGAGGGTCTATGTGTTGCGAAGAGTTGGTGAAAGACTGATACTCCCTCTATCACACCAACCGTAAAGCACAGAGGAGGCTCTGTTATGGAACGCGGCTTGTGGCTTAAGGATCAGTACTCATGCAAAATAATGACCCAAAGTATACTAGTAAACTGCGCGCGGTACATTAAATGCAAAGAGGAACAGCATGTCTTTCAACTGATGTCTTGGCCGGCGCAATCAGCAGACTTAAATCCCATTGAACTGGTGCGGGATGAACTTGAGCGAAAAGTCAGAGCAAAACAACCTACAAATGCAGCTCACCTCTGCAAGAAAGCTTGGCAGAACTATCTTCAGTCTACCTCCACTCATTGGCGGAAAGAATGACAAGAATCTGTAAAGCAGTGAAAGCGGCAAAAGGGGGTTCATTTTGATGAATCAGAAGTTTAAGATTTTTTTTGTGTTTTTTGGTTTAATCTATATTTTATGTGGCTCAGGAAGACTTTTAGTATTTAGTATAATAAATAAAATTATTGTGGTGCTTAACTGGTTTCATTAAAAATAACATTTTTAGTATGAGAAATAAAAAAAAATTGTGTGTGGCCAAATACTTTTGACTGGTAGTGTGTATATATATATATATATATATATATATATATATATATATATATATATACACACACATATTTACATTTATGCAAACACGCATACAGATATGTACGCACACACATGTGCATCCACAAATAAATGCTTGCCCAGTCAACTTCTCTGCAGAGGGGTAAGACTCCTCCAACGAATGTCCTGGAATGTTGGAGCTTTGGGGAATGCGAAGTACTCCTTCATTGCCATCGCTCCCAAGTCCACTCTGGCCCGAAGTGATAGCACCTGAGAGGGTCCTAGCTATGGGTGAAATAGAACTAAACTGTGTACTAATGCTAAACTGAATTGCTTGAAAAAGAACAGTTTGATCTTTGGCTAAACTGAATTGCTTGAAATAATACAGTTTTTGACATTGGAACTGTATACTTATGCTAAATTGAATTGTTTGAAATAGAACTGTTATGACATTTAACAGAACCGTTTTAACATTTAACCGTTTGTAAACAAAAACTATACTTAGACTAAACTGAATTGTTTGAAATTTAATTCGGCGTTAAATGAACCGAAAAGGGTTGATACGTTTTGTTTTATAGCCGAAAGAAAAATCAATGTATAAGTATTCATGTGTGTGTGTGTATATCATATTTACCAACCAGATCCGCTCGGGCAGGATATGACACAAGGTCAATTTTTAAGCGGAGTTTAACTGGTTTGAATTAAGAGTTGTCCTTCTCCTAGACTAGTTGCCTCACCAAGGCTGAAGAACCTAGTCTGCCCTACTATTTACCCATAGCTGGAGGGAGTATATTTGGATTCATACCTTTCCCAAGGGTATTAGTGCTATGGGAAATGCAATCAGTCAGGTCTAGGATTTGAACTCGTATCGCCGGGTCCATATCCTGCGACGATAACAATTACACCACGGGCACACTACATGTGTGTGTGTGTATATACATAAACATTTATACACATGCACATTTATACACTCACACTCACACATGTGCATACACACTAACGCACTTATAACCAAATAAATTCAGTAAATTTAACAGATAAACTTAATAATTGAACAAAATAAAGCAGTTGTTGCTTCCAATTTCAATATTGCTATAGTATTTCAGCGAAAGTGATAGAGCGAGTGGAAATCGCATGGAAGTTATCATGGAGAAGAGCTGTTGTGTTATAAACAAGATTCACTGCAGATTTGTGTAGTAAGAGTATACGTACATAAGAAAAGGAGATAATGTTTCACATAGATTAGTCAATTCTTTACCCGCTTCGTATAACGCGAGCTAAATTCCGAGGATGAAGGTAGATAGCTAGTTGCAACTGTAATAATATCTAAATGGCCGAATTGACATTTTTATAAAACAGCCATCAAAAATTATTTATATCAGCCTAAATAAATGATAAACTATCGTCGAGACTCAAATCTATGTCATCTTTTGTCGCAGAGAAGCCTAGTTATCCTGTAATAGCTGCTTTACTAGCAAAGCTAAGAGAACAACTGATATTGCTAAAGTCTAAATTACTATTTAGAATATCTGATCAGAATCTTGAGGGATCAATGAGTTGACAACTTCATTTTAAAGTTAGCTTTCTAAATTACTGTTCTCTTTGAACGACGCAAGATGTAATTCTACGGGACAATAAAATAATCAAATGGCGAGTTTTCTTTTAAAATCATCTTACCAGCATGACACATGGCGCAACGGATATAGACGTTTGGTTAAAAGGATTGTCAGTGAAATCATCAAAAGACTGCAGGTTCACTCTCGACTACAAGTAAATAGCCGGGAATATTTGGTATAGGTTAGCGCTGGTGCCTGGTCATGGTTAGCTGAAGTAGAACAATCTACCCCTAGATTAAATAAAGGGTTTGGTTCGTGATTTCATGTGAACTTCCGAGTTCGACATGAACAATCTGAAGAAGGCCGAGGGACGCATCGGCTGAAATGTGAATATAAAGATAAAGACAATAGTCCGAATACACCCAGTTAAAAAAAAAAATGTTTTTACCCATTAGTGAATTCAGTCACAGACGTAATAGCTTTCTGAACTGCTTTTTGGGCAGATTAAGTTTTTATGGAAAAGTGATTTGTCCAGACGTAGTTTTTTTTATTTTTTTAAATTACAAGACATTTGCTAACATACCTTGTGATAGAACGGAGCATTAGGATAACGTCATTCATGTCTTTTCCTAATGACATTAATACGAAGTTATAAGCCCTTAACTAGAATGTGCCGTAGGCTCGTCGTTTGTGTTTTTACTCCGATAACCAAGCTAAGCTTCAAAATCAGCAAATATCAATTTAGTTAATATGCTTAACTTAGTGGTGATTTAATATCTGAAGTACCTCTTACTTATTGAGTGAGAATTGAACCCATTAACAATGGTATACTAACTCAGCTTTATTATCATTACACCACGTAAGAAGCACTTAAAAAGGTTAAGCATAGCTTATATTTATAGAGAGGATCAAACTCATAACTCAGTTTTTATTGATTTGCCAGACTACCTGGCTAACTATTACACCTTAACTAACCGTAGCTTAGATTGAAAGCCATATATGAGGCACTTTGTGAGAACCGAACTCGCTTGTAACTGACCTACAAGACTAGCTTGCCAATCATTACATCACAACGTGAAGTGCGCTGAGATGAATTTAGCAGACAGGAATCCAATACTTAATTGAAGGACTTTACCAAAGAGTAATGTTCATTTTACATGTACTCAAGTATTAGATACCTGTTTATATGTTAAAGCTTAAACAAGCGATCTTTATGATAAAAGAAACAGATAAAAGGCTAGTTTCTCTATCAGAATATCCAGGTTGTTCATCCAAGTCTTTAAATATTATTCATACCGAAATATACATTTCAATTAGAGAAAGAAAAAAAGCAAAGTCTTCAGTTTGACTAGACATAAAATTAATAAAAAAACAAGATTAATATTATAAAGAAAAAAAAAACTAGCTTAAAGCAATAAACATACATTTAAAAGTACAGTTAGCTCTGTCTTCTCTTCTTTTCCTTTGTAGTTGACAATTTTTTTCCCCAAGAATGTAACAGCAAATAAAAACGGAACTAAAATAAGATGCTAAATTCTTTGATTAAAGTAACAACAATCCCCAGACAGTAGAAGAAAATAGCGTAATGTTTTTTCAGTAACATGAAAATCGTTGATTTTTCTTTGAAGATTCCTTTGAAGATTTTGTCTCACTAAATTTATTTCTTGAATTTATTGGTGTATATGGATGTATATACGCAGTTCTGATATCCGCGCGTGTGTCGTATTCATATGTGTGTCAGAGTATCTTATGTGAGTGTTAGAATGATACGATGACGCATGATAAAAATCTTTGGATTTCGGAGAAAGATAGAAAAGAGATCTCGAAAGAAAGAGGAAATTATTTTAATAATGAACGGGAAAACAACTATGAACAAAAAAAAAGTGAACGAAAAATAGAAGAAAAAGGTGTTAGATATATCGTGTAAATATAACGAAGAAGATATATGAGAAAAAAAAAAAAAAAAAGAAGACTGCAGATAAGAGAATAGACTGATATGCAGTGTATATAAAACGAGAAAGAAAGATTTAAAGAAGTTAAATCTAGAAAAGGGAAAAGTTTCATTAGATAGGTAGATATAAAGAAGGGATAGAGATATGGCAGTAATAAAGTGGGGGAGAGAGAAAGATGTAGCAAAAATTGAACTAAGAGAATTTAGAGGAGTGAAAGAGATATATCGAAAAATCTAGAGAATTGATGAGAAAGAAAGAAAACGAGGAGAGTCAAGGGAGTGACAGATAAATAGACAGAGGTGTGCGTGTGTATGTGTGTGTGTGTGAGAGAGAGAGAGAGAGAGAGTGAGAGAGAAGTGGATAGGGATCTGACGGAAATAGAATGAGTAGAAAGATAAATCAAGCGAAAATAAAAAGATAGGCAGATAAACGTAGGAGAGGAAAAAAAAAACTCAACTTTCATACTGTCCTGTTTTTGACCCCATTATGGGGCCACGTTACTCTTATACAAACATCGCCTTCTAAGCAAGACATTTTTGTTAATACATGACTGAGTCTTTGGCATATGCTAAACGGCTGGAAGCATAAAAAATTTGCTTGAAACTAACTAGAACATATCCAGGGTCAAACCAAGATACAATGGGGAAAAACTTCTCTAAAACAGAGCGTTTAATATATACCATCATTATACGTAAAAAAAGAAAAAAAGAACATGATGTAAAAAATTCCCTTGGAGGAAAAAGTAATTTCCTTTCGTAATTAAGACATTCATTTACAATATAATTTGTCTGTAATTAAGATAAAATCTATACTGTATTACGCCCATTTCTGTTTTTGGTGTATATATTACAATTCGCAAAAGACTGATTGGAATAAAAATAGACGGTATGAAATTATAAGACAGTATGGAAAATCAAATTGACGTGTTTCGTTACACGCTATTCCTCTAGCGAAACATGCCACTCTGATTTTCAAAACTGTCCTCATTATATATATCAAATCGCGCCCGTGATGTAATGGTTATTGACGTTGGAAATGGACACTGTGAGTCAAGTTCAAATCAGGTTAAAGGCTGTTCACTTAGCGCTAATACCTTTTGCAAAGGTAGACATCAAACAGTTCTTTCTCCAGCTAGGGGAGACAGGGCTCTTTAACCTTTGTATGGCGACCATTTAGGAGAAAAACAACTCTAAATTCAAACCTGTTAGACACCGCTTAAAAAGGTTACCTTCCGTTACATCCTGCTCGTGCGGAGGGGTTGATATATACATATGTACATATATCTCAAAAAGCAATCGTAAATCAGCCAGATTTTTAGTAGAGCAATACAGTTAGAATTTTCTAATAGAGAATAAATCAATTTATAATCCACTCTGCAACATATTTATAATGTGGGATTTACTTTAGCGCAGGATATTATTTTTTATCATCCATATAATTGAGATAACTATAAAATGCTAATAAGAATCTTTCATTCATATCTAAGTAGAGAAATTATATACATATATGTTAGGTAATACTAGGATATGCTTCTTTCCCATTGACGAAACATGTTGCTTTTGCTCGTTCTCTGGAAGCAGTGTATATGAATTTCATTTGGAAAGATATACATTAGGTTTAATCCAATACAATACAGATTGTCCGAAGGAACAATGGACAAGTATTAGGTAAGTCTAAGCAGTTACCTAGTAGCTGTGAGTTCAATCCTGACAGCCAAATACTGATTCAGGAGAATGTCATTACAAGACTGGATTAATTACGCTGAGATATTCTCTCGCATCAACAGTGAAATAAGAACTATTTCCCCTTTGCGAATGGCATAAAAAGTTCGACTTGAAATTTCCATGATTTAATCAAGTATGACAGGCACTTGATTTGGGTTCAAGTATACAACAGCTCAAATGTCTTGAATATAAGGCCCAAAATAAGGACTCATCTAAAATTTATTAGGATTTGACGCATTTATTTCAGTTAGTTAAATCCAAAGAAACTTTCATTATTTCATGTCTGGGATTACAAACTAGCTTTATTATCATGTTTATCAATGAACATGAATAATCATTTCAAAATTTACTTACGTAAAGGCTGTTTCTAGAATGTGTTGATGTTCGTTATTAGTCACAATACAATTCAAAAGAAATATATATTTACCCAACGCTTCCCCCACGATCAGAATGTAATACAAGGTCATTTTTAAACCGAGTCAAGCTAGTGTGAATACAGAGTTTTATTTCTTCTGTAACACCACGGCCCAAATAGACTATGGACGTAGCACTACCCCTTAAGTTTCAGTTGGACCCTAAGGTAACCTCATCGTGATAAGTAAAGAACACCAAATACTGCCTACTGTCTCGATGGGTACGAAAGTTTATTTGCTACTATCCTTACATAGTAGTTTCCGAAGAGAGAGAGGTAGAGAAGGAAATGATTTAGAGAGAGAGAATAAGCAGTGCTAGGCGAAAGAGACAGCCACAGTCTTAGAGGCTTCGTTTCTCGTCTGTCGCCTCTCTGCTTCTTCTGCTGTTCTTTCTTTGAATCTCATTGGCATCTCTGTGTCTCTTCTTTTGCGTCGGTCTTCCCCTACTTCCGGTGGCAGATTCCTTTTTTTTCACCGTCCTTTGATTGACCACCACGACTTTCCCTTATCCCTTATAGAGATCAACTGACTCTGTTCTTGTGACTATCCTCTAGTTGAACGCTAAGTTTAGCTAGAAAACAATTACTAAAATAATTAACTAAAATCCCTATTTTACACCTTTTCATTGATTGCTTCACCAAGGCAAAATAATCTAATCAATTGTATTTACCAATAGCTGGTGGTGGGAGAACCGATTGATTTAAACATTTCCTTAGTGAATTAACTAAAAGTGAAGGACAAACAACCCTGTCCATGATTTGAACTTGGATCACAGATTTTATTTCTTACGACTATAACCGTTAAGTTAAGCGTGCCTCTAATTCGCACACATCCACATTGAGTAACGAGTGAAGATGCATAGCAGTGCTATATCGTCTAATTTGAAGACCATACTGTTTAGTTAAAACCTTCCTTTCTCATGCCACAAAGAATAAGCCAACAGGAGCAAGTCCATTTTCACAACTCGGTATTTCAACAGCTTTCTCTTTTACCAATTCATGATAACATAGTATAATTGGTTTAAAATTCCTTTTCAGTATCCTCCGTGTGTGTATTTACCAGCCCTTCACACGGGCAGGATGTGACACAAGGTCGATTTTTAAACGGGTGTAACAGGTTTCAGTCTTGAGTTTTCCTTCCTCTAGACTTGTTGCCGAATCAAGGCTAAAGAATACAGTCTGCCCAACTATTTACCCATAGATAGAGGGAGAATAATTAGATTAATACCTTTTCCCAAGGCTATAAGTGCGATGTGAAATGCAATAAGCTTCGTCCAGGATTTGAACTCGAGTCGCCGTGTCGACTTCCCACGACGATAACCATTATGTCATTATACACTCACACGCAAGTGCCCGGCGGTAGTTTTAAAATTTAATAACAAATGTATAAATGATAAAATTATTCAGAAAAATTCTTGATTAACTTTTTGATTATCAGTTTTCGTCATAGTTGCCATCTTTTTTTGAGACATTTTAAAACTGAAGCAAGACTTTATGGACACCCTCTATATAGATACACAAAGTGTAATAAGAATATCGAGATTGAACCTTTAAATGTTTTTAAATTTAAATGAAGACGAATGCACATCTGGGAAACTTAATAAAGTAGTTATTACAAGTCAGTGCCAATATGGAGGGGGGTTAGTCTCGATGCTTTTTGTAGGAAATGTTTGGAGCAAAAATCAGATCTGTGTTAGCGCAAAACTTTTCAAAAACTCATCTCAAGAGTAACACGATGTAGAAGACATAAAAGGAAATACGACCGGGCATTTTATATCAATGGGAGAGTTTTAGAGGTTTTTTTTTCCTGTAAGGGAAAACTCGCTGGAATAAGTATGTTGGGCGTCAAGGAGACAATTTTAAATAAAATCAACATTTTGAATGCTCATCGAGTAGATTATATATGATGTAGTTAGCTATATTTATTGATATATATATATATATAAATCTATAAACAAACAGTAATCAATATTGGTGATAGAGAATATTTATCTCAAAGTTGGAATAACGCGGTGACAGTCAATTTCTTACCGATGCTATCATCAACTGAAGACTTGGTATAAAGATCGTATCGACGAGAAACTAGTAGTCACAAAGCGCCATTGACTGTGTCCTCATCACACGCAATCACATTCTTCTTAAGTTGAAAAAGTACTCCATAAGAACAAGATAAAACCTAAAAGAAACTTAACTCACCTCATGTTGGTTTCATCACTTGTTTTATGCTTATATACATATAAAGAAATGAATCCTATTCGTTTGGTCTGTTAATCTGTCATTAATATTGTTTAAACATTTATTATGTTGTTATATAACTATATGCCTTAGAACGTCGCATTGTGTTACAGCATTGCGTGCAGTATTCTTTAACAGGCCTTACGTAGTTTCTTCCAGGCAGCAGTCACATCGATACTGCTATACGGGTGCACTACATGGACGTTAACAAAACGGCTGGAGAAGAAGCTAGACGGCAATTACACAAGAATGCTGCGTGCAATCTTGAACAAGTCCTGGCGGCAACACCCAATAAGACACCATCTGTACGGCCACCTGCCTCCTATCACGAAAACTATTCAAGTTAGACGAACCAGACATGCAGGACACTGCTGGAGAAGCAGGGACGAACTCATAAGAGATGTACTCTTATGGACCCCCACACATGGCCGTGCAAAAGCAGGACGACCAGCACGAACATACATTCAGCAGCTATGTGAGGATACGGGATGTTGTCCTGAAGACCTGCCTAGGGCGATGAACGATAGGGAGGAGTGGCGAGAGAGGGTCAGGGCTATCCGTGCTACCAGCGCGACATGATGATGATGACTTTTTTGGATACCCTGATCTGTCTGAATCCCCATAGATAAGAAAAAAAAAAAAAAGAGTAAGTAATACATTTCATTTGTATATTCTAAATTTTTTTTACATTGTTACCAAATAATTTTTTATTTTTTATTTAATAATTTTCAATGATGGCTAAATAATTTAGGTTACAAGCGCGGTAAAGATAACCACAATGTTTTTAGTCCTTGGGCAACGAGAAAATAGAAATCTAAGAAATAAAATCGTAGTTTACCCAAACTTTTCTCGTTCCCCAATGACACCAGCATTGGAAAAATAAAGTCTTAAAAATGTTCCGTTTCGAGGTACCTTTGACACGCTTTTAATCAGGACTGTTTTAGCATTTTAGTATCTAAAAATTCTAAAAACTTTTCAGTTTTAAGGATGTGTTTGATTTACAGTATAATTAAAATACTAATATCGGTTCTTATTTTGTGTTTGTTAATTTAGCTAAACCAAAACTTTACCTTTTTTTTAAGAAGATTTCTAACTGAAAATCTATTTGCCAGAAACCGGTGAATACCTATTTTTACATCGCTATTACTTTATAAAATGTATCTTTATATTTCATATGTAATTTTATGATAATAAAGAATGCTTGTAAAAAGTTAACAGATAAAAATTTACAACATTTTAATTGTTCAGCAATTTTTCGGTAAGGAACCCACGAGCGTGGGAATTGGGGCTCAGAATTTTAAGGGTTAATAGAATATCATCTGCAGTGAAATTTTTCTGTTAGTTTTATCAATGCTGTTCTTTAAGTTATATAAACGTTTTGGATAAAACGAACAGTTTAATCCCTAACCATTACTCGAACTCAATCACTGCCTATTTTGCGTCTGCAAATAAACTTATTTGTTACGCAGATTAATCAGACATTTATTGTATCTAGACGCACAATGGTCAACGTATTTTCCTCCGTGGACATCACGTTCAGTTAACCCAGTTACTTGCGCGTGTAAACATAAAGGGGAAACAACTCTTCTTTTCGCTTATTCCTTTTCACTAACTGATAGATATTGAATTCAGTTTTGGAAATTAAATTAAAACTTTTATAAATTGGTTTGTAATAGATTTCCTCATTGAAACCAGAACAGTATAAACAAACCAGTTAGTGAACATTCGCTCCGCCGGAAAAATTAGATACAAATATAAGTAAATGTAAATAGTTACAGTCAAGAGGAGAAATAATACATGAGATCTGTGATGACAATGATGGTGCTGATAATGTCATGATTTCTTAGACACATACCTATGAGGTCTACGTCTTGATACGATCCTATGAATAAAGTAGGCGGGTTGACTAAATAAATTGGTCTAATCATTAAATCTATCGCGCAAGATAGGGCGTAATAAATGACTCAAGATTTCTTTCGTATTTGTAGAGAGCTTTAGTTTTTGCATGGAATATCTCTCTTCTTCTGTGTTATACAGCATATTGCTTAACGGTTATCGTCCTAGAAAAAGGAATTGGTAACCAGAGTTCAAATCTGAACGAGGTTGTTTGTGTTTCACTTTGAACTAATGCCCTTGGAAAAGCATGAATCCATCTATTCTTAACCATTCAAGCTATTGGTAAATAGTTGGGCATATTAGGTTATTTAGTCTTGGTTAGGTAACTAATCTAGGAGAAGGAAAAATGAATTCCCACCAGGTTTATTCCGCTTAAAAATGACCTTGAGTCACATCATGCTGTAGCAAAAAGGTTGAGTTAATACACATGCACACGGCCCATTAGAAGGGGGCTTAGCTAACCCATCGGACTGAAGTCCAGAGTGCCAAGAAAAGATCTAAGAATTTCTGACAGCCTCAAACAAAAAACAAGATTAATGGCTAATAAACAGGACTGTAACACCGTAGTACGTGAGTTCGAAATCCAGTCGCACTATTACGTTCACTTTCGGACAAATACCCTTGGTAAAGGTATGAACCCTTATCTCTCCAGCTATGGGTTAAATATTACTACTTCTACCCTTTTACAAGAATAACTTTGGCTTCAAATAACCCACGAAGGTTGATATGCCATCAAGCCAAGCTGAAAGCAAATAAAGCTATTTTCATTAATTGGTTGTGGTCCCTAGAAAGTCTATTGCTATGCGGTCATTCTGATACACAAGGAACAAAGCTTTTATAAAAGTTTTTGGTCTAATGATTAGAGTGTTCGCCAATGTTTCGGAAGACCGGGGTTCAATCCCAGGTCGAGTCATACCAAAGACACAAAAAAATGGTACTTAATGCCTCATTGCTTTGCACTCAGCATTATAAGGTAAGGATTAAGTGTAAAGTGGAGCAATCTAGGGAAAGGAGTAGCGCCCTCCCCTCCACGCCGGTGTAGTAGCTATTGTAAAGGGAGCCTTCGGGTCACCCTCGACTACGGTCACCAACTTTACAACTTTTATACTTCCATTAATATACTCTAATAAGCTGTTGACTTAATTCATATTTTATCGTATACATATTTTTCTAAAAAGGAAAAAGCTACAACTTTCACAATTAACGATATACCATTAATTTTATTAAAAAAGACTTTATGAGGATTAACGAACCATTTAGTTATAAAATCCTCCATTTTTAGCGGTGTCTTCTCCTAAGAGCCTGAAAATTGAACACATACGATCAAATTATCCGTTAAAATTCTGAACAATACAACAGAAACGTTTAACTCGTTAACACAGGTTTGTGGAGGTCAAGTTATATTTCCGATACAGGTTTATAAGTGGCACAAAGTATTGTTAGATAGTTGAGAAACAGGAATATGGATTCAGCTCTGGCCAGGTCACTGCTCAACAAAAGGATTACTTCCATTAATCTCTGATCTGATGTACAAAGCCTTGCCAAATTTTTATCTGAGGCTCTATACACTCACAAATGAAAACGCTTGTGTTTATACGAGGGGTAAAAAAATTATTCAGACTGAAACGGTTTTTTTAATATCAAATTATGAAGATGAATGAACAGGTGAGCAACTTATCGAATAAAGTAGGAAAGTGGGTAGAGTATTCGCCAATGGCCCGGGAGACCGGGGTTCAATCCCAGGTTGAGTTATACCAAAGACTAAATATATGGTACTTGATGTCACCATGCTTCACACTCAGCATTATAAGGTACGGATCAAGAGTAAAGTGGAGCAATATAGGAAAGGAGCAGCACCTTCCCTACAGCATGGCATAGTAGCTATTGAAAAGGGAGCCTTCAAGTCGTCCTCAAGTAAGGTCGTCAACTTTACTGACTTTATCTAGATATACAGGGGCTCTAGTAGTGTAACGTTTATCGCCGTAAGAAGTAGATTCGGTTGAGTTCAAAGTTGACCGAGGCTGTTTGCATTTCACATAGCGCTAATACCCATGGAAAAGGAATGGATGTAAGTATTCTCCTTCCAGCAGTGGGTGAATAGCTGGGCTCTTTATGCTTGGTACGGCAAAGGAAAACTCTGAATTCAAATCAGTTGTTGACGATTTGGAGGTGAATGGGATCTGCCAAGTTATTTCTTTCAAAGTCGCTACATGAATAGCATACCAGGTTACGGGATAAATCTCTTGATGTTTAGACGAATCAGTGCCAGTTTTAAAACAAAAAAATAAGAAACCATATTCTTCTTGATAGAAATACTTTTGACAAAACCTAGATTTGTGTTTATGCACTTTAAGATTCGTAGACGAGGCGGACATTAAGAGAATTTCGATGGTACAGCTTTATGTAATAGAAATTTCAGAGGTGCTTCAAAGAGTTGAAAATTCACAGGAATTTGTGTGTTGAAAGACAGAGACTATTTTGAAGAAAATTAATGGTTCATTAATTCTTCAATTCTGTCTTGGAAAATACAGCTTCAGTCTTGATATCTTTTAAAATCACTTTGTGATCAATTCATATGTAGAATGTATAATATATTCAAAGCTTAACTTTCCACACTTGGTTTTTTTAAAAAAAACTCACACAGGTATATTTGAGATGCTATCAAAAGATTCGGATAATTTAAGCATATTTAAAAAAAATTCTCCTCCTTGAATTTTCAGTCTTTGTTACCTGATGGTTTAACATTGGTTCAAAATGTCAGCCATTATTCATAAAGAGTAGTAGCTAAAGTCCGTACCTTTGATTCAAATATTTTGTTGAAATTTTCCGAAGTTTTAGGTAGCACCTTGTATGCATATACATTATGACGTGTTCATAAACAGATGTGCTTATACGACACTCACAGAAATGCAAATACAAAAGGGGGTCAGACTTCAATTGGAGCAAGTCACATAGTCGAGGACAAATCGGAGAGAAACGTTGAAGAAATGAACGTTCTCCCAAAGTAGCCAGAAGTTTTCTTTTCGGAAAGCAAAATGTTATACTTTCATTAAAAAAAAAACAAAAAAAAACAAAACAAAAAAAAAAAAACCTTGTAACTCTTGGAAACCACTTTTCAAACGAACCCTTAAAAAGTAAACGCCAGAGTCCTGCTTGCTGCTTTTTTATATCCTTCTCCCGACCACCAGATGATCACCCCATCAATCCGTTATCGAAAGTGGACTTTATACTTAGCAACGCTTTTTGACTTCATTCCTTTGGGCGCCAGAGATTTTACTTATGTATAGTTGAATTAAATTCTCTGGGTATGGGACAAGGAACTCCTATGAAATATCTTGGTGGTATTTGTTTTTGATACCAGCTCGTAAAACCTATCTAAATATAAGTTAAAGGGTGTTGAAATTTTTTTATTACGTATCCTATAAAGTGTAATAAAAAAAAATAAAGTTTTGTTTTTCAACAGGTTTTTCGTACTAACAAAAGACATTAAAAATGAGAATTTTTCTTTTACATTATTTGATTAAATCAATTCTTTAATGATTCATTTCAAAGTATAAAGACCACTGAGGTATCATCTTTAAAAAAAATTTGATCCCTGTTTAATGAAGGTAATAAGAAAATGAAAAAAAATGATAAAGGGAAAGATTCTTGACAGGTTTTCTCAGTGCCTTCTGTATGATTGAAAGCTACAAAGTTGGGATATTAAGAAATGAGACAACGTTTAATTTTAAATTATCTTGATTACAAATCAACTTTATCTTCGTCAAAATAATTCTCTAGTGAAACAACACAGCGACGAAAACGTTACCACTCCAGAAAACAATACTGCAAGTCTTCAACTGAAACTACCGTCAGTAGATTCATCAAAATATGTTAAATATTCTTAAGAATTCTCAAATGGCGATAATGGAGCTACATTTTGAATTTTGGAAGCAGGAAATAGTTACAAATAGTCTGGTTCGTCAGAAATACTATTTGACTAAAAACTGGTTCACAGAAAAGTAATAGGATTGTTTTTTTTAATTCCTCAAGTTATTGTTAGGAAGTCAAAATCAGATCAGAGGTTGATGTGAGTAATCCTCTGTTTGAGCAGTTTATCTGGCCAGAGCTAAGTTTATCTTCCAGTTTCCTGTGCCACATAAAAACCTGTGCTAGAGAGAGAACTTGATCTTCACAAACCTGAATAAACTTGTCAACTTTTTAAACGTTTCTGTTGTATTGTCTTTAAGTTTAACACAGAATTTGATCGTGCGTGTTCAATTTTCGTGACAAACTTAACCAAAGACAGAAGTAAATATCTGAAGATTCTTCAGCAGAACGAGAGTTATCCGAGACAAACAAAAAATGAAAACTTGAACTCGTAAAGCATAAGTTCTTTACAGCTTTCAAATCACACATAGTATGAAGCAGCACACAACATGTCAGCGCACTATCACGATACTACCGCCTATAATGGGTACCTACCACGACTTGGACTGCTTCGGTCACGTGATATGCGCACCGAAAACTAGCGCATAGCAAAATATTGCAAAATATTGGACTTACTCCAACAGTCGCTTCAATCTGATGCTGTGCCGATTTACGTATTGCACATGAACTGTCGTAAAGAGTATCGGGAAAATTATAGTCACACACTTCTTAGCGTCGAGATTGTTTTGCATTTTCTACTTGTAAAGATATACAATAACGAATAAAATGAATGAGTACCCCTTTACAGCCATTACTCTCCGCTCAGCGACCAGGATCCCATCCTCAAGCATTTACGGGTCACTACCCATGGCCAATAGGTAGCCTCGTTGAAGGGAGGGAGGGTCTTACCCCTCCGTAGTGATGCTGTCGGGGTATTAACAGCCCCAGCTGATTGAACGAGGATTTTAAAACAGATTTACCGATATCTTACTACTGAATTTGAAGTTGGCGAATCCTATTTTTGCAATGTTCGGCCTTGTTTAGAGGAAGTATTGTTCTGAGGAAGATGCATGATGTGTTTTATACATTCTCCCCTAGAACCATGTCCGTCATTCCCAAATACTAAAGACACTTGAGGGTTCTGGCTATGATATTTAAATGCATTCAATGGTGAGGCTACTGTTCTGAAGCTCAGAGGCATTTGGTGTATTTTTTATCGTAATTAATCTTAGGTTGTAATTTACTAAGCATTTTACTTAGATGTGGCACAAGGCCATATGATAGGTTCTCTGACCAGGAGTGGTAATACTTGTTAGAGTCGTACCTCGGGATTAAATAAATCTGTTTGAGAATGTTTAAAATGATTTTGAATGACGTTTGCTCTTAAAAAATAGTATTTTAGGTATGGTGTGTTTACCTTTTTAAAAGGATTGACATTGCAACTAAACATGAAGTGTTTACTCGTTTAAAAGGGCTGGGAAAATACATTTTTGTATCATATATAATTGGAGTAAATGTACATTGTCGCTGTTAAAAGTAGAAATAATACATGATATCTATGATAATGATGGTGGAAATTATATCATATGATTTCTTAGACACATTTTAATAATTATATAATTTAAATAGGAATTAGAAATTAGGAGATAAAAATTGTTAAAGAAATTTCGGCATTAAAAACAACAATAAGGGGTGACATGCTGTAAAACCGACTACTCTCTAAAGACACTTGAGTTAGGCCTGGTATTGATTGATTTTAATTGCATGTCAGCTAGTTTATGGTTATTTTATGCCTAGAGGTTTGGAATCACCGTCATTATACATAGATGGGACCCTAACAGGTACTACTACTCTGGATCAGATTAGACCGGAGAGAAATGGCAATGAAAGGGTACTTCACATTCCCCAGATTTACAGACCTGGATCCTCACCATCAGATGCAGTTTAGTGTCATACCCAGGACACTTATTCGATATGACCCATAGATAGGACCCTAACAGGTACTACTACTCTGGATCAGATTAGACCGGAGAGAAATGGCAATGAAAGGGTACTTCACATTCCCCAGATTTACAGACCTGGATCCTCACCATCAGATGCAGTTTAGTGTCATACCCAGGACACTTATTCGATATGACCCATAGATAGGACCCTAACAGGTACTACTACTCTGGATCAGATTAGACCGGAGAGAAATGGCAATGAAAGGGTACTTCACATTCCCCAGATTTACAGACCTGGATCCTCACCATCAGATGCAGTTTAGTGTCATACCCAGGACACTTATTCGATATGACCCATAGATAGGACCCTAACAGGTACTACTACTCTGGATCAAAGTAAACCGGAGAGTAATGGCAATGAAAAGGTATTTCACATTCCTCAGAGTTCCAGGACTAGGGCCTCACCATCAGATACTATATAGTATCATACTCAGGACACCACTTATTTCTCTACAGGGGGACGCAACCAGCGTATTCTATGCCTCGCGAACAGGGCGTGTAGACCAGAGAGTTTACCAGCCGAAAGTTGGTAATAAAACATTGCAGTGACGGGAAAATTTGTCCGAATGAACCCATATACAATGATTAAAAAGATATTCGGACAAAAATTGAAATTATAATTTTACGTTTTCATTGTTATCTCCTGGGATCCTGAAACACTCGAACCCCTCAAAAACTGTTGCTTTAAGCGAGTCAGCAAAAAATAGGCGCTTACAATGTTAAAGGTTCAAGAAAGTAGACGTTTACAAATTACTGAATTGAAAATTAGAGATTTGAAAAGTGAACACAAAAGGAGAGAGAGAGAGAGAGAGAGAGAGAGAGAGAGAGAGAGATTAATTTGGTCGAAAGGCAGTTTTAGTAAAGGCGTTGCTGTGCACGTCTTAATCTACTTAGGAGTGGCTGCCGAAGCTGCAGATGTCGCGGTGGTTTTGTAATAGAACACAATAACTTTATATTCCTGTTCGTCTTGTATTTATTTAACTAATGTCAACACGCATACGAGCACCTGGGCTAAAAAACACGCATCTTTGTTCACTCCTCTATCCTGCCCCTCACTCTTTTTTAAAACGCACATACACATACACACACGCACACTGACAAATTATATATTATGTAGGTTTCAACGCCCGAGGATATCGAATGCAAATGAAGGTGTATACATTCTTTCAAATACTCATGCATACTTACAATTAAATGCGCACTCACAATCGTGTGCATATATATATATAGATGTGAACAATATATAAAATGCTAAGTACATTGATTCTTATATAGACTGAACATAATTATTTAAAAACAATGCACGCGAATTCATTGATTCACACACACGTGGACAGTAATATCTCAAAGCAAAAGTTTAATCAGTAGCCGGAAGCAAACATTGTCCCTAAATATTCTCATCGCTTAATGCACACTAAAAAAAAAACTTGCATTTTAAATTTAGCGCACCTTGAATGCAAATTATTTCTATGAATAACGTGCAGATTTTAAGGATTAAAATTTGATTCACTGGGCAATTTTTTATAAGTGTTATAACAGCTAAACCAACTGCTAAATCTCGTTGTGTAATAGTAAGTTATTCTCGCAGATGGGGGTTTTGTCTAATGATAAAGTCGTGGTGAAGTCAATTTTCCCAGAAGAAGGCAACTCCAAAATCAAAACTGGAGAAGGAAGGCCAAGCTTCTAATCTCTGCTGTCTTGTAGGTATCCTTTGATGGAAGGAGTCGTAAAGAACGTACTCAGAAATAAAACCAACTGTTTACATCATCACTGGTTAGCTTTCTATGCTTGCCATTAGACTGTAGCTATGTAGACACAGAGTGGCATGTGCCGCACTGGCTTATATTACAACAATCCAACGATACACAGATGTCTTGTAATTTTGATGTTTATATATTTACCAACTCCTCCGCATGAGTAGGATGTGATACAAGGTCAATTTTTAAGAGAAGTTCAACAGGCTTGAATTTAGACTTTTCCTTCTCCTTGAAGGCATACCAAGGCTGAAGAGCTTAGTCTGCCCTACTATTTATTCATAGCTGGAGGGAGAATAATTGGATTCATACCTTTTCAAAGAGTATTAGCACTATATTTAAAGCAAAGAGCATTATATAGGATTTGAACTCGGTTCGCCTTGTCTATTTTCTATCACGTTAACCCTTACACCACGAACGCTTAATTTTGATATCTAAGACGCCTATTATCTGTCGAGATGTTGCCGTCATCATGATATTCTCGCAAACACACTATAGCCGACTTTAATCCTCATTAATTACCCCGTACTTGCAACATTATACGTAAACTACTTGATGGTTAGAGTGTTTGCCAATGGCCCGGGAGACCTTGGTTCAATCCCAGGTCGAGTCATACCAAAGACTCAAAAAACGGTACTTGATGCTTCCTTGCTTAACACTCAGTATCATAAGGTGCGGATCAAAGGTAAAGTGGAGCAATCCAGAGAAAAGAATAGTGCCCTCCCCTACAACTTGGTGTAGTAGCTATTGAAAAGGGAGCCCTCGGGTAACTCTCGACTACGGTCACCATCTTACAAGGGTGAAATCGTGTGGTCTTATGGTTAGGGGGTTAGGTTAATAGCACATAGCCTTGTCGATGGAGCTTAGAATACACCTACTATATCCCCGCAGAGGAGTAAGACTACCTTTCAAAAATGGGTGTCCTGGGTATGAAGGTAACCAGCATCCAGTGGTGAGGCTCCTGTTCTGGAGCTTTGGGGAGTGTGGAGTACGTACATTATGGCTGTCATCCCTTGATCTACTTTGAGCCAGAGTGGGAGTACCTGTTATGGCTCCATTTATTGGTCAAATAGCTTTTGGTTTGGTTTAATCTGATGGCATATCAACCATTGTAGGGTATTTAATGCCAAATCTTCTTTATACATATATATAAAATTTATATGAATTGGTTTGGGTGGGTTTTATGGAATATCAACCATTGTCGGTTATTTAATGCCAAATCCTCTTGATACATATATATTAAATATATAAGATGAAGTTTGTAGAGGTTTACGGCATATCAACTGTTGTAGGTTATTATTACCAAACCCTGCTTTAATATATATATTAAATATATATAATTTGTTAACATATTTTGTTGATAACAATTTAAAACGAGCCTGAGCTCATTTTTTGCACGCAGTTAAATGGTTTCAACTATTTCTATTTACTACCAATCATTTGTATGCACATAGCTAAATGGCCTCAAATATTGCTATATAACAGTCACAATTTAAAATCAGTCCTCTTCTTGCCCTCAGTTTGTAGGTATTTTCATTTTTAAATGATTCAGAACTAATTTGCTTGCTACTAATATTGTAGTTGATTCTACGCAGTCAAACGGTTTTAATTATTCCTATTTAACACAAATAATTATGTGAATTGAATTTCTATGACCAAAAAATCCAGCGAACATTTACGCACGACATAAGGAAACACTGGACAGCTGTTTTGACCTTATTAGGTCTAAGACCTAATAAGATCAAAACAGCTGTCCGGTGTCAAAACAGCTGTCTGTCAGCAACGTATACCGTGATCTTCCCCACAAGAAATCGAACCAGCGACCACAGAACGCAATAATCACAAACCTAATAAGGTCGAAACAGCTGTCTAGTGTTTCCGTATAACGCGCGTAAGTGTTCGCCGGATTTTCTGGTTATAGTAATTCAATTCACAGTATAATTCCTCTACTTAAAAAAGAAAATGTACACTGCGAATTCGTTTTCACTTAGTTCCAAGTATATATGTGGTATGTATCACAATTCAATTAAACATCAGTCATTTGTTTGCACACATTTAAATGTTCTATTTCTAATAATTCATTTCAGCATAAATCCTTTTTTGGAATAAGATTAAATGTCATTTAGTTTTATTTGAGCCACAGATAGAACCCTATCATGTGTTACCACTCCGGACCAAAGTGGACTTGGGAGCAATATATATATGTATATATATATATAATTATTATTATTTCTCCTCTCTCTCTCTCTCTCTCTCTATATATATATATATATATATATAGTGTGTGTGTGTGTGTGAGAAAGAGAGAGATAAATATGATGGTGAATCAATAATTCCATAAATTAAAAATTGAATCTTAATCTGAAACTTTTTCTATCATGTTTAGTATATGCAATATTTAGAGAAGGGTTAGGTTATGTACAAGGAAGTAGATTCCGTTGAAAAATAAACATTTGTTGTGTAAATCAAATACTTTTTTCCGTTATTAGGACATTAAACTTACTGACAAACATACGTATATTATTAACACGCATAGACTGATGTGAAGCTACAGATATACGGAACTGGCAATCTCAATTATTGTCACAGTAATAATAGTTTGCGAGACTAATTCGAGGATCGCAACTTTGCGTCAAATTTCGCTACTATCGTAAATAGTCGTTTACTACGGTTAACTAAGTTTAACTTGAGTCTTGAAGTGTGGGTTTGATTTGGTTTAGTTGGGTTTTATGGCATATCAACCATTCTAGGTAATTTAATGCCAAATCCTCTTTATACATAGTACGATTTATAAACGCATAGTTTGGAGAAAATATTTTAAAACAAGCCAGAATTCATTTGTTTGCATAGAGTTTAATGATTATACATATGATTTGCAAGTTAATAGTTTATAGGTAATCTTATTTTTAAATGAGTCAGAGTTGATTTATTTGCACTGTTAAATGGTCCCAAATATTCTAACACGAATAGTTCTATTTAGTATAAATAATTTGTTTGCAGTTAGTTAAATGGTTTCAAATATTACCATCTAACATCAATAGTTTCATTTGCGCCCAGTTAAATGGTTTCAAGTATCGCTACGTAACACTAAAAATTCAATTTTGTCACACAGTTTTAAAGGGTTTCAATTGCAAGTTATTTACATTAAGTATAGTTGTTTGAAGCTATAATTGTTTAGCATAGATTATTATTATAATTATTTACTATAGATTATTATTAACCACTTACAACCACATACATGTTTATCATTAGATAGAAAATTACTTGAAACCATATCGAATATAAATTATTAGTACTCGATATGAATATGTTATTACGTAACTGTGTGTAAAGAAATGATTATATCCAAAAGAAAAAAATTCTATTAAAAAATATGCAATCGAACATGGCAAATATGATTAATTACAATCAAGCATTTATAAATGGATCACAAATTCTGACATTAAATAACCCATAAGGAGTTAACATGCCATAAAACAACCCAGCCTTTGATCTGTTATAAATTACTGCTGAGCTTAAAATATGCAGACCGTATCTCTGTTGAAGGTTTAGCCATTTACCCCTAAAATAGGGATGCGTTGAGTATGACTAAACTGCATCTGATGGCTCCAAAACTGGGGAGTGTTACCAGTTAGAAGGTTAATCTATGGTTCAAATAAAGCTGTTTGAAAATTATTTGAATGGAATGCTTAGTGTGTGTATATATATATGTATGTGTGTGTGTGTGTGCAAATAAATGCTTATTATTATGAAATACGAATAGCTACCTGAAGCCATATAATTGTGCATAAATTATTAATATTTGGTAGGAATATTTGAAACCATGTAACTGCGTGCCAACGAATGCTTATTATTATGAAATACGAATAGTTATATGAAACCATATAATTGTGAATCAATTATTAATATTTGGTAGGAATATTTGAAACCATATAACTAAATTATTCGGGTTAGTTTGGTTTCTTTGATTTTAATGGTATATCAACCCTTGTTGGTTATTTAAAAGGGGCAAGAATCGGGTCCTTTGCCCGATACATGAGACGTGTCTTTAAGGTAGGATACTGAAGAAGCTAGGACTGTTTTTGCTTCAGTCCACTTAATTACTTAGATTCCTGGTTCCCGCATTGAGCTGTTATTGTGTCAATTCCATCATTGCAATGATTGGAAAATAAATTCAGTGTTCGCGAATCAATGGTTTACATTGATTTTCTTTGATTAATGACATATCAACCTTTGTTGGTTATTAAATGCCAAAGGCATCTTTGTAGAAGAAGAGTTTGGCTATTATCTGACCCATATGCTGTGGTCGGGATAAAGGGTTTCATATCTTCCCCAAGAATATTAGTCCGGAAATGAACGTAAAAGCGTGACTGGAATTCGAACTCGCTTAAAGATGTCGCAGCCCCGCACGTTAGTCACTTCGCTGCATGGACTCCGCCCAAATTATTTGTATAAATAGTGACATGAAGCAATAATTGTTTACTAAGGATTATTAATATTAGTTACCTGAAACCAAGTGCAGACAAATGGTTTTAATTAGATTGAAAGAAATTCATGGAACAATATAGTAATTTACTAAGCTTTTTGCTGAGATATAGCACAAGGCCGTATAAATGGGGCACCCAATGAGACCCAAACTCACTCGTGTAGGTTTGCTAGTCTAGCTTGCTAACCATTACACCACCTGAGGTGCCCACGTGGAAACATATATTTGAGTATAAATCTTTTTGAATCAGATAGAAATGCTTAAAACTATCATATCGGAATAGTTTATATTTAACAGTAAATTATTTGTATTAAGAATAGTTACTTGAAGCAATAATTATTTACTGCTTACTAAGGACTATTATTAGTCACTTGAAACCATATAATTGTGTAAAAACGAATGACTTATCAAATAGAAATAATTAATTGAAACCATACAATAATCAGTATTAAATAGGAATACTTGAAACCATACAACAAGTTTTATTCGATAGGAACACTTGATATCATAATTGTGTGCAAAACATCTTAAGCGGCAGTTATAAAAAATGTTTATTGCACAATGAATACAATTTCCAACCCCAAGGCATAAAATGTCCGCGGACGAGTTTACATGCAGTTAAAATCAAACATTAACTTCTGCAGTTAATCGACAATGTGTCTCAACTATACGTTAGAGTAGTTCAGCCGATTTATAAAATGTTACTGTTGGTTGCCTACTGTTTTCTTAAATAAGACACATAATTCTGTAACGATGTTTCTATTTTTGAATTACTTTCCATACGTACACATGAAATGTATTGTTTAGAAGTATGAATGGGCGGACATGAAAATGTATGAGAATGTATGCAGATTACTGATATTTGGCCAATCTTCAACGCAGTCCAATCTTTGGGAATGAAAGTCGACCCGTCTTAGGTCACAGGCTGTAAATTCATTCATCACACTCCTTATTGTAACAGTGGCATTTTTCTTTTACTTAGTTTTTCTTCTTTATGTATATATATATATATATATATATATATATATATATATATATATATATATATGTGTGTGTGTGTGTGTGTGTATTTTTTAAATTTACCTTTTCAATGTCTTCCTGTTTATTTTTCTGTCTTCATAATTTTCGTCTTCCTTCTTTTTTCTCAATCTTAATCTCTCAAATCTTTCTTGCTTTTTTTAAATCCATACCTATCACATTCAGTTCACATACATCTGTTCATACCAAGGTCCCTTACTATTACTCCTCCAATTATATATATATATATATATATATATATATATATCATATATAACTATATATAAATATATCATAAATAACTGTTTCAACTATCTCAATTCATATCTATCACTGTTCGCGTGTATGTATCGTTGGCAGTTTGTTTTTATATATATATGAACATAGATATTAAACGCACATAGATATAAACAGATGAGGTTGGTTGGGTCTTCAGGCATATCAACCCTTATAGGTTATTTAATGCCAAATCCTGTTTATACATATTAAATATATAAGATTTGTAAACAAATAGTTTGTAGGTAAGATTTTAAACTACTCAGAGCTCATTTGTTTGCACAGTTGAATAATTTCATGTATTTCCGTGTAACATGAATATTAGCACATAGTTAAACGGTTTCATGTATTGTTACGTTACACTAACAATTCAATTTAACATCAGTAATTTCACCGAGAGTTAAGTAGTCAAACAGTTCTATTTGACCCATAGATGGGGCCCTAACGGGTACTACCAATCGAGGTCAGAGTGAAGCGGCGAGCAATGACTATGAAAAGGTAAAACACATTCCCCAGAAGTTCAGGACTGGAGCCTCAACAGATAGTTTAGTGTCATATCAGGACACTCGTTGGGGGGGTGGGTGGGGTGTGAGAGTCTTACCTCTCTACAAAGATGTAGTCGGCGTTTTCTACAGCCCTAGCAGAGTAGGCTAGATATGAACAAATTGTTATATTTACGAACAGACTAATAGGTATGAATTAAGATCAAATTTAGATACAAAATTGTATATCATTTCGTATCATAAAAATTGTTTGAACCATTTAGTATATATATATATATATATATGTAACAATTGCTCATATCTACGTATTTTTAATATCTAAATTTATATTAATCTATACAGCTGTATCTGAATCAGTTTGTACCAAAAATTCTTTGAACTATCTATCTCTCTGGAAGTCTGTTCATACATACGTATAAATGTATTTAGTTACGACAATCTCTCTCTCTCTCTATATATATATATATATATAGAGAGAGAGAGAGAGAGAGAGCTGTACCTGAATCAGTTTGTATCTAAAATTGTTTCAACAATCTCAGTTCATATTTAATTGCTCTAAAATTGCCTGAAGAAAATTTTCTTATAATTTTTTAAATCATCATTTGAACAAAAAGCAGTAGAAAACGACTATTAAATGCCACATGTTCTCAAACAAATTATGATCTCTTAATGAGATCTGTTTGAAATAGTAGATAGCTGCGAATTTCCCCACTAGTTTTTGAAACCGGGTAAAAGCCATGACTTTGTGTTGTAAAGAAGAGATGATACTCGTCCATATAGAATTGACTATTCTTTTGGAATTGACGGTGTTGCGAAGGCAGTTGGAAGACACTCCTTCCCAGTGAGGGTGTTACAAACTCGATCGAAGCCGTCTGGTATTCGTGCCGAGTGGCGGAGATCGGCACACTCTTCATCTCAGAGGACTGTTCCCATAGGCTATACGTGCTTTGTATTGCTTAGGGGAATGACCTAGGATCCAAATTTTTTGCCTCTGCCTCGCATGGGTTTCGATCTGTGCAGGGTCCAACTATAAAACGATCTTGTGTCATATTCTGGCGTAGTGGGTGTCGGTTAAATAGCCTGTCTTCCAAGCGAAATAAAACATTTCGGTCGAGGCTGCCTACCATGTGTGCTAGGTAATTGAAGGGGCTGCCTGACATTTGTATCCGGTGGCTGAGATCAACACTCTTTTGGCCTCTGGAGGCCGTCCCCGAGGCTTTACCTGCTGGCAGGGTTCAGTCATCGTCTGACGCCTGAGGTGGTCCTTTAAGGAGAATGCCGACGTGGTCAAGGTACCCACCGCGCATGAGTTTTGGTTCATGTC
Organism: Sepioteuthis lessoniana; assembly: GCA_963585895.1. NCBI lineage: Eukaryota > Metazoa > Mollusca > Cephalopoda > Myopsida > Loliginidae > Sepioteuthis > Sepioteuthis lessoniana. Next base: position 44,310,415 of record OY757904.1, read on the forward strand.
TGCCCCCCACTATAAAAACGGCATTGTGCTACACTGTGACTGGACTGGGAACTAGACAAATACTTCGTCTTTCTAGCGAAGGTAGTTGAAAGATCCGCTTTCCTAGCGAGGGGAGCCGCGATCAATTGACTTCAAGGGTTCGTTCCCAAAGCTTTACCTACTTTGTAGGACTAAATCTATTGCTTGGTGCCTAAGGGACCCCATTAGGGGAAAACCGACGGGTTCAAGAATTTTTGCTCCTCCCTCACATATGTTCGACCTGTTCAAGGCCCCCAACTATAAAACGGCCTTGTGCTACATTCTGACATTGTGAGATATCAGATGAATACATCTTCCTAGCGAGACTAGCTTGCAATATACCTCTGTTAACACATCCTTGTACATCTTGTAAAATGAACCCTTTTCATTGTAACTTACGATTCGAGTTATTTAAATAATCCTCCCCAGTAACGTTACAATAATGGCAACGAGATTCGAACTCTCTACTGACCCGATTTCCATGTCAGCTGGGGCAGGAGAATACACTGACTGCACCTCTGCAGAGAGGTAAGACCCTGCCCAACGAGGGTCTTGTATATGACACTAAACAATCTGATGGTGAGGTTCCAAGGATGCTGGAGCTTTGGGGAATGCAGAGTACCTCTTCATTTCAATCGCTCCCTGGTACATTTTGGCCTAGAATGGTAGTACCTGATAGGACCCTATCTATGGGTTAAATAGAACTAATCTACATACTTATGCTAAACTAAATTACTTGAAATAGAACCGTTTTGATATTTAAACTGTGTACTTATGCTAAACTGAATTGTGTGATATAGAACCGTTTTTGACGTTGAAACTGTACTTACTCTAGTCTGAATTGTTTGAAATAGAACTGTTTGACTAAACTGAATTGATTAAAACAGCGATCTTTTTGACAATTAAACTCTGTACTCATGCTAAACTGAATTGTTTGAAATAAAACTGATTATTCGTATAAAAATGAATTTTACATTAAATAACCTACAAAGGTTGATATGCCATAAATCCCAACCAATCTACTGAAACGGAACGAAGACTGTTGTTTTTGAAAAATTGGAAGAATTATTAGCGCTAACGAAAACGTTAGTCGAAAGTCGATTAGAAACTTAAAGACTACAGCAAGAACACTCCTGAAAAGATTTATGTAAGGTATTGAAAGCTGTGACATAGAAGAAATCGTTTGAAGAAGGAAATTCGAGTTCTTTTCACAGCAGAGGCAATTTGATAAAAGGAATGGGATTTCTTCCAAGCTGTTGCAATACTACAGTATGGATGGATCTCATGGACACAAACGAAACGCATGGTGAAAAAGTTAAATAGGAACTTAGCAAAAAAGCTACGTGCTGCTGTGAACAAATCCTGGAAGTAACACTTCACAAAACAGCAGTTGTACGGTCACTTACCCCCATCCCACTCAAATGAGAGGAACAAGACATGCGCTACACTTCTGGAAATACAAGGACGAACTCCTTATTGACATTCTTTTATGGACTCCTAGACTTGGACACACCAGTGTTGACTGACGAGCAAAAATTTTCATCTACTGTGTGTGGACACCAGATGTAGAGGACCTGCTAGGAGTGATGGATGATAGGGACGGAGAGTGAGAGAGAAGGTCAGGGAACTCTGTGCTGTCGGTGCGACTTGATACAATTTACCAACCCCTCCGCTCGGGCAGGATATGACACAAGGTCAATTTTTAAGCAGAGTTTAACAGGTTTGAATTCAGAGTTTTCCTTCTCCTAGACTAGTTGCCTAACCAAGGCTGAAGAACCTAGTCTGTCCTACTATTTACCCATATCTGGAGGGAGAATGATTGGATTCATACCTTTCCCAAGTGCTATGTGAAATGCAATCAGTATCGTCCAGGATTTGAACTCGTATCGCCGTGTTCATTTCCAACGGCGATAACGACTACACCACGGGCACGGTGCGACTTGATGACTTTTTTAATAATTCCTTCTTCTTTATCGTAGTTGCTTTGTCAGTCATTATTATTCATAATTTCAACTAGTATTATTCTTCATCTTTCTAATTTGAGTTTTTTTTTTATAGCGATTCACTTGGATCGTCTTTTCTACGAGACAGGGAAAGTGATTTCAAATAATTTTAATGTCAAAACAATGACTATTCTACAATCTTTTTGTCGGACATTAACACAAAATGGTTAGAAATGGTATTTGCAATTATAACAAAACAATTAACATAACAGATAAAAAATAATATGTATATTTTGATATTATCAAATGATGCTTCTATATAATCATTTACATTTCTAGCTTGAAGCACTACTTGAAAACTTAATTAGTAATGTTTAATTAGATATGAATAATGATATTACTTAGAGAAATTAGAGTTAAAAATTCTTTTGAAGTTTCCAAAGTGAGAAACCTGTACGATTACTTATGTCTTGAAGCAATGTAGTTCCCTGCTGATTAAACTGTGTGACAAAAATTTTGTTTGGGGTTAGAATGTGTTATTCATTAATTGCTAATGCTGCGAAAGTATAGAAAATGGACATTATTCCCTCCAAACTTTACTTTTTTTTTTGCCTGGACAATAGAATATAGAAATTAACCTATTTTCTATGTAAAAAGGGGAAAATTGGCACATTTTCATTTACATAAAATCGGAATAAAACAACCTATGAATCAAAATTTACATGTATGAATACTAAAGTTATATGAAAATGTTCAGAAGTGAGTGGTTTTTCGAGATTTCCGAATGTATTGTAAATTACTTTCGCGTACCAGCCCTCACATATTTTTGTTATGCATCCTTTGGTTAGAAAAGCTAAGTTTGAAGAGAAAAATAAGTCTTTTCCATTTACTTTAGGCAAAAGTAACTGGGAAATATCACTTTCTGTCCATAAACAAGTCAAAATTTTGTTACATCGTGTCATTGCTCATTGTAAAAGATTTTCATTTGATAAAGACGTCTCCTTTTCCTAAAATGTGTGTAAAGATAATATGTTGACAGTTAAATATCTTTACACATGTAATTGTATTTAAAAAAAGAAACTTGTTCGAATGGCATTCATCTTCGTTATGAGTAAAGACCATTTATGCAATACAGTTGGCCGATACACTGGACAGAAATTGGTAGGGGGATAAAATATGAATAAAAGAATATAAAACTTGAGCAAACAGTATTTTCGATCTATGAAACTCTATCTCATGGGATCAGCACGCTTCTACCGCGCCACTCTGTTTCGAAAATATAACACTTTCAAGGATTAGAAATCCTTGCAGTATTTACCATATTACATGCAGGTTTTAAAATGGTTGTGATTGAATGATTGATTTTAGGGTAAATTTATGGTTAGTGAATCTCATTCATTCTACATTCATATTTACATCTTTTGTGTTGTTGTTTTTGAAGAGGCTTTTTAAAATACAGTCGTATCGACTAAGAAGAGTTTTTAAACAGATCTATTTCACTTATTGATAGAAGCCTGACAGGTGCTACCACTCCTAGTCAGAGTGAACTTGGGAGTAATGTTAATGAAGAGTTACTCCACTCTCCTCAGATCACCAGAAGTAGAGTCTATCAGTTGCAGTTTCGTGTCATACCAAGGATAACCCCTTTTTTGGTGGGTCCTACCTTTTTTTGACGAGGATATTTGAAGCCCCATAGAAATAGTTGGCACACTCGTAATTTTGTCAGAAACAGAAGAAAACACTGAATGGATTATCAAATCGATAAAGGCTTGAGACTGTTCAAACTATAGTGTGGAAGGTGCTGGAGATTTGAGGATACTTACTGTCACTCAGTCTTAAGGATAACCACTGGATTTATGAAAATGCTTGAAATATTGATCTAAAGAAGAAAAATATTTTACAATACATAAAGATTCTCCCCCCAAAATATCCTTACGAAAAAAGTCGGGTTAAATACGTGGTAAGAATAACCCGAAGCCGAACGTTTTTAGACATTTTCCCGATGCTGGTATCACTGTTGAACTTTTCTCGTTCTCCAATGACACCTGTCTCGGTAAACAAAGCTTAGAAATGTTTATCTTTAGGTTACCCTTACTGTGCTTTTAATCTGGATTATAAAGGAAAAATATGTTTTTCTGAATCGATTAGATAAAAAATTACTATTCATTTAATATAGTAGGAATTTTTGCATATAAAAGAACGTTTAGGGTGTGCATTTGGAGACCTCCAGTGATAACCTGATCCAGCTGGTTCTTGCCTAAGCTATATTTTCTACAGCGACAGCATTTTTTTTTCAAACCAACTCCCACTCATCATTTCGTTTCTCTCAAAGTTTTAGCGCAAACAATGGCCATGTGACAAATAAAATCTCATTAAATCTTTAGGGGCTGGGACCGACGTGTTCGTTCACCTCAATTCAGGAATCACCGTTGTTTGTACTTAGCAAACAGTAGCTTTAATTGTACTAAATACACCGGAAGTCTTAAAACGGACGCTTGTTAATCAATCGCCACACATTTACTTACTTACCTATCTATCTATTCACCTGCTTGTTTAACTATCTGCCGGACAATTGACGATTTTATTTGGATAAAGAGGACTGGGGTTGATACCAAATCATAAGTATCTGTATTATAAACAATTTCACACATACACTCATCTTTTTATATATGTATATACATAGACACACACACTCACACTAGGCCTGACTGACAAGTACCCAGCCATTTTGAACATCTCGAGAACCAGTCGCATTACCTCGACGTAATTTGGTTACCGACCAGAGAGGACCTAACTGGACATGCGTGGGACACTTAGTTACCGTTGAACAAGCTTGTGTACTGTGTAACCTTTGTTATTTTTTTCCACTGACATTGTGCCTGTCCCTTTTTGTGCAGAGATTTTTCGCAAAACACAGCATCACCCAATTATATCAATATTCTCTGCAGTCAAGATTTCGTTTCTTACAATTTTTAGCTCTTCCTGAAATTCGCCGTTGAAAGGGAAATTTCAGAGCGTGTATGAGATTAGGAAAAATGATTTAAGGTTACAGATGAAAACTTTATTGAATACAAGTATAAGGGACGTTGGCATAAATATGCAAGTCCCACAAGTAGTACTCTGAAGAGGACCAAGGCACCATTGTTAGATGTAGGCTATTTTTTCATTAATAATAATACTAACTGGAAGCCTTTCAGAAATACCGAGTATATACGAAAAATTACACCAGAAAAATCGGAATTATTTACTCCACCCTATTTAAAATTTTAAGAAGAGAATGTATATATTTACCGAACCCCTTCGCCACAGGAAGAATGCGACACAAGGTCAATTTTTTAGGGGAATAAAGCTGGTTTGAATTCAGAATTCTCCTTCTAGAAAAAGACACATTCTGCCATTGTATTTATCGACAGCTAGGGAAGGAGATAGATGGATTCATGCTTTTTATAAGAGCATTAGCGCGAAGGGAAACAAATAGACTCGTCCAGGATTTGAACTCGGGTCGCCGATTCCATTTCTTAGTACGAAAACTGCTACTCTAAGCGCGCCTCCAAAAGAAGGGAAGAAAATGGAGTGTATTTTGAATTTGTTCCCTCAACTTGTGGTATATAATTAAATGATTTTTTTTCCTCTGTAAGTAAAGTATAAACGTTCCGAAAACGGATTTCATTAGAAATTTTCTTTGCTAATATTCGCTGATCAATATGCGACTTGCAAGGACATAGACTACTATCGATAGGTTATCTATTATATAGAAGTCAAACATCTAAAAGAATAAAATGCAATATTTTCCAAACAGTGATCAAGTCAATTCTACTATATGGATGCACCACATGGACGCTGACTAAGCGTAGAGAGAAAAAGCTTGACGGCAATTGCACAAGAATGCTACGAGCTTTATTGAACAAATCCTGGTCGCAACATACCTCAAAACAGCAGCTGTACGGTCAGCTACCTCCCATCTCTAAAACCATCCTAATTAGACAAACAAGACATGCGGGACACAGTTGAAAAAGTAAGAGACGGTCTCCTGTAGACCACTTCACACGAACGTGAAAGTGTTGGACGACCAATTAGAACTTATCTACAACAGTTCTGTACGGACACAGGATGCTGCCTAGAAGATCTGACGTACTTGATAGAATAGAGAGAGAGAGAGAGTGTGTGTGTGTGTGTGAGAGAGAGAGAGAGAGAGAGAAATCCGTGCTAGCAGCATGACATGAAGATCTTGAACTCAAAGACAAATCCCTCATGTCAGATAATCTAGGTTTAAACGCATCTAGGATAACCCGAAGTTGAATTCTTTGAGATCTTGTTTTTTCGATCCAGGGTTCATTGAGGAATGAGATAAGTTTTGGTAAACAAGCTGTTTATCAAATATGGGCATTTTTACCAGATTGTGTTAAGAGTAACACGAAGCTCAACTTTTTATTTTTCTGATACAGTTATTGAGAAACGAGAAAACGTTCCCCAATGATATCTGCATCGGAAAAATAAGTTCAGTTTCGGGTTACTCTTAACGCGGGGTAACCTCGACTAATATTTCATTAATGGTCCCATGACAATTTTCACTGATTTCGGTTTGTTGAAAAACGGTCAGACTATTCATAGTTGATCTTCAAGTGACATTTTCAAGCGTTTGAAATCTGAATACCGCAAGTACACTTATGTTATACCAAAAAGAAAAAGCACCTCGCCCTGTCGAGGTCTAGAATATGTTGACAACATTCCCTGCAGAGGGTTAAAGCACCCTCCCCTAAGGAGGAGGAGGGCATAACATTAAATTTCATCTAGGTCTTAGGTCGGCTGAAAAGTTCATAGGCTAACCAAGATACTCATGAAATGTGAACAACTAAGATTTATATTTTTTTTGGTACCTCTTGGAGTCTGTATACTTCTTCTATTGGTGTTGCAGTGTTTACATGTTATTGGTCCAAAAAGTCATCAACAGCAGATATGACCTTATCATATGAACTTTTCAAGCCCACTCTCGTATGTATGTCTGATACATGGCACATCATAACGATACGTTTATTATAAGAATACACTTGTTCTTCGAGAATAAGGCTGTTTTCAGTCCAATTAGTGACTGAATTAAAGTTTTGTGAGCTCTACATACGCAGTGAATGTCATTTTTTAATCATCCAAAATCTCGGTATAACAGAAATGTATCATTTTTGTTGGGTGCTGTCATTGACATTCGTAAAATTTCAATAATCTATATCGACAGATCTTTTTTTAATAACCATCAAATTTCCACGGATTCATACAAATATCATATAATCATTATTTGGAACTTTAAAACATAATTGCTTGAAATACTTTAAACCATACAACTGTGTACAAATTAGAAGAATTAAATAGGAATACTTGAAACCATAATATTTTGTGCAAATTATTAGCATTAGGGAAATTTGAAATCATATCATTGCTGACCAATTATTATTATTACATGGGTACACTTGAAAGCACACAATTGTGTACAAATTATTGGTATTAGATAGGAATACTTTAAATCATAATAAAGTCAAATTACTAGCTTTAGATTGAAATTCTTTAAATCATATTCTAGTATGAAAAAATATGATTTTAATTAAATAAGAATAATTAGTTGAAACCATGAAATTGTCACAGGGCAACATAATTTTTGTTGAGCAAGATCTGACACTTATTTTAGACTAACTTTTAGCCCCCGAATCCAGGTTTTCTGTATCAAATGAACTTTATGAACTTCAGGATACCCTCAGTTTGTCTCAAAAACCATAAAAATACCGCAATTCACAAAATTGAGCTTATTTTATAAATCGTTAAAAATTTACGCACAATGGAAAATAGTAAAAGAGAACTTGACTAATGTTTGTCCAAATTTATTTTGTTCATACAAAGGATATTCTCTTAAAAACACAAAACTTGATAATCCCTTCATTGTCAAGCTTCAGAACAAACTCCATTCTATTTACCGCTCGGGCAGGATATAACACAAGGTCAATTTTTAAGCGGAGTTTAACAGGTTTGAATTCAGAGTTTTCCTTCTCCTAGACTAGTTGCCTCACCAAGGCTGAAGAACCCAGTCTGTCCTACTATTTACCCATAGCTGGAGGGAGAATAATTGGATTCATACCTTTCCCAGGGGTATTAGTGCTATGTAAAATGCAATCAGTCTCGTCAAGGATTTGAACTCGTGTTGCCGTGTGCAGTTCCTACGACGATAACCATTACACCACGGGCACCTTCAGAACAAACTCCATGAACCATAGCGAAAAGGTGATATTCTGCTAGATCCCAAGCCATATAGGAATCAAGCGAAACGATAAAGCGGATTCATTAACTAAAGCTGCACTCAATATGGTACCCGATAAAAAAAATCAAAAATACCTTATACTGACTTCAAACCGAAATTCAGGCAAATAATTACAAAGAAATGGCCTCAATTATGGGAGAAAAATCCCCACAACAAACTCTTCCAAGTACAGTCCGTTTTAAAAAAAAGGATCCTAATAATACCAGAAGAGAAGAGACCACTCTTGCTCGGCTATGCATTGGACATTCTAAATTAACTCAATCCTTTATTTTGAAAGATGAGCCTTCCCATAAATGGCCATGTGGAAATCAGTACACTATAAAACAAATCTTGATCGAATGTAGAAAACTAACCAACATTCGACGAATGTTTTATTATGTTGATAACATGAACGAACAATTTAGAATAATAGATCCTTAGCAGATATTGAACTTTCTGAAAAGAATCGGCCTCCTATCAAAGATGTAGGCTGATGATATATTTCGATACTCGCAATCACGTTACTGTGTGGAAACAAATTACTAACATTTGATTGAAGTACTAGTGTTAGTAATACTTGGAACTATTTTGGCTGAGCGCAAAAAAAGTGAGCACTAGTTTGTTTAAAAATTTTAAACTACAAAATATGCGCTTACAATTCATATATATTTGTTATATATAAATAAACAAGGTTTGGCATGAAATAACCCATACGAGGTTGATATGCCATAAAACCCAACCAACCAACAAAGGATATAGTTACTGTAAGTCAAATTGTATCTGAGTAGTCAAAGTAAGAATTTATGATAATAATTTTTCCTAGTGTTTTATCTGTGGACAATTTCGCTTTATGTTCCAACAATAGTCTGTCATCATATGTCCTGATACTTTTTCTTCATAACCTTCAGATCTTAGTGGAATCGTTCACCATGCTGGCCTCACCAAAGTTTTCCAGGAAGTTATGCAGAAAATGCAACTTGATGCTCGTGTTGAAACATAAGCGTTTTGTAGCTCTCTAATAACTTCTGGGTAATTTAGGTGTAATTCTTTGCTTTTGTATTTCCACGAAAATTCTTGACAAGGTCTTTGAATGATAAAGCAATTTTTGAGTTCTAATATTGTTCCGATGAAATGTTCATCTTTGATGAACTGCCGAATATCTGGACCATCATTTATCCTCTTGTCAGGAAATACCAACACGAGGCACTTGAAACAGTCACCATCAGCAATGCTTTAACAAATTACTTCTGGTGACCAAGTTTCATGTGCAGAAGTAAAAATGTAATTTTCTTTATGTCAACAAGTGGCTCATTTAGAATGTTGTGATTACTCAGCTCGAAGTCAGATCTTGGAGGCTAATTCATCTTCGCATAATTCTTCACTCTGTTGTCTCATATGCACAGAAAGCAGAGACACTTGGTGTACGCGCTTTGCTAACCAAGAAGGAAGTATACCATTTTAAGCTAAACACAGATTATCCAATTGTGTTTGTGATATCGCAACAACTTAATAAACAATGTTTATTTCTCCATATTCTGCACGAAGAAAAACTGAATGACTAAGTAGAACTGCACTACATAAATCACCATTGTTGTGGAGGACATACTTTCAACTATCGATGAATAATTACAATTCAGTTGAGTTGAAGATCGAATTACAAATTCCTTCAGTAAACCCTGTATGATATGGCAATACGCAAACTTACTGTCACTTCAAAAGAACAGCGGGAATCTGCTTTTTCTAAATCTAAATGCTCAAGACAGGGTAGCTGAATGAAAACTAGCATTGGGATTTTAAGTGAATGAGGCATGGGACTTATAGCTGATGGTAGATTAGGATACTCAGTTTTACATTTGTATTTTCTTTTTATAATCTCATATTTGGAGGTGCTCGTGTTGTAATGGTTATTATTGTAGGAAACAGACACGGCGACACGAGTTCAAATCCTTGACGAGGCTGATTGTATTTTCCATAGTACTAATACTTATATTGCTAGGAAGAAAAAAAGACTGACGTCGGTTCTAAATAACCAGATAAGTACTGACATGCCGTAAAACCAACCAATCTTTTCTTTAAAACTAAAAGTATTCGAACAGTTTCAGCAGAAAATTTATAAATAATAATAAAAAAGCTCTACATATTTTACTTCACAAACTACAAATGAGCCATACATAAATAATTCAGTCATTTTTTTTATTGATCTAAGCGTTATATATATATATACATATATATATATAAAGAAACTTAGTCTGTACGTTTGGGTAAAACAACTACCGTATTTGACAGCCTATGAGGTGCCCGTGGTGTAATGGTTATCGTCGTAGGGAATGGACACGGCGACACGAGTTCAAATCCTTGACGAGACTGATTGCATTTCACATAGCACTAATACCCTTGGGAAAGGTATGAATCCAATTATTCTCCCTCCAGCTATGGGTAAATAGTAGGGCAGACTGGGTTCTTCAACCTTGGGGAGGTAACTAGTCTAGGAGAAGGAAAACTCTGATTTCAAACCTGTTAAACTCCGCTTAAAAATTGACCTTGTGTCATATCCTGCCAGAGCGGAGGGGTTGGTAAATATGATGAGATGCACTTTTCCCCCTCCAAAATGCTAATCAATACAAATCCCTTTGTCCTGTGCAGTTTTGAAAAAAAGTCATACGTAATCAGTGAATGAAATTAGCGACTATAAATTCGATTCTGATTACGATGACGCAAGTAGAGACAATACATGTGCTGCTGTACATAAAATACTGACTTTATTCAGAAAAATATTCTTTTTAATGTTTTAATACCATCTATCGATTACCAGAATATCTTAGAGTGATTTAAAGAGTTTAATCCTATGAGCTTGTTATACCGGTATAGCAGTGGTACTTTTCTTTTTCTCCATTGATTATCACTGGTTTACCGGTGCAGAGATCACACACAAACTGCAGAGTATAAATTTAGGTTCAGGAGCTCAGACCTCAAAGGGTTACAGTAATATTTTTGGAAACATTTGTTTCTTTACTTCTGGAAAATGCAGTACTAGGAGTTAAAAATGTGACAGGAAAAGCATTAGATTGGTGTTAAAATCAATCAATTCGGGTCAACCCGTCTAGGGTTATTTTATGCCAAGAGGTTAGGAAATCGCATTCATTGAATGTTCATATTTATATTTTTTTCTGTAGTTGTTTCTTAAGAGTTGTTTTTGCACACGATCTTATCGAATAATTGTTAAACAGAGCTATTTGACCCATAAATATGACTCTAACAGGTACTAACACTTCGGGTCAGAGTAGACTGTGATGAAATTGATTACAGTATTGTATTTCCATCGGGGCAGGCATCTTCTGCCTGGCAAACCTTGGACGAACTCTCGTCTGTTGAGCTGTTGTCGGTGTCTTCAGATAGAGTACTGATGACGGTTGTGACCCAACAACTGACCGCAGGTCTTTAACATGGTGGGGCACGCTATCGACCCGCACCGACTGCGAGCTGATAATCTCGGTAACTCGCCCCATTCTAAACTTGTCCTTACACTTGTTATGTGGAGTCTTAACCCACACTGTGTTTCCAATTCTATATCTTCCGTGTGCATTGCATGGAGCCATTGCGATGTCAATGCCTCGTAACCGTAAGTGATAGGCGTGCACCATGTTAGCCAGTACTGTTTCCGGCGAAATACCGTCCTTGGGCGTCGCATAATACCAGTAGACTGCTTCTAGGATCGAGCACCGCTTCCTGGCTACGATCACTTTCATAGTCCGGTAGCTTCTTTCTACTATGCAGTTTCCTGCCGTTTAGATGAACTCTAATTGGCGTATTATGCTGGCAGTGTCCTGTCGATGCAGCGGTCGCCAAATGGCGAAGCGAGATGGACCAGAGTCGATAATATTCAAACGGAGCTGGCTGCCAACATGCGTGACATCCATCTCCTGCCTGTTCCAACATGAGTAGCACTCAACTTTCCTTTTCACCGGTGCTTGCACGCCTTGCACCTTTGCACCCCATCCTACACGTCCGTCTTTTTTAACTCCTGGGTCGACCATCTTCTTGAAATAGAGTGTCCGTTTAATCTCAGGATGACCGCACTGTTCATATATGCTCATGATTCGTTCTTGATCTATATTGAACGCGGAAGCAGTAAACAGATCTATTTGACCCATAGATGGGACCCTAACAGAGTCAGAGTGGATTGGGGAGTAAGATCAATGAAGGAGTATTCCACACACTGAAGCCTTGCCTTCTGATGTAATTTTACTGAAGACATTCATTTTTAGGGGGGGGGCTACGCTTCTGCAGGGGATACAACTAGCATGTTCCAAGCTCCACTGACTGGTCGCTAACGAATTGGATTGGACATTGTTATAACATTTGGAGCATATTCTGGTACACAAGTTATTTGCAAGTGTGTACATGTGTCGAGCATTATGAGAAAATTTATCAGGATAGCGTTACACAGTTTTCCTAAATTTGTCTTGTTCCAAACTTTATATAAATATTTACTAAGACTTCTCTTAGTATATCATATGGCAATATAGCGGGAATATTGTAACGTGTTAATTCTGTAAAGAAAGAGGGTCTACATGATATAAAAACCTGTATTCAATATTCTGACTTTTTCCTGGATTCAAACATATAGTTTAATACAGAAATTAGATATGATTTAATTGTTACTTTTATTTATAAGTTGTTGAAGTGGAAGTTAAACATGGAGAAAACAACGGAGTTCATTCAGCTTTTGGTTCGTAACAATAAATATAATTATCAAGATACCGCGGAAAATATTTTTTTTTTTAGTTTAGTTTTATCAGAAACTAAAAAATCTTCGAGTAATTTATAAAGCATTCCGCAAAAAATCAAAAACAAAACAAAATTAGAATCAATATTGATAATTTGTTAAACCTTTGCTCACGTATACTATTAATGGTATCTGAGGTAAAAAAAAAGAGACGCCATTATTCCTGAAACTCCATACAAATTAATTCTATTAATAAAAATTGATTGATTTTAACATTTCAACCCGTTCAGAGTTGTTTTATGCCTCGTAGTTAGGAAATTACATTCATTGTACGGTTATATTTACATTTTTTGAGTTGTTGTTTTTTCAGAGTTTTTTTTTCTTGTAATCCTAACGAATATATTTTTTAAACAGATCTGTTCGACACATAGAATTGACCCTAACCATATTTGCCAACCCCTCCACTCGAGCAGGATATGACACAAGGTCAATTTTTAAGCGGAGTTTAACAGGTTTGAAATCAGAGTTTTCCTTCTCCTAGACTCCAAGGTTGAAGAACCCAGTCCGTCCTACTATTTACCCATAGCTGGAAGGAGAATAATTGGATTCATACCTTTCCCAATTGTATTAGTGCTATATGAAATGCAATCAGTCTAGCCCAGGATTTTAACTCGTGTCGCCGCGTCCATTTCCTACGACGATAACCATTAAACCACGAGCACCTCCTAGAATGGACCCTAACAGGTACCACCTCTCCGGGTTAGAGTGGACCTGGGAATAATGGCAATGAAGGAGTACTTCACCCATCCATTGTCTCCAGAACTGGAGCTTCACCACCAGATGCAATTGTCATACCAATGACATCTTTTTTTAGGTAGAGAGTCTTACCCCTCGGTAGAAAATACAGTTAGCGTATTCTAATAATCATTTGATGTTGCACAAAATTTGATATTGTTAAAGAGTTATCTCTCATTTACCATGCTTTGCATTTGTATGGTACACAAACTGTTTACAATCCTTACAATTACAAAGCGGTCACCCATCTAAGTATTGAGCTACTTAGATGATCCCGCGTGAACTGGTGGCTTAAACGTAACTTGACTATAAGTTACTCATCTGAGTCTCTTGGTCTATTACTCATCTGAAACACCAAAATTTTACATTTCCCACTACTTATGCGCATGTGTAAGCAGGTGTTTATTTGTTTGTGCAATGAAAAAGTGCGGTCTCTGTGACTGATCTCCTGAGAGGAAACACGCCATATTTCTGCCGGGTGTTGGCCGAAAATGATTCACGACTGATCTCAGCCAAAATTCTGAAAGAATTTGGATAAAAATTAATATGGAACTAAGTAGACATCTCAAGTTTCAGTAAGATATATATATATATATATATATATATATATATATATAAGAATAAATTGTTTAAAAACTTTTGGTAAATCAAAAAAGTGCGCTAATGCTGGACCGCAGAGAAGGAAAAACCTAAAATAAATTAAGATCTCTTTTTATATTAATCTCATTATTTTATCAGTTTAGCCGGCTGTGGCAGTAGAATACGTCGACTGAATCTCTGCAGAAAGGTAAGACCCCTCTCCAATGATTGTCCTAACGATTTGATAGTAAGCACTCAGACCTGGAGCTCTGAGGAATATAGAGTACCCCTTCACTACCATCACTCCTACGTACCTGTCATTAAATTGACTACAAAGTTTGGTATCCCATAAAACGCAACCACCCAATCATTAAAGTTACATGGATCGGTTAGGATACACCACTCAGATGAAACTCGGGAGTAAATGGACAGGGAAATGAATATACTAGGTATTCTCGGTACAATGCAATGAATAGATATATGGCCTAGGAACGGAAAATGAGAAGAAGAAAAAAAAACTTTCATGAAGAGTAAAATAGAGAATTTTTACGAATTTATTCAGCAGAATTCTAATGGTATAATAATATAATGATATACGAATAAATGCACAGAAAACAACAACCTCAGAACAAAAAGTGACGATTGACTAATAGTAGGCTGACTATCTATCTTTATCTGAATATGACGATATTTGTATTGAAATTCAGTACGTCTATTGAATAGTTCGTTTTAAAATCTGGATTGTCTCCTCTCAGCATGAATAACGAAAACCACAGCCATAATATGCATTGGTATGCCTGAAAAAAAGTCCACTTCATCTTATGATTGATTTTAACCCGTTTAGGGTATATCTTATGCCAATAGGTTGGGGAATCATGTTCATTATACATTCATATTTACATTTTTTTCTTTGGTCGTTTC
This sequence comes from Sepioteuthis lessoniana, assembly GCA_963585895.1. Lineage (NCBI taxonomy): Eukaryota > Metazoa > Mollusca > Cephalopoda > Myopsida > Loliginidae > Sepioteuthis > Sepioteuthis lessoniana. The sequence continues at coordinate 44,325,677 of OY757904.1, forward strand.
TTAAGAGTTCTTTTTTGCGTGAATAATTTGACCTACACATGGGACCCTAAGAGATGCTACTACTCCGGGTAAGAGTGGGCCGGGGAGTAATGACAATAAAGGAGTGCTCCACACTCCTCCAATCTCCAAAACTGGGGCCTCGCCATAATGTACAGTTTAGTGTCATAACACAGGATACTTCTTTTTTGAGGGGGAGTCTTACTCCTCTGGGACACAGAGTAATTTATGTCCAGCTGGCAGGGCTCCATTTTATCTTAATATATATATATAACGGATAATGCTACTTTATTTGATAAGTTTTGAACTAGCCTTTCCTTACAGGGGCATATTTATCTGTAACGATATTTATACTTTATGTAACCCCCACAAAAAGATAAAAGCAACAACAAGAAATGTAAAAGGAGCAAAAGAAGAGTTCAAAACAATGTGAAGCGAGCCAAGTTTCAGTTGAACGCACTGGTAACTTTGTCATGTCAATAGGACACATTCTCAACATTGTCGTTATTAGCACACACATTCGAGTTTGGATGAAGAGACTAGAGTAACAAACGGGCTACCAAAGCTGTGCTAGTTATAGTTGATTTATTGTGATTCTTCCAATACATTAGACTGTAATAACTGAATAACAAATCAATCACCAAATAAATCGGCTTATTATGAAGGCCACCATTATTTCGTTTTATCATTTATTTTTCAAGCCATAAAAATGACTACATTTTTTATACTTCTATCTATGTACCGTGTATATTTCTATTTAGATAGAAATTTAAAGACCTAATTTTTAGGCAGTTTGCGTTGATCAGTACATGAGCAATAATTTCATTAGATTGAAATTCAAACATAATGTTACCTTCTCGCCAAGACTTAGAATACGATGAATGTATTCTCTGCAGAGAGGTAAGGCTCTCCTACCAAAAAGTGGTGTTCTGGGTATAACTTTAAATTGCACCTGGTGGTGAGGCTCTAGTCTTGGATATCTGGGGAGTGTGAAGTACCCCTTCATGACCATTACTTCCGGATCCACTCTGGCTCGAATTGATAGTATCTATTAGGGTCCCAATCGCCAATGGCCCGGGAGACCTGGTTTCAATCCCAGGTCGAGTCATACCAAAGACTAAAAAAATGGTACTTGATGCCTCCTTGCTTAACACTCAGCAATATAAGGTAGAGATCAAGGGTAAAGTGGAGCAATCCAGGGAAAGGAGTAGCTCCTTCCCCTACACCTTCGTGTAGTAGCTATCGAAAAGGGAGCCTTCGGGTCACCCTCGACTAAGGTCGCCAACTTTACTTTTTACTTTACAGTCAAATAGATCTGTTTGCGAATTATTTGTGTTGATATCATAAAAATTAAAGTTACGGAAAAATGGAAATATAAACGTACAATGTACGCAAATCCCTAGCCTCTAGGCATGAGATAACACCAGACGTTAAAATCAATCGATAGATCATATCAAACTTAATGAGAAATGATGGTCTTTATGTTTGAAAATGTTAATTTTGCTTTCACTTATTTTTTTTAATACAGTTTAATTAACGCAAAAATTAGATATTGAAAAAAAATTATTTTTCGATGTCTTAAGAACAAAATTGCCAAAAAAAAAAAAAAAAAAGAGCAATTAAGTTAAGCAAAAGAAACTAATATTTCTGTGATTCCGACCTAGGGTAAAATCTGAGCTTTCAGAGAAAACACTGCAAAGAAAGGGTCAACCTTCTCATGAAGTATATAACCGCCAGGGGGAGCTGGCTCTTCAATAGTTTTGAAAAGGTTTTTGACATGTTTGGTCGACTTATTTAAGAGTATAGAGGGCGCCTTTGGTGGTGTAACGGTTAGCAAGCTTGACTAGCAAACCTACACGAGTGAGTTCGATTCTCATTGGGTGTCCAATTCATTCGGCCTTGTGCCACATCGAAGCAAAGAGCTTTGTAAATTACTATTTAAGAGTATATATGAAACCTTAAAGTTTAAGTCTTAGCTACGGAGATTTGTTTTGAAGTAACATGCAAACATTTTGAACGTATATTGAAATATAAATTATTTTGGCTTTCGTAAAAGTTTTTTTTTTGCGGTTAACAGAGTATTTATTCAAACAGGAGTTATTCTAAAATTTATAGTTTTTGCATGTAAAAGATAAACGACTGTCATGTGTGTTACTATTTATTGTAATGTTTTGAAACTTTCAAATATTAATCGTTGGAATGTGAAAATTTATTTTAATCTTACATCTAATTTGTACATCCGAGTTTGTTATCATAAAACTACTTTATGTAACATCGGTGTATATGTCTCCGTCTTCTTTGATTTGGGTTAAGTTTTCTCGTATTTCTGGCATGTCAATCCTTGTGGGTTATTTAATAGCAAATCCTATATATACATATATATTTTGTAAACGAATAGTTTGTTAGCATCATTATTTTTAAACGAGCCAAATGTAATATAATAGCCGAGGGATTTCGGTTCATGCCTTTGGGTTTAGTTAAGCTGAAAACTTTTCGGCTCAGCATATGGGTTAGTTAGGTGCAAACATTGATGCAGGTGTTGACGCGGGCGCGCGCGGGCAGACGAAGGTGTCACTCAGAGATGTCACAATCGTCCGAGACGAAACGGGTGACGGAGTGAAAGTGACGTCACGCATCGGAAGCGCGCAGAGGTTTGTGGAGAATTGAAAGAAAGTTAAAAGAGTTGGAAACTAGAAGCCGAACGATGAGGCACGACTTTTGCGAGCTCGCCGAAGCAGGCGAATTTGCGCCCTATGGGTGCTGCACGAGATGGGGGTAAGATGAATAAGACAGCATAGCAAGACTATGTCTCTCCTCCTGATGTCGAAACCTTTAACTCAAAGTTAATAAAAAAGTTTCGTACCTGAACAAGAAGTCGTTACGTGTTTTCGAATTTCGAGATTCCTATGTTCAATCGTTATGAACATTATATGTATATTTCGCGCATGGCGTTAATTGTGGCTATGCAACACAACGATCACTTGTTTGCCCATAGTTATATGGTTTCAATATTGTTATTCAACACTAATAATTCTATTTGATATCAGTCATTTGTTTGAACAGTTAAATGGCTTAAAGAGTAGTAAATGATTGAATAGTTCTATTTGACCAATAAATGGGACCCTAATAGGTACTACTACTACTCCTGGTCAGAGTTGATCTAGAAGAAATAGCAGTGAAAGAGTACTATACATTCCCCAAAGCTCTAGTACTGGGCCTTACGATCAGATATAGTTTTGTGTCATACCCAGGACACCTGCCTTTTGTCATCTAGAACCATAAAGTCTATATTTTTAATATGTAATGGTACTTCTAAGTTTTTAATCCTCTACCACAACGATGTTGTCTAAACTGCATCTGATGGTGAGGCTCCAGTTCTGGAGATCGTGAGAGTATGGAATACTCTTTCCTTGCTCTTTTTCTCAGGCCCATTTTGACTTGGAGTGGTAGAACCTGTTAGAGTCCAATATTTCGGTCAAATAGATCTGTTAGAAAAATTATTCATATTCTACTGGACAGCATGCAAAAAAACAAAAACAAAACACCCCCCCTGAAAAATAGAAGGAAAGAATCTCTAAAACAATTATACAAAAAATGTAAATGTGAACATAAAATGAACGCGATTCTTTAACCTTTTAGCATAAAATAACCCTTGATGGATTGACATGCCGTTAAAATTTGTGAACAAACGGTGTTGATATGCAACATTGGAAGCGTGTCTCTCGTGATGGGAGTTAAAATTGAGAATTTCTTTCGGTATTTCTCTTTATAAGCTCTTCAGGTTCCGGAAAATCACGGCCAAGCTTTTAACTCTTTTTGGAGAGAGAACACGTGCAATCTGGGGAGGGGGGCTTTTTGAAACTGAGGTAATTTAAACACCACCTGGTACGATTGACAGGTGGTTCAATAAAAATAATTCTTCTAGGAATCTATCTCATTCGACACAAGGTCAGTTTAATGATGGGTGCCTCGTATGACGTAAGCCACCCAAGTGCAGAGGCCAAACTTAAAATTTACTCAGTAAATTCGGTATTCTCATTCAGAGACGCCACAAAAACCGACCGATGAATTCTTTTAGGTAAAAGGGCAGGTGCTGTCTGGTAGGAAAGGCACCTGGAACTGATCAGGTAAATTTTATACCACCCGGCACGAATGCCGGGTGCCTCAAAAAAGTAATGATACTTCTAAATATTTAATCACCTATTCAGAGAGTTGATATGTGACACAAGGTTATGTTTAAAGTGGGGAGCCGTGCAGGAAGCAAGCCTTCACCAGGGCAATTTTTGAAATTGCTCACTTACCCTCACATGAAATTTAACCCAACTCTTACCTCTTAGATAAAGTGACAGGTGCTGACTGGCAGGGTGAGACTCCCTGAAACTGAGCTGGGTAATCTTTGCACCACCCGGAACGAATGACAGATGCTTCAATAGAACTAATGATACTTCTAGGAATCTTTCTAGCTCACCACAAGGCTAGAATGTAGCACAAGGTCGGTTTAATCTGGTGGGTACCCAGCAGGAAGCAAACCTCCCGAGGGGCAGGTGCGAAAATTGCTCATGTTCATTCGACATTCCACTTCATTCACCCGGTACGAATTCCATGTGTCGATGTGATTTATTAACAGTATTATTTGTGTTATGTTTATTATCAAACAGCATTAAACAGAGTAATGGTGATATGTAATTTGTATAAGGAATTAAAAAACAGGTTTTAATATATAATTGTGTTATTTTCAATTATATATATATATATATATATATATATATATATATATATTTCCGCACTTGCAGAATGTGACATTAAGTCAATTTTTTAAACAGAGTTTAACAGGTTTGAATTCAAAGTTTTCCTTTTCCTAGACTGGTTGTCATATCAAAGTTAAAAATCTAGTCCGCGCTACTATTGACTGATGGTTAGGAAGAATAATCGGATTCAGACCTCACCAGAGGCGCTATGCAAAATGTAAACAGCCTCGTCAAGATTTTGAGCACGGATCGTCGAGTTCATTTCCTACGACAATAACCATAGCACCACGAGCGTCTTCTACATTTTTTCGATCTTCATATATAGGCAATTTTTGCATAGAACTTTCATAGTAAATTCATTTTGTTGTAACTCATCTTTTATATATAGTTGTAACCAATCAATGAAATTACGGGTTGGGTGATTGTGTTTTACAGCATATCAACCTTTGTGGATTATTTAAAGCCAAATTCTATTTACACACATACAAATTATTCGTTTAAAAATCGTGTAAGTAACATAATTTTTCAACGAGTCGGAGCCCATTTGTTTGCACATAGTTAAATCGTTTCAAATATTGCTATCTAACACAAATAGTTTTATCTATTAACAGTAAAATCGTTTCAAGTATTACTATGTAAGACGAGTAATTCTATTCAATTTTATTCATTCGTTAATACACAAATAAACCGTTTAAAGGTTTGCCCACAGTTGAATGGTTTCAAATAGAGTAGATGTTTGAATATTCTTATTTGAATCATAAATTGAATCCTAACAGCTACTACCATTCAGAGTCAGAGTGGACCTGGGAGTAATGGCAACGAAGGAGTACTCTCCACTCCCCAGTTTTCCAGAACTGGTGCTTCACCACCAGATGCAGTTTAGAATCATAACCAGGACACTCCCTTTTTTGAAGTGGGTCTTATCTTTCTGCTCGGGATACAGTAATTCTAAGCTCTGCAGAAAAGGTGTTGTTCTGACAATTTAGTGAATCGAATAATAAACATCAAAGGTTTTCGATGATATTTATTATCCGCTCATGTACAGAGCAATATGCCAATTGAGATTAGAGCCCATTTATTACGGATTAAAATAAAACATGAAATTGTTTTCTTAGAATAAGGTAGGTATTATTAATCATCAAGTCGCTCTGACGGCACGGATTTCCAAGACTCTCTCTCTCCATCTGTCGCTATCATTCATTGCTCCTGGCAGGTCTTCCAAACTACTTCTCGTATCCGCATAGAGCTGATGTAAATAAGTTGTTGCAAGTCGGCCGACACTAGTACGTCCATGCGTAGGGGTCCATAGGAGAACCTCACATGAGTTTGTTCTTGCCTTCCCAGTATTGTCCCGCATGTATTGTTCGTCTTACTCGGATAGTTTTTGAGATGGAAGGTAAGTGGCAGTACAGCTGTTTTTTCCCCTGGGATATTGCTTCCAGTATTTGTTTAAAATTGCTCATAACATTCTTGTGCAGTTCCCATCTAACCTATTCTCTAAGCGTTTTGTCAGCGTCCATTTGGTGCATCCGTACACAAGTATGAATACACCCACAGCTCGGAAGAAAAAACCTTTTATTTCATCGGATAGATCAGACTTCCAAATAATTAATAACATATCGATAGCAGTCCACGGCTTCGTTAGTACTGTCTATGATTAATACTAGTTCCTTTTTATCATTCTGTCGGCGAGGCTTAGAATATTCAGAGGGTAAGACGCACCGCAAAGAGGAGTGTCCTTGGAATGACGCGAAACTATATCTGATAGTGAAGCCTCCATTCCCATCTAGGGAGTCAAATAGATCTGTTTAAAAATTATTCATATTTAATATTACCGTATGCCCGCCTCCTCCCAAAAAGAACAACTACACAAAAAATGTGGATATGAATGAACAAAAAAAGCGAGTCCCTTGCCTTGGGCTGTAGATTTGGTTTGGTTTGATTGTTTTTTTTAATGGCATATCAACCTCAATAGGTTATTGAATGCCAAAGCCATCGTTCTAAAAGAACAGTAGTGGTGCTATTTAACCCATAGCTGGGAGGATAAGGGGGTTCATACCTTTCCCAAAGGTATTTGTCCGAAAGTGAACATAATAGCGCGACTGGAGTTCGAACTTACTACGATTCCGCAATATATCGCTTTAACCATTACACCACGAGGACACCCCATTGGGCTGGACAGTCTCTGCAGAAGAGTAAGAGACCTTCTCCCCACAACGAGTGTCATTGGTATGACACTAAACTATGTCTGATGATGAGGCTCTAGTCCTGGAATTTTGGAGAATGTGGAGTACCCCTTCATTGCTATTACTCTCAGGTTCACTCTAACCCAGAGTAGTAGTACCTGTTTAATCATTTACTAGAATGAAAAACGTGTGCAGGCAAATGATTAATATTAAATTGAATTATTAATATTTGATAGCAATACTTTAAACCATTTAACTGTGCACAAATATCACTATTTGTGTTCAAGAGGAATACTTGAAACCAATTAACAATGTGAAAGTAAATGAGCTCTAACTACTCGTTTAAAAATGTTGGCCACAAAGTATTTCTTCACAAATCATATATATATATATATATATATATATATATATATATATAGTATTTGACAGTAAATAACGTACATGATATGCCATAAAATACTACCAACCAACCAACCTTACCTTTCTATTCAAAATAATCCTTGACGGGTTGAAATGCAGTTAAAATCAATCAACGAATCATTGTTCCTTTTTAAAACAAGACGAGGTTAAAAAATGAAGTAAGGTAATTTAAACTTTTTTTCAAGAAAGTATATTAATGTGTTCTAAATTTTTGAAGGGAGTATTTTATGAATGGGTGTTTTTTTTTATTAGTTGCGATTAAAGTGTCCAGATTTTTTTCTAATGTTTGCATTGTCTCGCTTGAATGTAATGATTTGATTTTTTTTAAAAATCCAGCACATCTGATCAAAATCGTAACTGCTAGACAAGAAGAGACTGAAACAATCGTATATTTAACGCCCAGTCATGGTATTCTTGGATGTGACTAAGAGGTGAGGATATAGGAATTAACAGTACCATGGGAATAGAAGCATCTGCAAGAAACACATGAAAGGAAGCTCGCCAAATACCAAAAGCTAGTGGAACAGTGTAGAAGCCTGGACTTGCCAGTCTAATAAGAGTCAATTGAAGTGCTCTGTGGGAGAGTTGCAGGGCGTTCCCTCTGCAAGGCCTTGACTAAACTGAGTATGACACTTGTTAAAAGGTGGGCAATAATCATCATGGAATCTGTCGAAAAAGCCACGAGGTGGATTTGATTGATTGATTAATTGATTTTAACTGCATGTCAAACCGTTTTGGGTTATTTTATGCCAAGAGTAAGAGAATGGCGTTTATTGTATATTTAGATTTTTGTGCACTTGTTTATAACTTCTTTGTTTTGCGCACGGTTATATGGTATCAATTATTCCTATCCAACGGATGTTTTTAACACATAGTTGGGGGGGGGGCAAACAGATACTACCACTCCGAGTAAGAGTGAACCTGGGAGTAATGGCAATGAAAGGATACTCCATATTCGCCACATCTCCAGAACTGAGCCTCATTATCCATGACACCCATGTTTTGGAGGATCTTATCCCTCTGTAAAGATACAGTCAACGTATTCCAAGTCCCAATTATAGGACAAACGCGGTGGCTTTGGATTGAGACGATTATCCCTCAGATAGTCGCTGCTAGAAAGTGTGGGTTTCTGCTTTTGAAAGACACAAAACCTATGGAGCCCAGAACATGACTTACAATGCGTTTCAGCTCCGTTGTGTCATGTATCTTTATCAATTAAAGTGAACTCGTATGATGTACGTATTTAGCTAAAAACCTCTGCCACGAGCTGGGTGTGACAAGTTAGATTTTCAAAGTAGAGTACAGCTAATTTAACGTCAGAGTTTTTCTTCTCCTAGACTGGTTCCCTTACTAAATATAAAGAACTTAGTCCACCCTACTATTTACCTATAGCTGACTTCATGCCTTTCCCAAAATTATTGGCGTGAAGGGAAACGCAAACAGTATCGTCAAGGATTTTGAACTTGGGGCGTCGATTAAATGTCTTTGAACGATAACCGTTTGGCTAAGAGCACCTCTTTTTGTGCAGAAATGTGTTACAACAACAAATAATATACATGGTCATGTATACTGTCTTTTTATAAATTTACTAAATGAAATCATCATTAAATCATAAATTGTGTATTTGGTTTTACTGAATTTCCAAAATTTCTAATAAAGCAATTAATCCTAATTATTTACAGATATTTAGAGAGTATAGAAAGTTGGTATCCAGAATTTAAAAGAAATTGATTCATTTGTTCTGCTATCAAATTAATTTTTCTTGTGTCACGACGGACATTTTCAATATATCTCGAAATCGCTCAATGCAGAATAAACAAATAAATGAAATAAAATAATCAAAGAAACCGTTTCGCAACTAAAATTTCCCGCTCTTTTTGGCACCATTTCCTAAGTTGAAGTAACACTGGAATTCATTTTATAATTAAGATTTATAGACATTTTTATTCCTCTATCCATAAAAGTAATATATTATGTTTCCAACCTCTTTACTATCTTATACTGAATTGCATATTTTTCTGTTGTTAAAAGCGTTCATCAAATTTAAAGATTGGAATTAATGTTTGGTGTTAGGGAAGATATTTTAGTCGAGTTGCCGCTTGACAAGAACAAATATTAGCATTAGTATATCCGTGATATACTAACATTGAATACAACAGAAGGACAAATTCAATGAACTCATTTACATATACAAGAACATATAACCTTCTATGTACTTAAGTAGGTGCTAATCCCAACTTCAATGCCTCCTTGTAGCGCAGCAGTGGTAAAAAAACCTTTCGGTATTTATGGTAGCGGGGTATATACCCTGGAAGGTCCAACTAAGCTACAAAGGTACCGAACAACCAAACCAACGGAAGAACTGATTCGCAAATACGAACACGCGATTTTATTCGCTAGACGTTGAAGCTTGCTAAACTGGAGGAGCAACAAAACTTTACTCGTCTAGCCAGCAGGTTGGCGTCAGAAACCACTTAAATAAAACATTCTACATACAAGTAGTATTAAAAGAAAGAATAGTCAAATGTGTCCCAAGAAATGAATCTATTCACTAGTTGTTCCATGAACAAGTTGCATGTGGGAAGAGTACACAAGTGGAAAATGGCTAACTTGATAATAGTGTAATATTATTGCCATGTGGCTTTACGGTTCCCTGGTTGAATAGAGACAAAAAGATGTCGAGAAAAGGCTCCTGAGACATGAGACACACGATAACACTTGATATTCGAACGGATTTCTCAATTACCTAATAATGATACTTATTCATTGTAAACCTACACAGTAAAGCGTAGTCATCGATGACTGCTTTGTTGGTGATGGCTCGTCGACGGATGGGGAGGGAAAAAACACAACTCGTTTTATGTGTTAGGACCTTAATTGCTTTATTTTCTACGTTCGGTCGCTGATTCCATTGAACCAAGAATAAATGGATAACGAACACTACGAGTGGGGAAGTTTCTTCGTTCTTTTAGAAACAGGACTCTTCTCGTCTCGTTGATTCGTTCGCGCGAACGAATATCTTCTACCTCAGCCACCGAGAAGAAAAAGAATTAGAATCAGAAAATCCATCGTCTTATTTTGGAATTCACAGTGAACTCTATCCCACTAACGTCTTGAGTGGATGACATCGTCCGGCCAGTCTCCTCCACCGCTTAGATGACTGATCGCCGGTGAATTCGGCAAGACCTGGTCCAGGCTGCCTGAGTAATTTTAAAATCACGCATTGCAAACTTATAGGAGATTAAATGGATCATAATTTTCATCCTCTATGGGTCTGAAAAATTTGTGGTATCTATGAGGAGAGCTTCGAAAAGTAAACTCTACGGTAAACTGTTTTGAGGCTTCTGTTGGACTTAGAGGAATTACTCTTAGATAAATAGATATTTAGTGTGTTCTAACTAGATAGATAGTTAGCTATATGAATATCTCTTTTTGTCTCTCAGTGCCTTTTATGTGTTTGAAAAATTTTCGATATCTATCTCTACGTAAGCAAAGCCTTTTGTTGTCTTCCACAGAAACTCTAACACTGTTACGTAGAGCAAGTTTTTAGATACAAAACACTTTTTTTACACCAGGAAACCACGAAATTGTGATACCATTTATAGTCTCATCCATTGGTCAAGTAGATCGGTTTAAAAATTATTCGTATTCCATAGGATCACTTGATATCATATAAATGTAATTTATTTATATGAAGACTAGTTACGTAAAGCTATGATTGTTTATTAAATACATAACTGCTGGTTGGCGTTTTACGATATATGAAACCTTGTAGATTATTTAATGCTAAATCCTGTGTTAATATAATATAATAATGATATAATAAAATAATAATATAATCATTTTGAGTTTACTTGAAGCTATAATTGTTTACTAAAGATTATTATAAGTTTCTTAAAACCATATAACAGCTGGTTGTTGTTTTATGATGTAGATTATTTAATGCCAAATCCTGGTGTTATAAATATATGATTTGTTTGCGAAAAATTTATAGGTAACTTTATTTTTAAATGAGTTATTAGAGCTCATTTGTTTGCAAACAGTTAAATGGTTACAAGTGTTCCTATCTAACACTAATAATTCTATTTATCAAGTATTCCTATGTAATATAGATTATTTTCACACAGCTTTATAGTTTCAAATAATAAATAATAATCCTTAGTAAATGAGAGAACAGTTCTGTTTGATTAATAGATGGTACTACCAATCCGGGTTAGAGTAGATCAGGGAGTAATGATTATGAAGGAGTACTCCACATTCCCCAAATCTTCATGATTGGAGTCTCACCATCAAATGTAATTTAGTGTCATATTAAGGACACTTCGGGAGCTCTTACCCATCTGCAGAGGTACAGTCGGCATAATCGACAAGGTGGCCATATAACTGTGTTCTAAAAGTGAGTATTATTAAATCAATGGTTTGGTTTGGTTGGGATTTATGGCATTTCAACAATTGTTGGTTAATGCCAAATCCTGTTTGATTTCTTTGTTTAATGGCATATCAACCCTTGAAGGTTGTTTAAAGCCAAATCCTTCTAGAAGAAGAGCTGTGGTACTTTTGAACCCATAGCTGGGAGGATAAGGAGGTTCATACCTTTCCCAAGGGTATTTGTCCGAAAGTGAACATAATAGTGTGACTGGAGTTCGCTTACTACGAGTCCGCAGTCCATTGCTTTAACGATTACACCACGAGGACCCCCCCACCCCGCCAAATCCTGTTTTTTTGTATTAAATATATGTGATTTGTAAGCTCATTTTGTAGATACATTTTTAAACGAGCCTGAGCTCATTCGTACTAAGTTAAATGGTTTCAAGTATTTCTACCTAACCTGGATATATTTGTTTACTTGTAATCATTTGTTGCATACAGTTAAATGGTCTCAAGTATTTGTTATGTTGCAATAGGAACACTGCATCATGAGTCATTTTTTGTTTATATTTAAATAAATATAAAAAATAGGATTTGTAAGTGAATGTTTTGTTGATAATTTCATTTTAAAATGAGTTAGAATTTGTTTGCACTGTAGTATTGCTATTGTTTCTACATAGTTAAATGGTTTTAATTATTAGTATCTGACTTTTATAATTCTATTCAATATTCATCATTTGTTTGCACACAGTCAAGTGATTCCAAGTATTGCTATTTGACACGAACAATTCAATTAAACATTTATTTACACACAGATAAATGATCAAGCAGTTCTAATTCAATTTAGCATATTTCATTTGTTTGCACAGAGTTTAAATGGTCAAGCAGTTCTGTTTGACCCATAAATAGGACCCTATCAAGTGTTAGCACTACTGGCCAGAGTGGACCTGGGAGTCATGGTAATGAAGGAGTACTCTGCATTCCCCAAAACTCTAGCATTACTGGAGCCCCAACATCAGATTGTTTAGTGTCATATCAGGATATTCGTTGGAAGAGGAATCTTACACCTTTGAAGATATGCAGTCAGTGTATCCTACTGTCCTAGTCAACTGGGCTATTTTGAATTAGAAATAGTTCCTTGAAATTATTACTATTAGATAAGAATGCATAAAGCCATTCATCTGTGAGTAAATTATTTGCACTAGGTAGAAATAGTTGATATATTTGTGAGCTAAAATCTCTTAAAAACGTGTACAAAAAAATTTGAATATAAAAGTATAATGAACGTCATTCCACAACCTGGAGGCATCAAATAATCCTGACGAGTTGACGTGCCGAAAATGTATCGGTAGATTTCTCTGTCTTAACAAAAATACACACTCACACACATAATATATATATATATATATATATATATATATATATATATTGATTGTAACCCTTGGTATTAGTAGAAGAGATTCAAATAATATAAGTAACCGCCTTAACTTTCTTTAAGAAGGCCGCACAACATCTTTCGATCTTTTTTATACACAGGGCGTCAGTATATTTTCAGAATCAGTGGACATATGATTGCTGCAACGACTGACAACCGGCATTCCGAATGGAGATAAGTTTTCGTTCGCCTATTCAAGCAACCGGAGTTGTGGGCGGTAAATTTACGCACTTATTCGTCCCAAAGAGTCTATAAAAATGTGGGATAAGTGAAGCGTGAGAGTTGTACCACGTGTACAGATCCATGGACAAACATCTGCGTTGCAAATAGGGGGGGGGAACCCATGTAAACCTTAGTCACATACACCACTTACAACGTAATTGAGTCGCTTTTTCGGCGTCTTGTTCAACCATTCATCTATTTGGTCGAATAAGCAAACGGCCAGCTGATCGACTGTTTGCAAAATAAGTAGGGAAAAAAGTCAGGATTTTGTGTAGGTTTCCACTTATGATTAGTAGAACGAATAAAAACTACATAGTTACAATTAAGTTAATGACTGCTTCAAACGAACTATTGTTTGAAACATCCGCTGTCACAAGGCTCAGTACTAATAGTTATTAGTCCAGGTTAAAAGTGCGGTAAGGGTAACTCGAAACTGAACTTTTTTTTAGCCCTTATTTTCCCGATGCAGGTATCATTGGGGATTGAGAAAAAACGCGTAAGTATAACCAGAAGCCGAACTTTTTAGATCTTATTTTTCCAATGAAGGTATCATAAGGGAACGAGTTTTACGATGCAGGTATCATTGGGGAACTAAAAAGTTTTGGGAAACGGGCAAAAAACTGGTTTGTTTACCAAAACTTCTCTCGTTCCCCAATGTTACCTGCATCGGAAAAATAAGGTCTAAAAAAGATAGGTTTTGGGTTACTCTTATTGCGCTTTTAACCTGGACTCTTGAAGATCAAAATTTACCTTGAAAGTCCCGTAGATTTGAGTATATGCAAGTGATTAATCAAGTTCTTTTCCCGATGTGGATTAGTATTTCTATATTTCCCATTTGGACATTTGTCAATGCATTAGTAATAAGTATATCAATATTTTCGCTGACACCAAGTTTGGATCAATAACTCCGTAGTCTGACACTGTTATTAGGTAATTTTTGATTAGAAAGTTCCATAGATTTGATTTATGAGAAAGTGTTAGGTTAAGTGCATTGACAAAGGATATTATATTATAAAATAAATATTTGTTGTGAGAAATAAATAACTTTTTTATAATTAGGCTATGCACTGAGAGAGAGAGAGAAGCTAAAAATCATGACATTTGCATCACATTGTATATTTAAAAATCAAAAATAGATATGAACTAAGTGAGATAAATAGACAGCGATATACGTGGTGTATTCAATACGTTTCCAGACCATTTTTGTACAGGCATTTAGAATTGTTGTAGACTCTTGAAAATTCAGTATGTTATTGCTATACATCTTATGAGATGACTGACCAATTTTTATGATTTCAGCTTCAAATCAACAGCTACAGCAGGAATTGGAATACACCCTACTAGAGCCTGATTGTCACAGCTGGTGAATTTCAAAAATGCAATCTGGATGTGAGAACACTTTAGAAAAACGATATGTAATAAAATTCTGTTTTAAATTTTTGACTTCTTTTATGAAACAATATGCAAGACCATACATTACCTACTGTACCTTGTGATTATTAACATTAACTCAGCCAAGTATTGATCTGCCCAACATCGATATTTACCAAACTTATCTACGGCATAAAGCCACGAGTTGCTTATTGTATCTGGTGTTCATTCATTGTTGCGCAGTTAGATATTGATCAGGCTTGATGCTGCTCAACTTTGGAAATTGTCACGAATCTCTTGGCTTCACGTAAAAATAAAGTGCCTCTTTTTCGATATCATCATTGTCATTGCTTCATAAATGGACCGTGCAATTAATTATTATCCAGCAATTTCCTGAAAATACTTTTCCCGTATGGGTTGTAAAAAAAATAATCATTGATTATGACATGATTCTGGTTTTTAGCGTGATGAAAGAAGTTATTGAAGTTATTTAAAAACAAGTTATAATACTGTATATAAAAGGGTCTCCAATGTTGTATGAAACCTGATTGTCAAAGTATTTAGAAAATTGAATAGATACGGGGTTTGTGAAAAGAGTGATATTATATGAGTTTCCTGTTTGTAAGACCCCATCATGATAGAGATTTCTTTGAAATCATAATGGAAGTCAGACTTTCCTTTGATATTTGAAGCACTTTAAATCACCGTCAAAGTTTCTACACTACAGAAACCAGCATGGGGATCCCCGCACCCTCCATGGGTAGTTTCCAAGACAACACCCATTTGCTTTTTTAAAAAAACTTGTTTGAATATTTTTTGTTTGTCTGTTTTAATGTTTAGCTATTTTTCTAAAACTTTCCTTTTGAGATTATGACAGATTTTAAGCTGTTTACGTTTAGTATGCTGTTCTAGTTTCCCTATAAAAGCACCAGATGGCGTTTTTATTTTTTAAAATTTTTATTTTTATTTTTCATTTTTTTTTTTAACTACGACAGAAGAATATTGAATAAAATTGATCAATGTTGTATTTAACTTAGCGAGTGCAGAATATTTAGAAAAAAAAAAGCCATCTTGCTTTACATAATCGAATGTATATAGTCTAAGATTCAAACTGTTTCTTTTGACCAAGTCTACCAGGAACACTCTGTCAGTGGGGATTAGAATATGTTCTCGATATTCCCTGAAAAGGGATAAGATTTTTCTAAAAAAGGGTGTCTTGGGCATGACATCAAACTATATTAGATGGTGAGGTTTCAATTTTGAAACTCTGGGGAGACTCTGTGTGTGTGTGTGTGTGTGGGGGGGTGTAACTCCTTCATTGACATTACTCTCAAGTTCACTCTGATTCGGAGTGGGTGTACCTTTTAGGGTCCCATCTATGACTCAAATAGAACTGTTTGAAATTATTAGTTCTACAAAGGGATACTTGATACCAAATAACTGTAAATTATTTTTATTAAGAAAAGTTATTTAAAGAAAGCTATAATTATTTATTAGGATTATTATTAATTACCAGGAATCATATAATATTGTGCGTATCATTTATATCAGGAATACTTCAAATCACTTCTGTGAGAAAAAACTCTGATGGAACAAAAAAAAAAAAAAAATGCAAATTTGAATGTGATTCCGTAACCTGTAAGTATGAAATAACCCATGACCGGTTGACATGGCGTTAAAATCAATCAGTCACTTACTTCTATTGAGAAGATGTCCTAGGGAGATTAAGTCAATTATCGGCTTTTTTTTAGCAATTCTGTAGGTTTATATGAGGTGTAGTTGCAAGCCTAATACTTCTACTGATTTTGTAATCTAGACTGGTTGCCTTGCTAATGCTAAAGAACTCAGTCCGTGATACTATTTACCCATTACTGAGTGGGAACGAGAAAGGAAGGATTTATCCCTTCCCTGGGAGTACTAATGTGAAATGAAGTGCAAAGTGCATTGTCCAGGATTTGAACTTGGTTCGTTGAGTCCATTTGCTACGATGGTAACATTTACGTTATGATTATTGGCATAAAAAAAAAGTTATTATTAAAGAGTAATCGGTTTCAGAAATTTTAAATTTTAGTCCCTGTTAAAAAAACAACAACTAGTAACCTGTTTAAAAGAATATTCATTTGAATTTGAATCATTTCCAACGTTGTCTTGACTTCACAATAATTTTGACATTATCGTCTCGTCATACAATTCAAATTATCATCATTGAATTAACGATTCGTGATTGTGATCTTGTACACTAAGTTAATTAAAATCTTACATCACTGAATAAACGCATTGTTGCTGAAAAGTTGTGAATATTGCAAAGGATTATACACAGAGGCTGCATCTTGATTTGGCATTCCCACGATGTGACGGAAAACAAGCAAAGTCTAGTGGTGTTGCAAGATACTGTTGGAACCCTCTGGGTTAGTGGTAATGATCATTTGATCTCGAAACCATGCCTAACTCTAGGGTGATCATCTGATGAAAGCTTTGTCGGACACTTTGCTGTTCGTTTTCTTTTTGCAAAATGTGTTTATTAAAGAGTAATCAGTTTTGTTTTTAGATTTTAATTCTTTTTTTAAACAGTGAGGGACGATATTAAAAAAACAATAACTAAATAAGTTAATAATAAAGGAAGGCATCCAACATTTTATAAATGGATGGATTTCTTATTGCAATAGAACATAAAACGTTAGATTTATGCATTGAACTGCATATGAAAGAGATGGAAAAACCTTATTAAGAAATATCTATGATGTTGCAGTCAAACACATTAACCACTACGCCACGGGAACTCCTCCTAAATAAAATATATAACCCACATTTTTATTTGTATATTTATAACCTTAATGCAGCAAAAATATAAGATTATAGCGATATTTTTATTAGAAAAATAAACTTGAAATGATTCAGATTGGTGAATAAAACAATTTCCCGCACGATTTTCAACTGAATGATATATTTCTTAGAGTCTACATTAAGATTTTGAACATTATTTTTTTATCAATCAAATTCTCGATATAATGGATACAACTATGATATTTTAATTAGAATCCTTGTTCCTAAATAGATGCATTAATATCATGGACCACTATCACAAAAGGGACCCAACAGGTTCACGGATTGTCTTGCTAGTTATTTTGAATCTGAAAGAACAAATGTGGTCGTAATTTGAATGGTTGAAATTACTTGCGTTCTTTTTGTCTACTTTTACTTTTGGTTTCGACAGTTTTGGTAAATGTAGAGATTTTTATTTTTCGATGTTTTATTTGCACACGCAAGTATGTTTTATGAAGATCTGGAATCAATTAGGCTTGGTTTACTTTTATGGCATATCAACCTTTGTGGGTTATTTGATGCCAAATCCTGTTTTTAGATATACATTAAGTATATGATTTGTTAACATATTTTGTCGATTCACCCAATTAAATGATCAAACAGTTCTATTTCTAAGAATTCAATTTAACATAAGTCATTTGTTTGCAATCAGTTTAAATGTCAAACAGTTCTATTCGACTCATAGATAAGATCCTATTAGGTGCTACTACTACGGGCCAGAGTGGACCTG
This sequence comes from Sepioteuthis lessoniana, assembly GCA_963585895.1. NCBI lineage: Eukaryota > Metazoa > Mollusca > Cephalopoda > Myopsida > Loliginidae > Sepioteuthis > Sepioteuthis lessoniana. The sequence continues at coordinate 44,343,977 of OY757904.1, forward strand.
GGAGCGACGACAATGAAGAAGTACTCCACATTCCCCAAAGCTCCGGCATTACTGGAGCCTCTCCATCAGATTATTTAATGCCATATCCAGGACACTCATTGGGGGAGGGGTCTTACTCGACTGGGCTGCTGGAATCAATAAGATTTTATATGGAGTCAAGACGGTATGAGAATTTTATACATAAAAAAAATGGACACCAAATGATATATATAATAAAATCAGGTTTAAATAGATAAATGTATTTGTGTGAGTGGGAATTCTTTCTATAAACATTAATCTAATAATTACTATTTATACAAGTAGTACCACCCATGCAAACATCTATTTTCCACTCCTTGTTTTCTGTCTTTGTTACTAAATTGACAGTTCTTAATAATACTTTTCTCGCCTTTGTATTTTCTTTTCATTTTTACATTCCGTAAAATTAACCTTCAATGATTCCGAATACAAAATAGAGTTAAAAAATAATACCCCCCACGCAAAAAAAACAACAAAAAACCAAACCAAACCAAACCAACACCTCTCACATATATATGAATATGATTAATTAAAGCTCATTTGCTCGTTTATTTTTTAATTATACCATCTGGAATTTACAAATGGTCATTGATTTAGTCGTGATTGAGGAGAATATTGCTTAACTTGCTCACCCAAGCGGAGGTCGTATTTTAGCAACCGTACAAAATATAACTTAAATATTTAAAAAGTCTAGTATTTTTACGCGACTTACCTTTGTATTACAAATTCTGTATTGCCTGTAGGAACCTGGACAGGTATTTGTTGAACTATCACTCGATGTCGGTTTACGTTCGCTGTAAAGATTGAAATAAAATAAGTATAAGCATTAAAACAGAAATAAAAAAGAAACTAATCTCTAAAATAGAAAAATATTGTTATAGGTCGTTTATATTTATGTATTCGGCCCATTGGCATAATGGTTAAAGTGTTCGCCAATGGTCCGGGAGACCGGGGTTCAATCCCAGATCGAATCATACCTAAAGACTCTAAAAATGGCACTTGATACCTCCTTGCTTAATACTCAGTGTTATAGTGTACAGATCAAAGGAAAGTGGAGCAATCCAGGGGAAAGGAGTAGCGCCCTCCTCTAGACCTCGATGTAGTAAAGATTGAAAAGGGGGCTTTTGGGTCACCCTCGACTACGGTCGGCCAACTTACTTACTGACATATATTCGTGAAATGTTTATGGAAAATTAGCGCCTATTTCGAATCATTTTCAAAGCACGGGAGATTATTGAATATGAGCACAGTATCTCATTTATTTGTACCTGAGATATTTGAATAAAGTGTATCATGTAATTACGTATGTGATATCAAACTATACAAGTAATAACGTTGCCCAGAAAAATTTGGGTTCTATGATCATTCCAGGGCATCTCAAATATGTTTGCTGTAACCAAATTTAATTTCCATTCAGTCTCAAATAAATTAATTGAATATTTAATTACAAAACATAACTAATTTACCAGTGATTAATATAATTTACACGAGAAAAGAATCAGTAAACTATAAATGCCAACGCAACTTTAATTCTTTAATTTTTTTGAATGAATTAGGTGAGTTTTCAGGTTTTTGAGTTTGAGCTGTAAATCACCACGTTCTAATGTTTAAAGTGCTTCTGTTTGCATTGTAAATAATACACATGGTTAAGCCCAGATTTCACTATATGCAAATTTGGGAAAGCATGTAAAATGGGTTCAACAGTTACTCAAATCTTGGGATATTTTGCAACAATTTTCGATAGCTGACAACGAGTTAACATGATCCAGCGATTTTTGTTCTTTTACAAGGAGATTTATAAATGACAACTAGTAAATTCCCTCCCTGTGAACCCTTATGGTTTTATTCCCCCTGCCAAAATTCCATTCCCTCCTAGGGGTCTTTATAGACCACTTTTAAAGCCAAAGTTTGCCAAAACTCAAATGGTAGCTAAACTCTTACAATTCATGACTTCAGTGTGTTCGATGGCCATTGATTCCACATAGAATGCATTAACACAGTTTTTTAAAGACAAATCTCAAGTATTAAGGTGAATTATAGGTTTGGTTTCTTCGTTTTAATGGAATATCAACCTTCTGGGATAATTCAATTCCAAAGACATCCCAATAGAAGAACATCAGTGATACTATTGGACCCATGGCTGGATGATTGAGAGGCTTTATATCTTTCCCAAGGATATTAATCCGAAAGTGGACGTAATAGCGTGACTGGGGTTCGAAATAGCTTACTTTGAGGCCGCAGTCCAGCACGTTAGCAACTACGCTAAGGGATCTTCCACCGGTGAATTTATTATAAGGATAGCAAGATTGACTTTTTACAACATAGTCTTCTTGCATAAGGTAAGGGGTTAGTAGAATACTGAACTTTAAAAGACTTTATAAATAAAATTGCATTTCACAGACAGAAAATAAAATTGTAACATTAATAATATGTATTTCAATTTACTCACTGTCAAACGTACTATATAACGGGATTACATTAAATGACTACATATTTAGATTAATGCAAGCATAAGTCATTAAATAAGGAATGAAACAAAAAAACTCTAAATGAATACAAACTAAAAGTACTCAAACTCTAAATGAATGAGTTTCCTAGGGTGCCATCGTAGACTTGTTTACTTGCATAGTGAAAGAAAATTAATACGTAGTTTCCTTCTTGGTTTACCCGAAAATCTTTCGGTATGCCTTTGTAGATTTGTGTGCGCCCGCATGCGGGTATATGACTTTATCCAACCCCTCCTCCACGGACAGGATGTAACACAACCAAATTTACCCTACTATTTACAAATTGCTTGAAGTAAAACAGATTAAGGCCTTCTCAAGAACATTAGCGCGGAGTGAAACAGAAACAGCTTTGTCCAGGATTTGAAATTTGGTTGCTAATTTCATTTCTTTCGTTACGCTAAACGCAAGTAAAAAAATCGCGATGTAGCAACAATACTCAGATCTTAAATCAATATTCTGTATATCTTCCTTGCGTATTAACGTAGGTCTTTACATTTGCAGAGTGCATGAGTATTACTATGTCATTTCCTTCTAGATTTAGCCTAAAACTTTCAGAATGTCTTATATATATTTTTATTACGTAGAATATACAGAATATTGACATCATCTTTATTATTATACTCAACTGCAATTCCTTCAAGGATACATGGAGTAGTGGATAAGGTGTTGGGTTAGAGAGTGTTTCTGAGTGAAATCATCTGGAGATGGCGGTTTCAATCCCAACTGCATGTAAGAATAACAAGAAATACAATGACTTAACACAGTTCGAGGTTCTGTAAAGTCTTCCGAGTTTGGCATGAAACACCTGAAAAAAGCCGAAGGACATATCGACCGAAACGTTGTGAGTATAACAATAAAGATGAGGTCAATAGTCCGAATATTCCCAGTGATAAAACTTATCAAGCTTTATTTCAGATATTTAGACTAATAGTTATATATATATATATATATATATATATATATATATATATATATATATGAATATGAAAATTATTATAAAATACAAGACCGTTCTATTCCAAATAACATTAAAAGATACTTTTTGATAACAAAAGCATACTATATAACATACCGTAAAAATATTTACAGTTTGTTATATAGTATGCTTTTGTTATCAAAAGTATTCTTAATATTTCCAAATATCAAAAACCATAATTGTACGGAAAAAAAACTACCATAGATAATATGGCATTCTGTGGGAGAACCAGCACACGATATGTATTCAATAACTAAAAATATCTTATTGCTTTTAATAGTTTTTAGTTTCAACGTAACGTTCTCAAGTTAGAAATTCTGACATGACGAAACAATATAGAAAAACTATAAAAATCTTGGCTGAGGCTGGGGCTGTAGAATACACCGACTACATCTTTGCAAAGGGGTAAGACCATGGATATGACCCTAAACAATCTGATGGTGAGGCTCCAGTAACGCTAGAGTTTTGGAGAATATGGAGTACTCCTTCACTGCCATAGCTCCCAGGTCCACTTTAGCCCGGACTGGTAGCACCTGATAGGGTCCTATATACGAGTCGAATAAAATTGTTTCACATTTAAACTCTGTGTAAACGAATTACTGATGCAAAAGGGCACCCCTGGTGGTGTAACGGTTAGCAAGCTAGACTAGCAAACCTACACGAGTGAGTTCGAGTCTCATTGGGTACCCCTTACATTCGGCCTTGTGCCACATCGAAGCAAAGAGCTTTGTAAATTACAATGACTGATGCGAAATAAAACCGTTTGATCATTTAAATGTGTGTAAACAAATGACTGTCTTTTTGAATTATTAGAATTATACATAGCAATACTTGAAACAATTTAACTGTGTGTAAACCAAAGGGGTCAGGGTCATTTCAAAATGTTATTAACAAAATATGTTTACAAATCATATATTTAATACATATATATATATATATATATATATATGACTTTATCCAACCCCTCCTCCACGGACAGGATGTAACACAACCAAGTTTACCCTACTATTTACAAATTGCTTGAAGTAAAACAGATTAAGGCCTTCTCAAGAACATTAGCGCGGAGTGAAACAGAAACAGCTTTGTCCAGGATTTGAAATTTGGTTGCTAATTTCATTTCTTTCGTTACGCTAAACGCAAGTAAAAAAATCGTGATGTAGCAACAATACTCAGATCTTAAATCAATATTCTGTATATCTTCCTTGCGTATATATATATGTATACATAGGATTTTGCGTTGAATAGCCTACAAAGGTTGATATGTTATAAAATCCAACTATCCAATTATAAAAATCTCCCTATACTCTGCAGAGTAAGCATCTCACATTTTGAAAACAAAACTCATATTGGATTTTAAAGAAAAATGATTGTTAGATTGATTTTAATGACATGTCACTTCGTTTTGGGTTATTTTATACCTGCACGTTAGGGAATCGAGTACATTGAATCTTTACATTTACATTTTTTGTGTCATTCTTTCTTCAAAGTTTTTTTGGTGAACACAGTTATATGATATCGAGTATTCCTCTCTAATGTAAATAATTTTTAAACAGATGTTTTAATCCATAGATAGGACCCAAACAGATTCTACTCTTCCAGGTGAAGATGTATCTGGGAGTAATCGTGAGGTCCTATCACTGGGTGTAATAGTGTGGTCCAATCACTCGGAGTAATCGTGTGGTCCTATCACTGGGAGATTTTGAGCTCCTATCACTGTGTGTAATAGTGTGATCTTATCACAGGGAGTAATCGTGGAGTCTTATTACTGGATGTTATAGTGTGGTCTTATCACTGGGATGGACACATGTGTATTCCAACTGGTTATTTTTTTAATACTTTCTTAGACCACGTTATGTTTTTAAAGATCTGCTGAACTGGGTCGACGCGACAAGGCCGGAGCGTGTTATGAAGGAACCAGTCGAAAGATGCATGGGGTCATTCCAATGATACGACCACAATGAGCTTCCAGAGTTTCAAAACTGGAGCCTCCCTATCAGATACACTTCAGTATCCTATCTAGGACACTTAACAAAAAAAAAAAAAAAAAAAATCCCCTCCAAAATATCTTCACTATACGCTTGAAAATAACTAGTAATGATAGAAAACACGCGGGAAAAAATTTCGGACAATTTTGTTTTAAGATTTAATAGAACTCAAGAAAGATTAGAAACATTTAGAAATTGTTGAAAATAATACTATCAGAGGAACATGCTTATGGTGAAGACTCTCTCCTCTCTCTCTGTCTCGCACACACACAAATATATTAGTTGGGTACAAAAATTCCCAGTAATTAAACTAGAAAATAAATATGCCGTATAAAACCGATTTTTTTAAAAATTAAAAATAGCTGCAAACTTTTGAACATACCGATATATATTTCCACAATACCTTTAGCCACACATGCAGCAGTAACCACTTTGAAGTTGAAGGAAAGTTACGAAATTTAACCTGAGTGCAATACACTTAAGATGGCACATAGATATAATGTTCATAAATTGTTTCTGGTCAAAAGAGAATGGGTTACAATTTTGGTAATATAAAATACTGTGAATTAACAATTGACTTTCTTAAATTTTGAGTCTCTATTCTTACGCTCTGGTTACGATACCCAATATATAGCTTATGAGCTATTAAAATTTTCAATTATCAAGAAATGACAACCTTTGCGCAGATACCCTATTGTTACTGAATTTTTATAGGTTGGCATACAGTTGATTTGAAAAATAATAGTTATCTAGGCGTTATTATTTCGAATAAAGATACGCTTGAGCAAGCTTTTTTTCACAATATCATTAAAATGTTCACTGTCCGATCATATAAATCTTTGACATATTTAAAAAAAATAATCAGATATCTCTTGAAGGTGATTATGTCCTTCTAGGAAATTTTTTTACTAATATTCTCTCGTCAGAAATTCGGGCGTACACTATTTTCTTTCTGGAAATTACTCCCTATTCTTCCGAAACTTTTCTTGTCCATTTTTTTTCTTTGCTTTTGAGAAATGTAGATAGGCGAAGAATATAAGATCTACGCCAGTCAACACGATCTTCACTTGACAGCAAACAAACTCACTTTAGCCAGGATTCACATGCCAAAAACAGCAGTGGATTAGAAAATAACTCAGGAATGTCAAAGATGGCTGCACCTAGTCCTATCACAAAATTACTTGAGTATTCGACAAAAATTCTACTAGTTTTGAAAGACCGAGACCATAAATAAATAAATAAAATTCAAATTGCCAACCATTTAAGGGCTGCCAGTCCGGTTAAACGACACACAGCGCACATAAAGGGTTCATAACCTGTTGCATTGTGTCTCAGAACTACTCGGGTAGGAAGTATTTGCATACATAATATTTAATACTCATCAAAAGCTATTATTTTTTTGGGCTGATTATTCACACCCAGCAACTTATAATTCCCTATGTCATATCTCAATGAAACAAGTCTGCTATAGTCTGATTCCTTAACATGAATTGTCACACAATTTCACGCTCTTTCGACTCAAGGTGTCATTGTGCATACTTGAAATGGTCTATCATACCTAATTACTATAAGAGATTGAAAAGTAGTTTTCCCGTAGCCTAATTCTCTAGACTGTCCTTGCTCTATTTGTGGGCATGATTGAATAAATAATTTCCTTTATAGAGACTGTAAAATGAATTCAAATCGATTTGGAATGATTCTCACGGGGACAATCCCCAATCAAAAAAATTCTTTTAGATCTTTTCAAATTATCTTTTCACATCACAATTAACATAGTACTAGTAAAATTAAATAAGTTAATAGTAATTACTGGGTTCATGATATTTATTATTATAAACCTTCTGGAAAAAACCACAAAAAAACCCCCAAACAAACAAACCATTGACGAAAATCTTCACTTCTTGAAAAATCTCTCTCTCTCTCTCTCTCTCAAAAAAAAAAAAAAAAAAAAAAAAAAAAAACTGGCACTTCTTGGGGCGTAATAGCTAAAGTACGGGAATGAAGCCTTGAAGAAAGCGTGTTTGAACTCCAGTCTGTTTATGACGTTCACATTCGGACAAATACCTTTGAGAACGGTATGAATCCTTTTATCTTCCCAACTATGGGTTAAATAGTTTTATTACTGTTGTTCTATGAGGATAGTTTTGAGATTTAAGAGCCCACGAAGGTTGATATGCCATTCAATAAACCGACACACACACACACACACACACACACATGAAATTATTTCCAAGCTGTGATTAGAATCGTTAATAAAAATGTCTTAAACTCAAACTTTTGTAGTTTCATGAATTACTATTCGATCATGAAATAGATACATTGATCTTAGTAACAGAAGCAGCTTTTTTTGTTTCTTTTTAAAAGACGTTATTAATAACGATTTTAATTCTGGTAATGAAATAATTTTACATCATTATGGTTCTATATTGGGCTCTGTTTAATAAAAAACAACCCAACTTGAATGTCTGTATGTGAATATGAATACACAGATATCAAATGAAGATAAACCTAATCGAGCTCATCTCAAAATTCACTAAATTCTGCCAGTATAGACATCTACGATGGTTTCCGAACTACATTATTTCAAAGGGAGATAATTTGATGTTTCAGCTAGTTTGATCCTCATCTTCGTATTCTTAAATCATTCAGCAAATTTGATATATGACAAGTACCACCCGAAACCTCTTGATCGTCAGTTTTCTTATCTACTCAGCTACACTTAAGTATACATTTTATCTCTCGCTTTCTCCTTAGCATCGTTCGTTCTTTTTTTCTCTCTAGGAGGCGTCTCTTGTGATTCGATTCGTCATTGTGACTTTGGGCGAATTACGCCTAAGCATTTCACTCCAAATGAGCATAAAGATTTTGAAAGAATGTGTCAACACCCAGAGATTATTGATAAAGTGTGTTTCGACAGGTGCATTTATTTATTTGTTTTTTCTCTTTCCCCAAGAAAAAAAATCTTAGTTCTCCCACTCAAAATTGTCTTATCAGTAGAAGTTCTCAAATCCCAAACCTTTTACAGAAATCAGATGGTAAAGAATTTGACACATGAACATTTTATTTGCAATAATCTACATTTTATAATTTGTTGAAATTCATTGTTCTATACCTTTGGCTCAAAAATCATAACACTATCGGCAAGGCTTAGAATATATCGACTGCATCCTCCCTCCCCTCCCCCAAATGAGATGTCCTGAGTATGACATTAAACTACATCTAACGATGAAGTTCTACTAGACCTCTTGGGAGTGTGAAGCACTTTTATTGCTATTACTAACAGAATGTGTGTACTTGTTTTGGTCGAATAAATCTGTTTAAAAATTATTCGTATTTTATAGGAATAGATGATATCATGTAACTGTGTGAAATACCCCCCCCCCCAAATCTTAAACAATGTACGCGATTTCCTAACATCTAAGCATGATTAACCCTTGACAAGTTCTTGAGCCGTTGAAACCTATCAAAATCATTGTCCAACGTGTAATTTTGCATCTAGATTAAATAACTGAATATTAGGAAATGATTGTACGAAATAACTGCAGAATTAGTACCATATTTTGAAATCAGGTTTAAGTAGAACACAAGATTGAAGCTTGCAGAAGCTCGAGTAAGCGTTTTCGGATGTGAATATGCCAAACATTCACTGTAGCCAGGAAGACCAGGAATTTATCTTTGAGTCGGCATTCCAGTGATTTCGACCCTTACTGGGTGCCGCATAGTTGTGCCCTTGAGCATTTGTTTTGTTGTTACCAATTGTACCAGACTAAGTTATATTTAGCAGTTTAGTGTATAATCACAGATAATCGTATACTTTATCAACTATAATAAAACGTTATATGTATATTTATCTATGACTGTTACTAGAAGAAGCAGTTAGACAAGAGAAATATTACAGAATTTTATCATAGACACTTTCGCAGATACAACACCAACTGCCGCAAATAAATAACTTCTATAAAAACGCCATGTGCACTTGTATATCTATTTTAGTCTAATAAGTTTTTAATTGATAAAGCATGTCAAATCGTTTGCACAAAAGAAAAAAAAAGAGCAATCAGTGAAACAAAATTAGGTTTTATTAAAAGATGTATTGATACTAATCGTGCAAGATTTGAAGATGATTCTGTTCTTACGGAAAGTTTGATTACTCTAATTCATACGGAAAAATAAATCAATGCAATTGCAACTTTAATAATACTCTTTTTTAATAGAAGTCTTAAGTAGTATAATTGGGTCATGGATACACCCCCCAAACAAACCAAAGAACAAAAAAAAACAAAACAAAAAAAACGGGTAATATTCTAACTGATAAATGGCGTTTTTCCGAAACAAATTACGGAAATTTTCATTGTAAAATTTACAATAAAAGGTTGGTATAACGGCCGTGCAACTCTTTATGGGTTATTATGAGTTTGCGAGGGCAAATATGTATTCATTTACCATTCGTTTTACATTAGGTCTATTGATAGCTGTTTACAAATGAGTTTCTTTTTTAGTGGAGAGAAAGGGTCTTCCCTCTTGGCAAAGGATGCTATTCTAAGCCCCGCCCACAGGGCTAGCCATATGTTTTACTGTCGGCATTTTTTTGATCTCTTAATCATTTTCTGAGGAAAAAAGTTTTGTCTTGCTCGTCTGTGAACTTCTATGTATCATCTGAGCTACCAATTGCTGAAACAGATTTTTTTTTCTTATTTCTCATAGACCAAACGAAAATCTTTTTTCAAAGTATTTAATGTTTTCTAATGAAGATGATACTCTCGAAAAAGAAGGTTGGAGTGGTTTCTTTTTTTAATGGCATATCAACCTTCGTTGGTAATTTGATGCCAAACCTATCTTTGCAGAAGAATAGTAGTGGTGCTATTCAATTTGGGAGTTAAAAGGCTTCATACAGTACTAAAGGATGTTAATCTGAAAGTGAACATAATAGACTTCAAAAGAAAACCAACAATTAAAACTAGTGGGAAAAATTTGCATAGAGTGATGGTAATTATTATCAATATTAGAAAATTTATTGAAGGACTTGTATGTTAAAACTTTCTAATAAGACAAAATATCAATTTCATTTTGCTATTATTTTTTATGGCATGAATACTCTTGAACTTCACTAAAGTAGAAGACACGTACGCCACCATGAAACAAGGACGTTGTAGAATACATTTAATAACTTGTTTAATTTATTTTGTGCAGAATTTCTTTATCGTTTATTGACATTGTGTTACTGAACTTAAGAAGCATTTCCGGTGGGGAAAAAAGTCGCACGTTGGATATGAGGAATATGTATGAATATTAAAAATAAAAAGAATTTGTTTTGATAGGTACACGCAAAAAAAAAAAAAAAAAAAATGAATATGTAAATAAGGTTTGACATTATTAAATGAACGTCATTGAATATTAGAAATGCCACTTTTATAAGAGGGAAAAATTGTGACAACAAACAATTAAGAATCTCTGTATACATTGATTAAATTTACTGAAATAAAAAATTAAAAACAAAAATCTTAATGTGGCTTGTCCTCGAACAAAAACTAGAATGAAGGGACACGCCTTAATTTTTTGTACTGAAAGGATATGATCTACCCACATAACTTTACTTATGACACGATTATTAAATAAATACATAATTGACTATCAAAATAATATTCTTAAAGCTTGATTATTACAACTAATAAAATGTCATCAGAGTAAGTACATTTTGACGATACATAAATCCACTGGGTTTCCATAGTAACAGTTGTTCATGATTATTTGATGCTTCTATTTAGAAAGATCCTAAGATTTATTGATTTTAACAGCATGTCAACACATCTAGGGTTATCTTAAGCCAAGGGGTTAGGGAATCGAGTTCATTGTACGTTTATATTTACATTTTTTGTGTATTTTTAAGAGTTTTCTACACGAGGACCGTTGGCCTAATGAGTAGAGTGTTTGCCAGTGATCTGGGAGACATGGGTTTAATCCCTGGTCAAGTCATACCAAAAACTCGAAAATGGTACTTGATGCCGCCTTGCTTAACACTCAGCATTATTAGGTAACGATCAAGGATAAAATGGAGCAATCCAGGGAAAGAGTAGCGCCATTCCCAACACCTCGATGTAGTAGCTATTGAAAAAGGAGCCTTCGAGTCACCCTTGACTTAGGTCGCCAACTTTACATTTTACACATATTTCTATCAAATACGAATAATTTTTAAACTAGACCTATTGACTCCACTTCGGGTCAGAGTCGTCCAGGGAGTAATGGTAATGAAGGGGTACTTCATGCTCCCAGTACTGGAACTTCACATTCAGGGGGATACAGAGTGAGATTTTAATTCGAATTTAATAGTTATCTCAATTATATGGATAATTTGAAAAATAAAACTTTCAGACCCCTCACTCGAATTATCATTCAATTGCAAATTGAACAGGAAATTGCTTTATCCTCTTAGAGTGTTTTAAACATATTTTCTTATAAAAATATTATTATGTAAATATGCATATTAAGGAGGAGTCTTATACAATGTATAATGGAAGAAAACTAGAATACAGTCAAGATATACACGTTTAATGTAAGTCAATTAAAGAAGGCTGACGAAGCGCTGATGAAAACGTTCGTTTTCGTTGTAATTTACTAAGCTTTTTGTTTAGTTGAGGCACAAGGCCGCCTGAATGGGCCATACAGTGAGACTCGAACTCACTCGTGCAGTTTTGCTTGTCTAGCTTGTTAACCATTACACCACCTGAGGTGCCTAGGCGTTCGTTTTAAATACAAGATGGTTTGGATTTTTGTTCTTATGACAAGGTGGATGAGTTCATTCTGGGCAGGATAGGAGTCATCAATATGACGCTGTGATGTGCAATTGATAATAGGTTACGATTACATACATATAAATATACAAGGACACTGAGAATTTTAGTAATCAAACTTGTACTATATTAGTAATAATAACCACTGAAAATAAGACATCAGTTTTAATAACCACAAGAATGTTCTCCTCAAAAATCTTTCATAAAAAAGCAAAATGGCACAATATCTTTGATTTCATTCAAGATATTAAAATATGTAATTTCAGGATTTTCGTTTACTTTGGCTTTCTTGTTTAATGACATTTAAAACTTAGTGAGTTATTTAAAGCCAAAACCATCATTGTAGAAGAACAGTAGTGGTGCTATTTAACCCTTAGCTCGGAGGGGGTAAGGGTGTTCATACCTTTCCAAAGGGTATTAGCCCGAAAGTGTTCGAACTCGCTTACTATGATATCGCAGTGCTGCTCGTTAGCCACAACACCACGGGAATCCCACGAGAACTATAGTTTTCGTCTATTGGATTTATTTACACATAAAACAGTTTGCTTTAAATTAAGACTAATTGGTGAAAACTTGACATAAAAGCTGGAATTTTGGGTTAATAACACATAACTAATTCTTATGAGATAATAAATGTTGTCGAGAGGGTAACGTGTAGCCCCAGCTCGAGCAGTGATCATTCAAACCGGCTGTACTCCATTTAAATATTGAACTTACGTTACATTCTGCCCGTGGCAGAGTGGTTGGGTAAGCACATACACACATTATCATGAATTATCTCATCTCTAGAATAAAACCAACTGTGCTCTCCTTAAAAAAAACTGACCCTGTGTCACATCATGCACGTGGCAGAGTGGTTGTGCAAATACATAATTCTAGCAGCCCTTGAATTATGAAATTACAGAGAGATGGGCAAAATATACATTTGTTGATTCATTATAAGATTAGAAAATCTTTTAAGAAAATAAAACATTCCATTAGTATTTAAAACTTTTTTTATTTCGATTATTCTAAAGGTTTTACTTCCTGTTTTGAAATATTTACTTTTTCACGGAGCTGTAGAAAGATAAAGAAATTGAGAAGTTGATGTTATCCATTACTTTATCGAAAAAGAAAACAAAAACGAAATTTATGAGTCGTGACAGTTAAATGTTTAAAAACAGATTTATATTCGTGCCTCATAGTAATTTTTGCACTAAAATTATAAGACCCTCGTCGAATGAAAATGACAAGAAAACTGAAAACTCGGAATACAAACCCTTCACTCGGAATACCACCTAATCAATTTTCTTACAAAAATTTTGTTTTTTTTTGAGAATTCCTTGTCTTTTAACAGTAAAATTAAATGGTGTCGAAAAAAATTCTACTGAGTTACCATTGCATCTAAGAAAAACGAAAACAGTCGTTGAATATTTTGTAATAGAGCAGAGTTTTTCAAATTGTTAATTTTTAGTAATCAAATTGACAGCTGTGATTGAGTTCAAGTTGTAGATTATAGAATTATTTATTTCAGAAGGCTGCAAAATGAAAAACTCGAAGAAACTGTGTTTTATTTTCTTTTGCTCCAAAAGTTTAACTTTAAGTAGTAGTGGAATTTTATTCTATTTTTTTCATTCCTGTATTTCATTATTTGTTTTAGTTGAAAAAAATATTAATCCATCAATAATCACATCTTTTTATTCGCACAATAAAACGCCAGAGACATTCTTATACAATTAAAAAAAATAATGACCAGTTTAATTTTTGAAATTTATACAATAATAAAGAGGAAAATAAGCACAGAAAACAAAGCAGTAGGAACTTTTAAACAAAATCGGTTAGCAAGGAAGACCATGGTCAAGCAGGAATTGGTTCGGCATTTTATGTTCTGTTATCAAAATTTATAGTCTACTGTGGTAATTGTAAAAAATAAGTAGAAATCCGTTTGATATAACTCGGTTACTTAAAAGTAATATTAAAGAACTTCACTGAATATTTGTTTTTGTGTAAAGTTAATCACTAAATTTGGACGATACATTTTACACACGTACACATGAATATATATGTATAAATCTCATCATCATCATCATCATCATCATCCTGTCACGCAGCCAGCACGGATCTCACTGACCCTCTCTTGCCACCGGTCTCTATCGTCCATCGCTCCCGATAGGCCTTCAAGGCCACATCCTGTATCGGGACAGAGCTGTTGTATATAGGTTCTAGCCGATCGTCCTGTCTTCGCTCGTCCATGTGAAGGGGCCCACAGGAGTATGTCGCTCACAGGTTCGTCCCCACTTCTCCAGCAGTGTCCCGCATGTCTGGTTCGTCTAACTTGGATAGTTTTCGAGATGGATGGTTGGTGGCCGTACAGCTGCTGCTTTGTGGGGTGTTGCCACCAGGACTTATTCAATATTGCTCGCAGCATCATTGTGTAATTGCCGTCAAGCTTTTTCTCCATACGTTTAGTTAGTGTCCATGTAGTGCATCCATATAGCAGTATCGACACAACTGCTGTTTTATCGGTCAGGTCTGACTTCCATATGACCAATAGCCAATCGATAGCTGTCCATGCCTTTGCTAGTCGCGTGTTGATGTCATTCTCAGTTGATGAGACATTGCTTCCAATGTAGGTGAACTTGTCCAGTAGTTTCAGAGAACTAGCATTTAATGTGGAGATATCGCCTCTTTGATTAAAGCACATGTATTCTGTCTTGTCTGCGTTGACATGGAGGCTTATGCCAGCAGCTGCTCATTCCAGACTATGTAGCAGGGATTCGGCTTGGGCGGGTGTATTTTCCAGAAGTGCTATGTCATCGGCGTAGTAATAGTTTGTGCGGAGTATCTTCTGTTTCTTAACTTTGCCAGCTTGAAACGGCTATCTTTCATTTAATCAATAGACGTTACATATACACACCACACGCACATACGAGGATCGTTCAAAAATTCTAAGCCACACCAAGAAAGAAGAACCAAAGCTAGAAAATTTTGTTGTGGCAACACAATACCACACTTATAAGACAAAAAACTATTTCTATCTTAATTTCTGTGCAGGTGACATCCATACAAGGTGAGAGGTGTGCGACAAATTCAAAACCTGGGTGGCGCATAGAAATTTTTGAACAACCCTTATATATATATATATATATATATATATGTATATATATATATATATATACACACACACACACGCACATGCGAGAGGCATTCAGAATTTTTTCAATAAATGTAAATTTTGCATTGTTTGGAATTGGTTTATAGCAAACATTATCATAATAGCGCAAAAATATTTGTTTTTAGGCTTTTCAAAATGGCGACAAATCAAACAGTATGCTTGAACAGAAGTCTGTCAATAAATTTTTGGTAACTGAGAAGTACAAACCATGTGAAACTTACAGAAGAATGTGTAACACGTACAGAGAATCATGTTTTTGGGAAAAACGTCTGGAAATGGGCTAAACGTAGGTTTGCCTCGACGAGCCGAAGTCGAATTAACAGTCGATGAAGTGGAAACACACTCTCTGGTTAAGAAAAAGTTCCGGGTTCAGCAGTCGGTAAAAAATGTCGTGCGGCTTGTCTTCCGGGACATGAAATGCCCCATCACAACTGATTTCCTAGAAAATGTCTAACTGTAAGCAATGCTTCCCATTGGCAACTGCTTTGGAAAAATTCATCTTATTTATTAAATAACCTACATGTAATATATATATATACACTGACCAGGTTCTACGCAGATGATTTGGAGACAGAAAAATGTTTTAAAATTTCAAGTGATGGATCCATATTTTTTGACATGGGTAGTATATATAAATCATATACGTAAATGATTTGTTATATTTATATACAGTGTACTCAATATCGATGATTGGGGATATATAGATCTAAGTTTAAATATAGTAGACACAGATTCAGTCGTTCATAGTGACCGTCAGATTCTCGCCGATGTGTTCATTCGACCCAGAGCTCTTGGCAGTCACCAATGGCTATTGACTGTGTCTGCAGTATATATAAGCAACCGTGATTTCTTTTTAACCTCATATATCAGATGCAGTATGATTAGGAAAAATAGCTAGTGTCTGCATTTGCTTAAAATTATAAACATAAATTATCTATATGAATAAATAATGTGCAAGTTTCTATACGTTTTTTGCACCAATATTAATAACAAAACAGACAACATAATGTTAAATCATTAATACGCAGTTATCTAAACAAACTCCACGGTGTTAGGATGAGACACATTTCAGTTTAATGTCGGGCGTTTCGTAGAGGCAAGCTTCTCGTGAAGTAGTTGTAAAAATTACCCTGCTTCGGTCCAACCTCATGGGTTTCTCAGGCGCCGGACCATCAACCAAGCCCTTACCCCTTTTAGACGAGGAACGAATATTGCATTGAGGGGAACATGATTTGTTAACCTTATCATACAACATGCTCAGCACGAGTGACAGGTAGAATCAACGTGTAATGTATATCAAATTTAATCACAAACGGTGTTTATAACAGTCTTTGCATGTCTAATTTCCATAATGATTTTTAAAAGCAGGTTTTAACAAAAAAATGTTCTATGTTTCATATTCATAATTTTCCCTCCACACATGGGATATATATGAATAAACATCAGTATATAAACACCGTTATAAATATATATATATATATATATATATAAACAAACACCGTTATAAATATATATATAAATAAACACCGTTATATATATATATATATATATATATATATATATAAACACCGTTATATATATATATATAAATAAATAAACACCGTTATATATATATCATCATCATCATATCGTGCTGGCAGCACGGATATCCCTGACCCTCTCTCGCCACTCCTCCCTATCGTTCATCGCCCTAGGTAGGTCTTCAGGACAACAACCTGTATCCTCACATAGCTGCTGAATGTACGTTCGTGCTGGTCGTCCTGCTTTTGCATGGCCATGTGTGGGGATCCATAAGAGTACATCTCTTATGAGTTCATCTCTGCTTCTCCAGCAATGTCCTGCATATCTGGTTCGTCTAATTTGAATAGTTTTCGTGATAGGGGGCAGGTGGCCGTACAGTTGGTGTCTTGTGGGGTGTTGCTGCCAGGACTTGTTCAGGATTGCACGCAGCATTCTTGTGTAATTGCCATCTAGTTTCTTCTCCAGCCGTTTTGTTAGCGTCCATGTAGTGCATCCATATAGCAGTATCGATGTGACCGCTTCCTGGAAGAAACTACGTTTCATTTTATCGGTTAGGTCTGATTTCCATATAGTCGATAGCCTATTGATAGCTGTCCATGCTTTCGTTAACCTCGTTTCGATGTCCTTTTCGGTTGATTCGACGCTGCTTCCTAGGTACGTGAATTTGTCTACTAGTTTAAGAGGGGTTCCTTCTAGAGTGGAGATGTCCCCCGTTTGGTTTTAGCACATATATTCCGTTTTGTGTGCATTAACATGGAGGCCTATGCTTGCTGCTGCTCGTTCCAAACTATGCAGAAGTGTTTCGGCTTGGTCAGGTGTATTTGCCAGTATCGCTATGTCATCGGCGTAGTCGGCGTCGGTAATTGTTGTTGCGGGGTATCTTCTGCTTCTTTTCTTCGTCAGTTCGAAGCCATTCTCTTTGATTTTGTCAATCGATGTTCTAAGTACGTAGTCTAGACAAATGATAAAGAGGTACGGAGCCAGCGTGTCCCCTTGTAGTACTCCTGCTACAATGTCGAAGTATTCTGTGTCTCCATCTGGTGATCGTACTTTTACTTTAGTGTTTCTATAGAGAATCGTTATTGCCGCTACGGTTTCTTTAGGTATGCCGTACGCTAGTAGTATTTGTTCCATTTTTCCTCTGTGAATGGAGTCGAAAGCCTTGGTAAAGTCGACAAATATTAATGTCGCTTGTAGGTTCTTTGCCCGTACACCTTCAAGGATTCTGCGGATGGTTAATATTTGTGAGGTCGTGGATCTATTTCTTCGGAAGCCATTTTGGTTTTTTCTAAGTATGTTGTCGATTTTGGGTTCTATTCGGTTTCGTAGTAGGGCATTGTAGATTTTGGCAGCTATGGATGTAAGTGTTATGCCTCGGTAGTTTTTGGCTAATCCTAGGTCCCCCTTTTTAGGGAAGGGGAGTATGCATCCCTTCATCCATCTGTCTATCGGATTTTGATTGTATACTGCGTTGCAGTGGCGGAGCAGTATGTCGTCGAATTGTCTGGTCTTCCATACTTGCGGGGGAATTTCGTCCAGCCCTGCAGCTTTCCTATTTTTAATTTTTCTGAGAACCGAGTCGAGTTCTTCTTGTGTGAACGGTCCAAGTTTAATGTCTAATTGTTTGCTAATTATTCTGGTGATTGGTTCACGCGTTATTTTTGGTGGGTTTCCAAGTAAGTTTTCGAAGTGCTGTTTCCACAGTTTTATTCTTTCTTGTTGGTTTGCTGCTTTAAGTTTTGCTTTGGCTGTGTTCTTTCTTCTGCTCACTTCGTTTATTGTTTGCCAGGCAATTCTAGATTGTCTATCTTCCACTGAGTCTCTAATCTTATCTATCTGATTTTGAATGTATTCTGTATATATATATATATATAAATAAACACCGTTATATATATATATATATATATATATATATATATATAAATAAACACCGTTATAAATATATATATATATATATATATATATAAATAAATAAACACCGTTATAAATATATATATATATATATATATAAATAAATAAACACCGTTATAAATATATATATATATATATATATAAATAAATAAACACCGTTATAAATATATATATATATATATATAAATAAATAAACACCGTTATAAATATATATATATATATATATATATATATATATAAATAAATAAACACCGTTATAAATATATATATATATATATATATATATAAATAAATAAACACCGTTATAAATATATATATATATATATATATATATATATATATAAATAAATAAACACCGTTATAAATATATATATATATATATATATATATATATATATAAATAAATAAACACCGTTATAAATATATATATATATATATATATATATATATATAAATAAATAAACACCGTTATAAATATACATATATATATATATATATATATATATATAAACACCGTTATAAATATATATATATAAACACCGTTAAATATACATATACGAGGTGCATACGACAAGTTTCAAGACTTTTTTTGTATGGGCATTTAAGATTGCCGAAGATTCTTGAAAATTCAGTATGTTATTGCTATACATCTTATGAGATGACTGACTAATTTTTATGATTTCAAGTTCAAATGAACAGCTACAGACGCAATTGGAATACACCCTACTAAAGTCTGATTATCACTACTGGTAAATATACAAAAATGCAACCTGGACGTGAGGAAGAATGATATTCAATAAAATTCAGTTTTAAACTTGGGAAAAATGCCACAGAAACGTATGGAATTCTTCAGACTGCCTTTCGACCATCTTGCATGAATAGAGCATCAGTTTTTGAGTGGCATAAGAGATTCAAGGAAGGCAGGGAGTCTATGAGGGATGATAAGAGGTGTGGGAGGAGTAAGGAAATCAATACACCAGAGTTGATTGGCCAAAGGGTTAGGATTACTATGTTGAGGTTTTAAGGGAGTTCAGGAAGACATTCCGTCGGAAGAGGCCAGCACTCTTCAAATCGCGTCAGTAGCATTTCCACCAAGACAATACACCAGTCCACAACTCTATCCTTGTCACAGACTATTTGACCAAGATGGGCATCAAGACAGTTCCTCACCCCCCACTATAGTCCTGACCTTGCTCCCAGTGACTCTTGGTTATTCCCTCATCTCAAAGGCTGTCATTTTGAGACAATTAAGGAGATGAAAGAGGCTGTGACGAAGGTCATTGACAAGCTCACACAAGAGGACTTCCATGGGGCCTTCTAGAAGTTGTTGGAACGGTGCAACAAGTGCATTGCAGCCGGAGGAGATTATTTCGAAGGGGACTAGAGTTTCATGTGTGTACTATCAATACAAGTGCCCATACGAAAAAAGTCTGGAAACTTATCGTATGCACCTCGTATATAAACACCATTATATAAGAAAAACCTTTAAAAATTACTTTAAAATTTACTTGGAATTTACTCTGTAATTCAATTTATTATTATTTTGTTACATAGCCATACATGAATATGTGAAATGTACATAGAATGTTCATAACTCATATATAGGTGACATAGGAATCACGAAACACAAAAAACACTTACGACTTCTTAGTTCAGGTAAGAAACTCTTTATTACCTTTGAGTTAAAAGGTTTTTCGACATAAGGAGAGAGATACCATCTTTCTATGCTGACTTTTCCATCTGCCCCAAACCACGTGCGGCACCCGCTGCAAGGCCTCGGCGAGCTCCGAAAGTCAACCGTCTTCTTCGGATGCTAGAACTCGACTCCCTGACTTTTCTCAAATCTTCAAAATCCTCAGTGCTTCCGGGCATGACGTCATTCACCTCCTCATGGTCCTATTTCCTATCTGGGATTTTTATTTTGAAATCTCTGAATAACACATCCTCCCCATCGCGCGTGAACACCTGCACTCATGTTGCACCTAACTAACCCATGCGCTAAGCGTAAGGTTCTCAGCCTAACTAAACCGAAAGGCAAGATATATAAAACGAAATCCCTCGGCCATTATATTACAATTTTACATTGATCTCTTTTTTGGATTTTGAATTTCATGTGTATTGTAGAAAGAAAGTCCGAAAATAGAATCGTTCCAACCATCGGCCGATTTGGCGTTGGATCATAAAGGATATATATATATAAGTTAGGCGACCCGAAAGGTCTCTTCTCGATAGTTACTACGCCGATGTGTAGGGGAGGGTGTTAATCCTTTCCCTGGATTGCTTCACTTACTCTTGATCCGTACTTTATAATGCTGAGAGTTAAGTAAGGAGGCATTAAATACCATTTTTTGAGTCTTTGGTATGACTCAACCTGGGAATGAACCCCGGTCTCCCGGAACATTGGTAAACACTCAACCAATAGGCTGGTCCAAAATATTAACGGTTATAACTTGTGAACGGGTTGACCTATATAGGTGATCAATACCTTTACGTCTAATCTTGAGTTGCCATTTTTTAAAGAATTGCATAGTTTGGCACAAGACCAGAAGTATGAAGCATCTAGTGGAAATCTAAATCATTTCCAATTGTCTCTAAGATAATGTTTAGCATTACACTGAGTGAGGCGCCCTTAAAAACAAGCATTGTGGAGATTTACTACTGGAGCCGCAAGTACGATGTACCTCGTAAGGATAGAACTCACTATTTATCAGTAACTTGGAGGTGACCGTGGTGTAATGGTTATCGTCGTAGGAAATGGATACGGCGACACGAGTTCAAAACCTTGACGAGACTGATTGCATTTCACATAGCACTAATACCCTTGGGAAAGGTATGAATCCAATTATTCTCCCTCCAGCTATGGGCAAATAGTAGAGCAGACTGGGTTCTTCAGCCTTGGTGAGGCAACTAGTCTAGGAGAAGGAAAACCTGTTAAACTAGTCTAGGAGAAGGAAAACCTGTTAAATTCAAACCTGTTAAACGCCGCCTAAAAAATTGACCTTGGGTCATATCCTACCCGAGCGGAGGGGTTGGGTAAATATGATTAATCAATAACTCGCTAAACATCATATCACAAGACTCGAACAGTTAATCTTGCGTAAAGTGTAATAGATATTCATGTTGCACTTTTATATCTCTGTGTATATATATGTATATATATGATTACAGATTTAAACATCTCATTTTATCTAGACATTAAACGTATATTCGCACATTCAATTCATTTCTATTTCTTACGTTCCCCATACCATACATAATTAATAGTTTAAAGAACTTGTTTGCGAACAGAGTTAGCCTTGAAGTATTTCTTTAGATTGATTATGGAAGAATCACTTCACAAACCAACAAATAAATAAAAGATGAATGGTGTAGGCGAAACAGCATATCGCTTTCCCTTAGCGTAGTGAAAGCAGCTGCATATGTACTTTTAACGAAATATCTGTCAACTGATGGCAAAGCTTATTTGCCATAAACTGGGTGTTACGTCGAAACCGGAGATGATCACACAGTCACTTTTCACTCGAAAAACTGTTTCTTCTTGTAATTGATAATATTTTAAAGTATATGAAGGGATGAGAAAAAAATTCTCGGCCAGGCCAAGAAGGAAATGACCTGCTATTCCTCACATTCCTATCACAGTTCAACATAGTTGACACATCATTTCTCAAGTTTCTTTAATCCTTACCACCCCCCGTAAACCCCCCCACCAAAAAACAGCCCCCCAAACCCCAAACCTGTCTATGGTGAGAATAGGACAGCAGCACTGCGCGCAAGACACGAGCTCGGAGCGAACACGGAGAGCCGAGAGTATGGAGAAAAAGCAGAGTAACTCCAAAAACGAGTGCGAAGGTTGCGCGAACATGGAGTTCGTTGTGGAAGTCCGGAGCCCCTTGAGCACTGAACGAACATGGAGGGTCCTGAACTTAGAGAGCAGCTCTGGGAACGAAAACGAAGCTAGCTACCCAGCCTATTCTAGTTAGGCTGAAAATATTTAAGCAATCTCTCGTATTTATTAGTAAACCATTGAAAAAAGCTCAGAGTCATGGAAAGAGCAATGATTTATAGGATAAGTGTTCATAGAAAAAGAAGTATCAGTTTAAATATATATAACAAAAATTCCCATTATGTATGTATATATCCACAGGTGGATTATGAAATAGCTACCAACTGCAACAACACCTGTCACACCTGTGGAAAAAGAATGCAAGCAGCAGGATAGTTTAAAAAAGATATTAGATGCATAAAAACCGTGAAATAGCCTTTTCCCATAAGACTAAATCTCTTGTGTGCCATAATGTTCCAAAGACTTTAAATCCCTCGCGGAATTAAAAAAAATTAGCATTCATTTATAACATGGTTAATCATTCTTTTGAAAAATGTGCAATGGCTCTACTCGAACTCAAGATAGCAGCCATTATGTATGTAAGAATGTATGTATGTGATTGTAACCTTTCAACAACAGCACATTAAAGTGATATTTTTTATTCGAACAATACATTTAAAATGCTCAAACTTGAATAAGGCAATTTTCCGCACAATTTGCAACTAATGATTCTTTTAGGGGTCTAATGTTTTAATTTTTTGAATCGCTCAAATTCTTCTTATAACGGAGATAAGTGTGTGTGTGTGTGTGTGTGTGTGTGAGAGAGAGAGAGAGAGGGTTAGAAGATTGTCGGAGAGAAAGAGAAAGAATTAAGAAAACTTGTTACGTTGAAAATACAAGCCTAAAAATTATGGGACAAAAATTTAACTGACTCACTAGGTCATATAAATTGACTTGTAACTCTCATATTTCATCGCTCTAACAATAAATAGGAAAAATAAACAAGTTTCCCATTTGTTGTTGTTGATTTGTCTCCCCCAATCACCAAACGGTTGTTTCATATATAATCATTAAGAATTCTCCTGGCGTTGTTCACACCAGGTTCCATTATCTCATTATCTGATTTGGATAACAATAGCAATAACTTATTTAAAGACAGATATGACTGTGAGTGTGTTAATAAGAACGGAAACTGTGTACGCGCTGAAGTTGAACAACTAATTATTTATGTTTGCTAGAATATTAAAGAACTTTTCGATTTATTAGATATTATTTGGCTATTGAACTGCTTAGAAAGGTAAAAATACGGAATTAAGACTGTTCTTTGTAAGGTATTTCTTGAAACGCAATAGAATAAATACACCATTAAAAGATTTAACACTATTTCATTGAACCCCCCCCCAACTATATCCTAAACATGTGCGGTTTGGTTTGGTTTTATGGCATATAAACCCTTGTTGATTATTTCATGCCAAATCCTGTTTCTATATCAAATATATTATTTGTAAACACATTTTGTAGATACACAGTTAAATGATGAAACATATCAATTTCAAAGAATTCAATTTAGCATTATTCAACAAAGTTAAATGTATAACTAACAATTCAATTAAACATCAGTCATTTGTTTACGCATAGTTAAATGATAAAACAGTTCGATTTCAAACAATTCAGTTTGCATAAATCATTTGTTTGCAATCAGTTTAAATAAACAGTTTTATTTGATCCCTAGATAGGACCTTATCAGGTGTTACTTCTCTGGGCCAGAGTGGATCAGGGAGCGATGGCAATAAAGGTGTATTCTTCATTCCCGAAAGCTCCAGCATTACTGGAACCTAACCATTGTTTAATGTCATTACCAGGACATTCGTTGGGGAAGTCTTACCCCTCTGCAGAGATGCAGTTAGTGTATTCTACAGCTCCAGTCAATTGGGCTGATAAACGTGTACGATCGTGATGGAATCAAAGCAAATTAGATAAACGCTAGTTTAAACAAAATGTCTTTTAATGAATTTTATTAAATTCTGTTTCGTCTCACTCTGGGTCTAATTTCTAGATTGATCCGTATCTTATAATGCTGAGTGCTTCGCAATGAGGTAGCAAATACCATTTTTGAGTCTTTGGTATGACTCGACCTGAGATTGAAGCCCGGGCTTCCAGATCATTGCCGAACACACAAACCATTATGCCAATATATACCTTAATATTCTCAATATTTATATCCATGTGTGTATGTGCTTATATATATATATATTTAAGAATATTAGTATGTTTGTGTGTGTGCATGTATAGCATACATATATAGATAGATGAGAATTATATATGTATATAAATGAGAATTTTAGAAATATAAAAATAAGTGAAATTTTCCTGAAAAAATAGACACAAGTGATTTTTAAAAAATTTAGTCTTCGGCTACTTTTTGACACCTGTTGAACAAACACACTCACAAAACAAACAAGAAAACATACGTACACACGCGTACATACATACACAAACTCAGCCAAATAAACAAACAAAAAAGAAGAAAAAACACAAGGATACACACGCGTGTGTATGTGTGTATGCACTTGTCCCATATGGCTTTCAGCTCGCAAAATCATTTGGTTAAGCTCGGTTGATTACTTCCCAGGTTTATAGTGATGATTGAAAAAACTTTTTCTCTCCTTGGTGGGCCATTATGGGTAGATTATTTAAATAAACAAGAGACTTCATGAGAATTTAATGCTTGAGATACGAGGTCTTAATGGAGAATGTAAACGGGTTTATCAAAAGGTTTGACAGGTTTGTGACTGAGAGTTGGATTGGCGACCGCAACGTCTAACTTTTAAAAGTAGTTTCTTTTGTAATAAGTAACCAAACGATAGATGACATCAGAAAAAGGATAATAATTAAACTATAAAATGCATCTGAAGATGACATTCCTCAATGAAGAGAAAGAAAGAATTATTCACGCGATGAGAATTCAATTTGTAAAATCTACCATAGACACTTAATAGAAATATAAATAAAACCCGTGAGCAGAGCTGCTTAAACTTTTTACTTGATGCATTTCTAGTAGCCAAATTTAATTTCACTTCAACCTAAAATAATTTTTTCTAAAAGTCTCGCTGGAAGCCATGATGAGAGGGGTTGACTTAAAAAAAAAATTCGATTTCGAGATTAGAATTTTTACAAAATACAGAAAATATATTATAAATGGAATATTGAATCATAACGACATGAACAAATATCAGTCAATACGGAAACTGACTTAACAAGTGAAGATCCGGACACTTTGGTGATCGGGTTTTTTTTTCTTTAATCATAATTCAATTTTATTCCTTAAAGGTCTTTAAACAGAGACAAGAATTAAAATTTGCATAATTGTATTTTAATTTGACGTTTTTATTATTTTTCTTTCCTTTTTAGATCTATATTTTTACTTTCATTATATAAATCAACTTTTTTTCTAACTACATCCCATAACCTATTATGAAAAGAGATATCTTCAGTATTTTTATAAAATAATTCATTAAAAAGATAACTGTTTTTGAATGTTTTCTTTCTTGAAAATATTATATGCCTCAATAACGACACCGAAAAGATAGGAATTATTTCAGAGCCGGGCCGTTCGTTCATTTAAATGACTCATATGTTTTGAGCAGATAAATAACTTAGTGGCCATCACACCCAATCAGACATTTTGATTAGTATACGATATTTAGACTACATAATCCATCGATTTTTACCTGTTATAGATGCAAACTAGTAACTTCATTCCCTCTGGACTTCTATGCTTTTACTCACCCTGCCCAAATTTTATTCACACCCAGGGGCCTATGTAGACTACTTTGAGAAGCCCTGTAATGAATATTGAATATCTCAAATCGACATGGAACAAAATGTAAACAAGACAGAGACACAAACCAAACGTAAATATCTGCCAATTCTAAAATACTGCACAGTTGTTGAAAGCCCTTCACAATTTGTTTTCTCACAGATGAATTAATTTACTTACCTTCTATGATTACAATACAAAGGTGCGTTGTTGGTTGGTTGTTTTGTTTTACGGCTTATCAACTCTTTTCGGGTCATTTAACGCCCAATTAAATTTCAAACAATTCAGTTTAGTATAAGTAGAGTTTTTGTTTACAAACAGTTAAATGTAAAAAATAATTCTATTTCAAACAATTCAGTTTAGCATAAGTAAGCAGTTTAGTTCTATTTGACCCCTAGATAAGACCCTATCATGTGCTACCACTCCGAGCCAGAGTGAACCTGGGAGCGATGGCAATGAAGGGGTACTTCGCATTCTCCAAATTACTGGAACCTCACCATCTGATTGTTTAGTATCATATTCAGGAGAGTCTTACCCCTCTGCAGAGACGCAGTTGGTGTATTCTGCAGCCCACGCACAGCCGACTGGGTATCGGAGGTGTGTTGAAGAGTTCATATAATGTCATATCTACTGTTGATAAACTTTTTTAACCAATGAGATCCGAGCCCTGCAACACCGACAATAATGCATAGACTGCAGCGGGGAGTACATAGAAAAACCTTATTTGCTAATATTCCATGAACGTATCTTGGTCAGCTTGTGATCTTTTCAACTGACCCTCGTATGTAAAAAATATTCTAAGAGGAATTTCCGTGACGTAATGGCTAAAGTGTTAGACTGCAGCCCCTAAGTCTAACACTACATAATAGAAACTGAGAGGAAAACTGATTTTTATGTCCTTTGCTCTAAGAAATGCTTTCCAACGATAACTAAAAAAAAAAAGCATGAATTAGGACTTGTAAACTTAATTGTTGATTTTTTTCTAATTCCACATTTCCTTTAAAAAATGATTATAACTTATTTTCTAAATGAGTACATTTCATTTAGAGTGTTAACCAATGTTCCGGGAGAACGGGGTTCAATACCTGGTTGAGTGATACCCAAGATTCCTCCCCCAATGGTATTTGATGCCCCCTTGCTTAACATTCAGCATTATATGGCACGGATTAAGGTTAAAAGAAGCAATCCAGGAAAAGAAGTAACGCCTTACCCAACAACTTAGTGTAGTAGCTATTAAAAAGGAAGCCTTCGGGTCGCCCTCGACTACGGTCGGCCAACTTACAATATATCATATTTCTACCAAATACAAACAATTTGCTCGAAGTTGTATGATTTCAAGTATTCCTATCTAATACAAATATGTTTGCAAATAATTATTTCTATTTCGTCATATACATTTGTTTGGCCCAAGTTCTATCATTACGAGTAACTGTTACAAACAATAATCATTAATAAACAATTATAGCTTCAAATAACTGTTTCTTTATACTAATAACCTATATCACTATAACTATGAGATACAGTCCAGTGTTCAACACAGGACATTCCTTTTTTTGGGGGGGGGTATTAGCTCTCTGCAAGGAATAAGTCAAAGCCCTGCCAACAAGGTGGGTTCACTGTTTTTTAAGTTTATGCTAATCCTTGCTCGCCCTACCGGTGGAGCTTAGAATATGCAATCCCCTGCATTGGGTTAAGAGTTCCACCTCAAAAGCAGTGTTCTGGGTAGAACACAAAACTGCACCAGATAGTGAGGCTCTAATCCTGGAGATCTGGGGAGTGTGGAGTACTCTTTCATCCCCATTATTCCCTGCTCCACATCATACAGGGATTTTAATACCTGTTGATGTCCCGTTTATGGTTCAAATCTTTTACAAAATTATTCATATTCAACAGGGCCAAGTACAAAAAAATACTCCAATAACTAAACAAAATAAATATAAGTTGACATGCTGTTAAAATCAATCAATCAATCAACTTAATCCTCGCGCAAACAAAATAATCCAACTACATTCAAAGTAAACGTTAGTCTTCATCAAAAGAAAGCGGTGTTATATATATATATATATATATATATATAAGAGGGAGGGAGGGATTAGCAGCGAACTCAATTAGATGATCACAAAACGACTGATTTTAAATACTGCTTATAATTAGATCATTTCAAACTGACAGATTACCGAACTTTTTGGTCTGACAGTCAAGATTGGCGTCTCTTTCTGCTGTGTTCTGGTCTTTGGATGAGGTATGATACAATGAAAGGCAGGAGAGTCTGGACTTATTATTACAAGTCGTGGTGACTTTTGTTCTTTGTGATCCTGCCCATGCGTACGCGCATGCCTACTCCTTCATGAAATCGAAGAAATGAAGTTCAATGCTGCTCCAAACGATAAATATTAAAAGTAGAAATCGATGAAAAGCGCCCAGAATTAGTGAACAGAAAATGGGTAAGATTACTTCGGGATGATGCTAGGTCACACGTTTCTTTAGTAGCCACAGAATAATTGTTTCATTTCAGTTGAGCAGTTTAGACTAATCTACCATATTCAGCAGATACTGAACCATCAAGTTACCAAGTTTTTTTTTTTTGAGAAAGACACCATAAATTCTTCCGTATTTTGGAATCGAGCCATATAAATTGACTGAGAAGAACTGACAAATTAAACATTTTCTAAAGTCTAAGAAATAAATGAATAAAATAGTTGTAAAAAATATTTTTTTATTCAGAAAATAAGTGTCTGCTTTTTTCCACGTCGATTTTTAAACTGAATCAAAATATCTGTTAAAAATAAATGAATTTTTGTATTTAGAACTTATTATTAAATGCATTTATTTGCAAATTCTAAATATGATTAATTCACTGAAAAAACTTATTAGTGGAATAAAATAAAATGAAATTCTAACATTATTAATTAAAGGGAAAAATAATAAAAAAGGGTAATAAAAGAAACTTGGTATCGTTTTAAAGAGAAGCATAGCTGCTACTGCCTAATTCTCCAAGAAAAAGTGCAACAGGTTCTCTAAACAGTCCAAGAGACTGTGGTTCTTCAACAGATCATTCCCGGTTTAAATAAGCTGACTTTAGGTGAGCTAAAAGCTAATTGGCACTAAAAAATACTTTTACACATCTTCATCCTTTTAATAATACACCTTGTGTTTTTCCTAGAAGAAAGTTTCCACAAAGCATTTAAGCTTTCGCACCCAAACGGTCAGCAGAGGAATTGATTTGTTATTTTCATTTACTTAATAAACGGGACGAATTCGGTTTTATTTAAGTAAGAAGTGAAGAAAATTAAAACCGAATTAATTTCAAAAGAAAAATAATGATGAATAAATAAAATTAATAGATTAGCACATTATCGCAAACCATAGAAATTATTTTATTCAATTAATTTTGCTTTCTCTTTAGAAGACATGGACCGATCACTAAGACATAGAAAATCTGGTATTATTCTTATGTACACTTAGTTCAAGTTCACCCGGAAAAAAAATTCTAGTAATTTTTTTTTGTGATCTGAACTAATTAGATAAACTCGTCGCAATTTTTCTTTAAAAAAACAAATCTATGTATATATTACATTTCATAAGGGGCGTTCACTTTAACATTCTAATTCAAAATAGAATGATCACCCATTTCCGGAACAAGTATTAAAAATAAGAAGACCGACGGAAGTAAAGAGAAAAAAGAAAAAATTAGAATAATTTGAGCTATCTGTTGACTTGTCTTTCTCAACATTAACTGTTCCGGAAATGGGTGTTCATTTTACATTGAATCAAAATGTGAAAATTAAAATAAAAAAAAATTAAATAAAAAAGATTGCAGTGAGTTAGTGGGTTCAATCATTTAAAGAATACATATATGATGAGAAAAAAAAAATTAAAAAAAATAAATTTTAATTTTTTTCCTGGTGAACTTTAACATGTGCCTGTGTAGAATTGTTCAGAAAATCTATTTTCCGTGAAAGAACAGTAACATTGACAGATGAAGTAAATAAGAATAAATGAATTAATTAATTAGTCACATTTTTTAATATATTAGAAATTATTTATTTATAATAAATACAATTAATTCCTAATTTATTAAAAAGTGTAACTAATCAAGTTTTTCTGGTTTCTGCAGAAAAAGAATTATCTTATTATTGCTAATGGCATACGTAGATGAAAAAGTCCTATTTTTCTTTTGGTAACCTGGGTAATGAAATTTTCAGATTTATACATTTTCTAGATTATTCCAGGTAGATTCAGAGCTGAATAGCTTACATTTTTGTATTAATATTTATCAATTTTCATTTAGATATTATTTTATACCGACTTTATAACGTAGAAAATAGATTATATTCAAAATTTCATTATCAAAAGAGTACTGACATTTTCAACATTTTTACAAAATAAGCAATTAAGAAATAACACGTACTAATAACTGAATATATAAATAATAATGCCTCTAAAATAAAACCTGACATTTGCATTTTTAGACTAGAGAGTAGGTGCTGTCAGGGAAGACGACTCTCTGAATCCAAGCTCTTCCTTGTATATCCGAACCGGAACATAAGTTTGCAGTAATACTCTTGTTTTAGTAGCCGAGGGGTAAAGGGGTAAAGAAAACCAGACTTTTCCGAAGAAAAAAAGAGACACAGGTTTGTGCCTCACTGAGAGCATATCTTTTATTGTTATTTCAGATACGTGCTGTTTCTCACTGTCGTCGAGATTATAAGCAGAATAAGATGTGATTCAAAAAACAAAATAACCAAAATAACGATGAAGAAAAAAAATTATAATTGATAAATTTTTATCTTTAAAAGAAATAAGTAATCAATTTTGAATAAAATCTATGTGTACTTTAAATTTCTCTGTTATTTCTTTCTTACATTGATTCATTTTAAAATAATTTGTAGATCAAAATATCCCCGAATATCTTAGAAATATAGGTTCGAGAAATATATGGAATCAATGACCAAGTGTATAGACCGACGAGGATTCGTACAGAAATCCACCGTTTTCAGTTGTCTTTCATAGGCTCAGAGAAGAAATAGGTTTCCCTGAGATGTTACAAGCCCACAGAAAGAATGTAAGGAAAAGGAAAATGAACAATTTTGATGAGAGACTGCTTCCTAGGTAGGTGAACCTGTCCACTAGTTTCAGATATGTGTGGAGATGTCGCCTCTTTGATTAAAGCACATGTATTCCATCTTGTCTGCGTTGACATGGAGGACTATACCAGCAGCTGCTCGTTCCAGACTATGTAATAGGGACTCGGCTTGGGCGGGTGTATTTGTCAGAAGCGCTGTCATCGGCGTAGTCCGCTCCCGTAATTGTTTGTGTGGGGTATTATCTGCTTCTTTCCTTTGTCAGCTTGAAGGTGTTGTCTTTCATTTTATCAATAGACGTTCTAAGCACGTAGTCTAGAAAGGTAATAAAGAGGTATGGAGCTAATATGTCTCCTTGCAGAACACCTGCTACAATGTCGAAGTAGTCCGTGTCTCCATCCGGAGAGTGGACTTTTACTTTCGTGCTTTTATATAGCATAATTATGACTGCGATGGTTTCTTTGGATAATCTGTAGTATTTGGTCGATCTTCCCTCTGTGTATGGAGTCAAAGGCCTTGGCAAAGTCGACAAATAATATTGTTGCCTTTACCTTTTTTTGCACGTACACCATCAAGAATTCGACGGATAGTCAAAATTGGTGACGTCGTGGATCGATTTCTCCGAAAGGAATTTTGGTTCTTCCTAAGTATCTTCTCAATTTGGGGGTCTATGCAGTTGCTTAGTCGAGAATTGTAGATCGTGGCCGCTATGGATGTAAGGGTTATACCTCGGAAGTTCTTGGCTAATCCGAGGTCACCCTACTTAGGGAAGGGGAGGATGCACCGCTTTGTCCATACACACACATATCTATATATACATATAAATAAATAAATATATATATATATATAAATTATACATTTTCATACACACACACACACATATATATATATATATATATATATATATATATATATATATATATATATATATAAATAAATACATACACACATATATATGTGTGTGTGTGTGTGTGTGTATATATATATACTTGACTAAAATTAGTACTCTTATGTATGATTTTTTACCTGTGCTCATATTTTTTCCTGGTCAAGCCACTAATGGAATTCGACATGATCAAGAACTGTGTTTACTCCATCCCTTGCAGCTGTGGTAAAACATGCAAAGGTAAGACAGGTCACCCACTAAAGGTCAGGCGAGAAGAACATCGGAAGGTAGTAGTACGTGGTGAGATAGAAAAATCAGGTATAGCGGACCATATATGGAAGGAAAAGGGAAACCATCAGCCCTTATGGGATGAAGTTGAAATAATTGATAGTGCTGAGCATTGGAGGATTAGACGATTTAAGGAATCAGTACATATGTTGGGCTACAATGACCTGCTGGGTAGACCAAGTATAGAGATGAATATAATATGGGTACGGATAATTAAAAAGGTTAGATGAAAAAAATATGAGCACTGGTAAAAAAAATCACACATGATAGTAAGCCTAGTCAAGTAAGAACATTAAGTTTATAAGTCCCAAAAATTCACTCTGAACTGTCCAGCACGACACATAGCGTAAGGGTTATAGGCGTTGGTTCCCTAAGCTTCTAAGGAGACAACCATCTGGAGGTTGTACGTTCAATACTGACTGCAGGCGAGTAACAATACAGAAATACTTAACATTAACGTTATGACTAATGGAATCAGAACTGGTGAACTCCGTGGATTCAATAAAGTTCCGTGAAGGTTCCCGAGTTCGACAAATACCTGAAGAAGGCCGGAGGGCATATCGGCTGAAACGTTGTAAAAATAACAATAAAGATAAGACAATTGTCCGAAAACCCATACATACATAAACACACACACACACACATATATATATATATATATATACAAGGCTCATTAAATAAGTTTCCAGGCATTTTTCGTATGGGCACTTTTATTGATAGTACACACATGAAACTCTTGTCTCCTTCGAAGTAATCTCCTTCGGCTGCAATGCACTTGTTTCACCGTTCCAACAACTTCAGGAAGGCCCCATGGAAGTCCTCTTGTGTGAGCATGTCAATGACCTTCGCCACAGACTCTTTCATCTCCTCGATTGTCTCATAATGACAGCCTCTAAGTTTTTCCTTGAGCTTAGGGAATAAGCAAAAGTCACAGGGAGCAAGGTCTAGACTATAGGGACGTTGAGGAACTGTCTTGATGCCCATCTTGGTCAAATAGTCTGTGACAAGGATGGAGTTGTGGACTGGTGCATTGTCCTGGTGGAAATGCCACTGAGTCGATTTGAAGAGAGCTGGTCTCTTCAGACGGAAGCTTTTCCTGAACTCCCTTAAAACCTCAACATAGTAACCCTAACCCTTTGGCCAATTAACTCTGGCCTATTGACTTCCTTACTCCTCCCACTCCTCTCATCATCCCTCACAGACTCCCTGCCTTCCTTGAATCTCTTATGCCACACAAAAACTGATGCTCGATTTATGCAAGATGGTCGAAAAGCAGTCTGAAGCATTCCATACGTTGTTTCTGTGGCATTTTTTTCCAAGTTTAAAACATAATTTTATTGCATATCGTTCTTCTAAAGTGTCCTCACGTCCAGATTGCATTTTTGAAATTCACCAGCTATGACAATCAGGCTTTAGTAGGGTGTATTCCAATAGCTGCTGTAGCTGTTCATTTGAACCTGAAATCATAAAAATTGGTCAGTCATAGCATAAGATGTATAGCAATAACATACTGAATTTTCAAGAGTCTACGACAATATTAAATGCCTGTACAAAAAAGTCTGGAAACTTATTGAAGCCACCACGTATATATTTACACACATATACATATATGCACAGATATATATGCCCGCATATGTTTATTTCTACAACTCTGGCGGCGGAATAAACACTAGATAATACAATTTGTACACGAGAAATATATCATAAACTGTTATCTTGAAAAAAAAATGAATGGAAAGACTAAAAACATTCGTCATGTTTGAAAATGATCAACCAGTACAGAAATAATTTTAGAGTATATATATATATATATATATATATATATATATATATATATATATATCATCTAAAATTATTTCTGTACTGGTTGATCATTTTCAAACATGACGGATGTTTTTAGTCTTTCCATTTTTTTTTTGTATTCATTTTTTTTCACGATAACAGTTTATAATATATTTCTCATATACAAATTGTATTATCTAGTATACGTACACACACACACACTTTTCCCTCCCTAGAAATTGCATTAATATATATTTAAATACAATTTCTAGTGAACGAAAATTTGCAGATTGGAGCAAAAGACCCAAACAACCTTGGCCCAGACTCTTAAAAAAAAGTATTTACTTCCTCTGGGTCTGCTGATTCATTCGGGGTTCAGGTTTGTCATAAAACACATTCAAGAGAGCAGAAATATGCTTTCGTAACTGATAGCACTCAGACTATAGAAAACACCCCATTTTTTCCGGCTGCGTTGAGATATACACAATTCATTAGAGAAAGAAAAGTGTTTTCTGAGTCACCATACATTTGGTGAGCACAACAGTAGGTCAGGCGACAGACAAGAATGAATTGTATTTTCTAATGACATATTCATACAAATATACAAAGTGAAACAGAAATAACAGGATAATACTTCCCATTGACCACCCAATTACTTATGCCCCAACATGTATCTAAAAGCGCATGTGCGCATAAACACATGTATATGGGTCGACTGAAAAGTTCACAGGCTGACCAAAATACTCTCACGGAATGTGATCAAGCAAGGTTTATTTTTCAGCGTAGCTACTTTTGCGGTCTACACACTCCATCCATCGGTGATACTGTGCTTGGATCACATTAGTAAAAATATCAACAGCAGATATGACGTCATCATATGAACTTTTCAGCCGGTCTTCGTATATATAAAAAATATGTGTACGTATACATCTTTTTAGAGGATTAAGTACACGCACACACATATACATATATATGGAAGCACACGTGGCGTAACGGTCATCGTCTTAAGAAAATGGACATAAGAGTGTAATGGATTTTACAAGCATGCTACAATTATAGAGGAATGTCTCACTAACCAGTTTTAATGAAAAACAATAACAACATCATGAGTAGTATGGTTGGTTGAATGTGTTTAATGGGTTATCTAATTCTAAACCATATATATGTAGTTTGTAAGCGAATAGTTTGTTATTTTTACATGAGCCAGAGCTCAATTTTTTGAACACGGTGAATGGTTTCAATTATAGCTATTTATTGTTTGGACACAATTAAATGGTCGTTGCGGGCTGATAAATATATCGATTCCGCATACTTTTGAAAAAGAGTGATGTGACACTGACTAGTCGAATATGACAAAAACGAGAGAGTAAATTCAAATTACGAACAATGTTTTGGCAAGAATACGAACTTCATGTTGCGTCGAAAGTGTAAACTCGACTGCTTAATAGTTTTTGGCAACAGCGAGTCTAGATGATCTTGGACAGGTCGTTGGTTCTGCCATGTGGTCTGGAAGTCTACAGATGGCCAGAAAATCGGACATGACGGATTGCAGAAGCAGGTTAATCGACGTCCCGGTCGTTGATTCGACAGTTAACAGTGGTTTGGTCGACGTTACCTTCGAAGAGCTGATGGAACGTCGTCTGTTCGAGCAGTGTCTTTAGTTCGTGTACTCAAGTCGTGCACCTAACAGTTCGGCAGCCCAGTCATATCAACAGGATTGCTAGGCATAGTTGCTCTGGTAGAGAAGTCGACGGAAGTCCGAGCGGTGCAGTCTACTCGTAGACTGGTCCTTTACTTCGGGTGTTTGCTGCATCTGGCTGGCTGCTAATAGGTCACTGTTCTCGTGTTGTTAATGAGAATGTTGTCTACTACCTTGAAAGGGCTTTAGTGAGGAGATAATACCAGTAGTAGTTCTAAAAAGGACAAATAAGAAAAAATGCTGGACTGTTGTGTTCGCTGCTCGCGGCCAGGAAAAGAAAGTGATGGCGTCTGATCATCTGGGGATGCTCGAAGAAAGCAAGAGGCAGGAACTGCTGAACGAGCCGCTCTTTGGATCCTTTTTGCCCGAATAAGCCCTTTCTGAATCAGTCTGATTTTTTGATCGGTATTTATACTAAGACGGAATTACAAGAATTTGGGGGTTTCTTTTGTTAAACTTCCGGTTTCTAAGGAAACAGGCATAGTGTCATCTTTCGAGATGCTTTCGAGTATTGCTATCTCATACTAATAATTCAATTTAACATTGTTTGTCTGCACACAGTCAAATGGTTTCAAGTATTATAGAATATTATTGACCCATAGATAGGACCCTAACCTGGAAGTTATGGCGTAAAGAGTTTCTCCACGTTTTCCAAAGTTCCTGGACTGGAGCCTGACCATCATACAGTGTAATGTCATATCCAGTACACTGATTGGGAGTGGGTCTATAGAGATGGAGTCGGCGTATTCTACCACCCCAAATTATTGGGTTGATGAGTGGACATGTTTTATGGTTTTATTTGAGAGGCAAGGGATTATAAATAGGATCATTTCCGGTTTTAAAAAGCAATAATGAAGAAAACGGGGTTGTTTGGCTGGTGCCCTTGAAAATAACAATACAAAATTCGAAATCAGAATTTAAGTTATTTAATGACACGACAGAAAGCAAATTCCAGAGATTTAGATAAAAGAAGTTTTTTTTTTTTAGCTGAAATCAGTTGACAAACCGAGAGGGAATCAGTGGAACTCTCAAAATAAAGAGGCGAAAATTCCTTCCTTTTGTTTGAATAAGTCACACGCGACTGTCATGATTTCTCCTCTGTTGAAAAGTAGAACGATCTGCTGGGAGTCGACTCAATCACCCAATCCACAGGAACGAGAGAATCACCCCTTTACTGTAAATACAACATATCAACATACATACTTCTCTTTGGGGCTAAGCTCTACGCGAGATATAAACGTTATTAATAGATGTCACATCCAACTCTCCTCTTGTTCTGAAGACGTCAACTGAGTAATAAATTTACAAGGGTCTTGTTTCCAGGAGCCATTCCATTGCACCAGATATTTTTGATTAGAATTTTCTTTTGTTTTTCTCATAAATCGACGATAATAACACCAAGCCATTAATATTCGGCCCATTCAACACCGTAACTATTTTTGCCTAAGGAATTGGCAGTAGAAAGCACTGTTTATAGTTACACCTTTTTTTCCAGGATATCAATAGTAATGGATCCTTTCATGTCCCATAATTGCCCAGTCTGCTGGGGCCGAAGAATACACCGACTGTACCTCTGCAGAGGAGTAATACCCCCCCCCAGTGAGTGCAGTGGCATGAAACTAAACAATCTGATGGTGAGATTTCAGTGATGCTGGAGCTTTGAGAAATGCGGAGCACTCCTTCATTGCCATTGCTCCCAGGTCCACTCTGACCCGGAATGGTAGCACATGATAGGGCCCAATATATGGGTTGAATAGAACTAACGGCATACTTATGCTAAACTGAATTGTTTGACGCAACTGAATAGCTTGAAATAGAAATGTTTTTGACAATTAAACTGTACTTACATTTAAACTGCGTGTTTATGCTAAACTGAATTGTTTAATATACAACTGTTTCGAAATTTAACAGCGTGTAAAGAAAAACTGTACTTATACTAAACTGGGTTAGCTGAATTAGAACTCTTTGAATAAACTGAATAGCTCTAATAAGGAAATGTTTTTGACAATTAATTGACAGTTTGTGAAAAACAATTCTATTTCAAGCTATTCAATTTATTCAAAAAGTTCTAATTTAGCTAATTCAGTTTAGTATAAGTACAGATTTTGTTTACACACAGTTAAGTGTCAAAAGAGTTCTATATTAAACAATTCAGTTTAGTGTAAGTAGAGTTTCAATATAAAAAACTGTCCCATTTCAAACAATTCAGTTTAGCATAACCACGCAGTTTAAATGTAAGTACAGTTTAATTGTCAAAAGCATTTCTATTTCAAGCTATTCGATTTAGTCAAACAGTTCTAATTCAAACTAGTTTTTCTAATAACATTTTAAACAAACCCGAGCTCATTTTCCTTCACTGTTAAGATTTCAAGCATTTCTATCCAGTATAAATCCTATAAACTTTTTCTCATTTGTTTGCACACAGTTAAATCATTACGAGAGTTGCTATGTAACAGTAAGAATTTAACATCATTCATTTGTTTGCATATATTTGCTTGGTTGTTTGGGTTTTATGGCATATCAACCTTTGAAGGTTATTTAACGCCAAATCCATTTTTATGAAAATAGTTCTATTTCAAACAATAAGTACGCAGTTTAAATGTAAGTAGTTTAATTGTGAAAAATATTTCCATTTCAAGCCATTCCGTTTAGTCAAACAGTTCTAATTCAGTTAAGTATAAGCACAGTTAAATGACAAAACAGTTCTATATTAAACAATTCAGTTTAGCGTGAGTACAGTTTCAATGGGTCATGGTTATCTTTCGATGGCTGTTTTATTCTCTTCTATAGAAGCCATTCTTATAGAGGAGCAGCAGTAGTTCCCCGATCGAACTGGCGATCCTGAGCGAAAAGTCGTCAAACTCTCGTCCAGCCATCGAAAGATAACCATGACCCACACTCAAACCACTTACACAAACCGCATCGCACTTCGCGCGGGTAAAAAAGGGGCGCGTCCTGCTGAGGTTGGAGCCCTGGCCTCGGTGTTCGAAAAATCAGCTACAGAGCTCAAACAATCAAAACTACTAAAATGCAAGCAAACACTACAAATAGCCACATTTAACGTAAGAACCTTAAATAGAATAGGACAACTCCCAGAGCTAATCGCATCGGCCGAAGAACATAAGATAGACATAATATGCATACAAGAACACAGATACACGCACACAGAAGATATCAAATATCACGAAACTGGCAATGGCTGGTCGCTCGCCACTGTATCCGCATGGAAAAACTCTGTCAACGCCGCAGTAGGAGGGGTAGGATTGCTTATAGGACCTAGAGCACTAAAAACGCTTAATAGCGTTGAGAAAATACAACCTAGAATGATGGCAGCTACATTTAACGGAAACCCCAGAGCAACAATCATCTCATGCTACAGCCCCACCAATGTTAGTGAAGAAAATGAAATAGTCACCTTCTACGATGAGTTATCCTCATTCGTGCGTAGCATCCCGAAACACAACATATTAGTCATTGGCGGAGACATGAATGCACAAATCGGGAAAAACGGAAACAACAAATACAGCCTCCACAACACGTCAAATAGAAATGGGCAACTTCTAACAGATTTCATGATAGAAAATAGATTAGCATGCCTCAATACAAACTACCAAAAAAGAGAGGGCAAACTATGGACATACACGTTCGCAAACAATACTAAAGCACAGATAGACTACGTCCTTATAAACAAGAAATGGAAGAATAGTGCATTGAATTGCGAGGCATACTCCTCTTTTGAGGGTGTGTCCACCGATCACCGAATAGTCACGGCGAAAATACGGTTAAGCCTACGAAAAAACGCCAAACGAACAGCGACCACCAAACACTATGACTGGGCCCTATTAAACAACAAAGATGTAAGAGATAAATACGTATTAGAATTAAGAAACAGATTCGAAACACTACAAGAAAAGACGGAAAAAAGTACACCAAACGACGAATATGAAAATTTCGTCAATGCACACCTCGAGGCAGCAGCAAAATACATTCCAACAAAACTTAAAACTAAATATAGAGTCCCATGGGAAACTTTAGCGGTGAGAGAAAAACCTGCACTAGTGAAAACAGCCTCCAAAAACTATCGAAAAAACCCAACAAACACAAATGCCTTAAAACTAAAAACGGCACAATATCAATTAGCAGGCATATATATAAAGGAACAGACAGAATACATTCAAAATCAGATAGATAAGATTAGAGACTCGGTGGAAGATAGACAATCTAGAATTGCCTGGCAAACAATAAACGAAGTGAGCAGAAGAAAGAACACAGCCAAAGCAAAACTTAAAGCAGCAAACCAACAAGAAAGAATAAAACTGTGGAAACAGCACTTCGAAAACTTACTTGGAAACCCACCAAAAATAACGCATGAACCAATCACCAGAATAATTAGCAAACAATTAGACATTAAACTTGGACCGTTCACACAAGAAGAACTCGACTCGGTTCTCAGAAAAATTAAAAATAGGAAAGCTGCAGGGCTGGACGAAATTCCCCCGGAAGTATGGAAGACCAGACAATTCGACGACATACTGCTCCGCCACTGCAACGCAGTATACAATCAAAATCCGATAGACAGATGGATGAAGGGATGCATACTCCCCTTCCCTAAATAGGGGGACCTAGGATTAGCCAAAAACTACCGAGGCATAACACTTACATTCATAGCTGCCAAAATCTACAATGCCCTACTACGAAACCGAATTGAACCCAAAATCGACAACATACTTAGAAAAAACCAAAATGGCTTCCGAAGAAATAGATCCATGACCTCACAAATATTAACCATCCGCAGAATCCTTGAAGGTGTACGGGCAAAGAACCTACAAGCGACATTAATATTTGTCGACTTTACCAAGGCTTTCGACTCCATTCACAGAGGAAAAATGGAACAAATACTACTAGCGTACAGCATACCTAAAGAAACCGTAGCGGCAATAACGATTCTCTATAGAAACACTCAAGTAAAAGTACGATCACCAGATGGAGACACAGAATACTTCGACATTGTAGCAGGAGTACTACAAGGGGACACGCTGGCTCCGTACCTCTTTATCATTTGTCTAGACTACGTACTTAGAACATCGATTGACAAAATCAAAGAGAATGGCTTCGAACTGACGAAGAAAAGAAGCAGAAGATACCCCGCAACAACAATTACCGACGCCGACTACGCCGATGACATAGCGATACTGGCAAATACACCTGACCAAGCCGAAACACTTCTGCATAGTTTGGAACGAGCAGCAGCAAGCATAGGCCTCCATGTTAATGCACACAAAACGGAATATATGTGCTAAAACCAAACGGGGGACATCTCCACTCTAGAAGGAACCCCTCTTAAACTAGTAGACAAATTCACGTACCTAGGAAGCAGCGTCGAATCAACCAAAAAGGACATCGAAACGAGGTTAACGAAAGCATGGACAGCTATCAATAGGCTATCGACTATATGGAAATCAGACCTAACCGATAAAATGAAACGCAGTTTCTTCCAGGCAGCGGTCACATCGATACTGCTATATGGATGCACTACATGGACGCTAACAAAACGGCTGGAGAAGAAACTAGATGGCAATTACACAAGAATGCTGCGTGCAATCCTGAACAAGTCCTGGCAGCAACACCCCACAAGACACCAAATGTACGGCCACCTGCCCCCTATCACGAAAACTATTCAAGTTAGACGAACCAGACATGCAGGACATTGCTGGAGAAGCAGAGATGAACTCATAAGAGATGTACTCTTATGGATCCCCACACATGGCCGCGCAAAAGCAGGACGACCAGCACGAACGTACATTCAGCAGCTATGTGAGGATACAGGTTGTTGTCCTGAAGACCTACCTAGGGCGATGAACGATAGGGAGGAGTGGCGAGAGAGGGTCAGGGATATCCGTGCTGCCAGCACGATATGATGATGATGATGATGACAGTTTCAATGTAAAAAAGTTCCATTTAAAATAATTCTGTTTAGCATAAGCACGCAGTTTAAATGTAAGTACACAGTTTATTTTTTAGTCGAACAGTTTATTCAGACAATTAACTTCAGTATAAGTACAGGTATTGTTTGCACACAGTTGAATGTCAAAAACAGTTCCATTTCAAACAATTCATTTCAGCACAAGCATGCAGTTTAAATGTAAGTACGGTTTAATTGCCAAAAGCACCTCCACCCCAAACAATTTAGTTTAGCATAAGTATGCTGTTAGTTCTACTTAACCCAGAGATAGGGCCCTATCAGGTGCTACCACGCTGGACCAGAGTGGACTTGGGAGCAATGGCAATGAAGGGGTACTCCGCATTCCCCAAAGCCCCAGCATCACTGGAATCTCACCATCAGATTGTTTAGTGTCATATCCAGGACACTCCTTGGTGGTGGTGGGGGTCTTACTCCTCTGCAGAGGTGCAGTCGGTATATTCTGCAGCCCCAGCTGTCAACACAGTTTTATTTCAGATAATTCAGTTTAGCAAAAGTACGCAGTTTAAATGTCAAAACAGTTCTATTTTAAACAATTCAGTTTAGAATAAATACACAGTTTAAATGCAACCCCCCCAGTAAACTCCAACCACCGTTTAGTTCTATTTAACCATAGATAGGACCCTTATCTGGTACTACCACTCCGAGCCAGAGTGGACCTGGAAGCGATGGCAATAAAGGGGTACTCCGCATTCCCCAAAGCTCCAGCATTACTGGAACTTCCCCATCAGATTATTTAGTGTCATATCCAGGACACTTGTTGGGGGGGTGTCTTACCACTGTGTAGAGAAGCAGTCGGTGTATTATACATTCCCAGCCGACTGGGCAGTGCACATATTTAAATAGATACGTATGTTATGTAAGAGCTTAACAGTTTAAAAGGTGATTGAGCTTATAAGTTTGTCCACAGTTAAGTGATTTCAAGTATTGTAGTTTTTTATTGTTTCTTTAATATTACGGCTGGCAACAACACAATCTGTGTCGCCATCCATACTTTTTATACTATAGGTCCTTTGTAGGGGTTTTGTTGATCCCTGAGAATTAAATTGTTTATTTCTTATTGGCGACTTTGTTCCTGAGGGCATTTTGAATGTGCTTCCAGGTCTTTCCTAATTCACTTTGGTGTTCATCTGTATTTTCGCAGTTTGGCTAATGGGAGTTCGTGATTTTTGTTTTAGTTGTTCAGGTCTTCAAGTCTGTCTTTAATGCTTTTTGGTGGACGGATTGGTGATTTATGTTACGGCTGTTTTCATGGAGATTTTGCACTTTTAGAAGTAGTTCGTGTTGGAGTGATAGATCCTACGTATATTTTTGTCTGGACTACAACATTAGATTCTCTTCCTATTCTCAACTTGTTGCTGGGCTGGTGCCCCTGAAACTTTGGCCAATCATTGGCTTTCAACTGGTTCAATTTCTCCACGAGTGTTATATATTTGTTGTCGTCATTGGTTCTATCCGCCCTCAGTGCAACAGAGGCGTAGCTGCTTTCTCCCATATAGCTCCCTACAATTCTCTTTGCTTTCAGGAAGGACACATTCCTCTTGTGTTTCATCATCATCATGTCGTGCGGCCAGCACGGATATCCCTGACCCTCTCTTTCCACGTCTCCCTATAATTCATCGCCTCTGGCAGATCTTCAGGGTTACATCCTGTATCATCACATAGCTGCTGTATGTATGTTCGAGCTGGTCGTCCTGCTTTTGATTGGCCATATGCGGGGGTCCACTAGAGTACATCACTTACGAGCTCGTCCTTGCTTCTCCAGCAGTGTCCGGCATTTCTGGTTCATCTAGCTTGGATAGTTTTCCTGATAGGTGGTAGGTGACCGTATAGTTGGGGCCTTGTGGGGTGCTGCTGCCAGGACTTGTTCAATATTGCTCTCAACATTCTTGTATAATTGCCGTCTTGCTGCTTATCCAGCCGTTTAGTCAGCGTCCAAGTAGTGCATCCATATAGCAGTATCGACACGACCGCAGCCTGGAAGAAACTGCGTTTCATTTTATCGGTCAGGTTTGATTCCCATATGATCGAAAGCCAATCGATAGCTGTCCATGCCTTAAACAACGCAAGATCTTGATGATCTTGTTGGCAGTTTGCACATGTAATTTCTTTCAAGCAATCTTCCTCCACGTGGTCCGGGTCCTTTTCACTGCATTTGGCACACGTCTGTCGTCCTTTACAGGTTTCCCTGTGGTGTTCCTAATTTTGGCATTTGAAGCACCTCAAGGGAGCGGGAACGTACTGCTCAACTCTCTCAAGACAATGGCAATCTTCACCTCGTTGGGAGAACGAGGCCTATTAAATGTTAGGATGTAAGTGTTGGTCTGGATTCATTGTTCGCCTTTTCTGATGGAGATTCTTTTTCTCCAGGGCTGATGCTATTCCCTCATCTGTAGCCAATGCCAACTCCCTACTCCAGATAACTCCCTTGGAAGTGTTCAGTTTCTCATGCGGGTAGGCTCTTCATTTAGTCGTATGAAACGTTTTTATTTTAAAGATGTTTTCTGCCTGTCTTCGGCTGTCTACCCCGATAAGCAAATTGCCATTCCTTA
Source organism: Sepioteuthis lessoniana (assembly GCA_963585895.1). Classification (NCBI taxonomy): domain Eukaryota; kingdom Metazoa; phylum Mollusca; class Cephalopoda; order Myopsida; family Loliginidae; genus Sepioteuthis; species Sepioteuthis lessoniana. Next base: position 44,388,751 of record OY757904.1, read on the forward strand.
TTTTCTTTACAGTTTTCAGACTAGCCCTTGTAGATATTACTTTTTCTATGAGGAAAGACGAGAATTTGACTACGCAGACCTCTTCCAAAGATTCAATAACAATGAATCTGGGGAAGTCTGCTACCTCAATCTCCGAGTCTGATTCTGAGAGGTTTCGCTTAGATTTTTTATTTGAAGACGCCATATATGCCGTATATTTTTCGCTGGCCCTGCGCTCCACCACCTACCACGGAGTTCAACTTGTATTGGGAATGAACCAAGGGGGTAACCCATTCGTCTTGGTTGAGACGGGGATACGCGACCAGTATACTCGAGTTGAGGGTAGGCATCCGAGCCGTGGCCAATTTCAAGTTCTCAACACTGGTCAAATTCCTATCCAACCGCCGTCAGACCAAGTAAGGGACAAAGTGGAGTGTTGCAAGTCATTGACCTCTCTGTTACCGGATCAATGACTGCTCAACCACCAGGGTTCCGTCCTAACGCCTTACGGGTCACCACCCACGGCCAACAGATGGCCTCTGTAGAGGTTCAGTCGGCATATTCTACAGCCCCAGCCGATAAGGCGGCTCTTGGGGAGAGATTTCTGTTTATAAGTGAGAATAGCTTGTTGACTATTACCCTATGACGATGCGCTCCGATTACGAGAAAAATAAAATTTAACACACTCTTTCAAGGCCCACCTGGCGTTCACTCCGAATAGGTAGACTAAAGTTAATCGCAGTTCCTATTTAGCAGGTTTGAGTTAATTGGTCGATGCCTAAGGCGCTTCTGAAGAGGAATAACGAGTAGACAAAGCATTTTAGCGGTCACACATTAATCGAGATGCGTGGGTGGACCCCCCAACAATAAAATGACTATAAAATCTGACTTGGTGGGATGTCGAATAAATTCTTACTGTTTGATTGCATGATTGATTTAACAGCATTTCAACACATCTAGGATATTTACAGTAAGAGTTTTTTGCACATATTCTTATCAAATACGAATTATTTTAAAATAAATGTTTGGCCCACAGATGGGACCATAACTGGTACTACCATTCCGATTCAGAGTGGACTTGGGAGTAATCGCCAAGATGGAGTACTCCACACTTCCCTGATCTTCAGAACTTGAGTCTCATCATCATATGCAGTTTATTGTCATACCCACAGCACCACTTCTGGGCGTGTCGTACCCCTCTGCAGGGTATACAGTTGGCGTATTTTAATTCCCACCGGCAGAGCAGAATATACTATTTGAAGCATTTGATTCATCTATAGATTATTAAAAATCTTATATATATATATATATATATATACACGTAGCCGTAATCCAGCTCAGCTCAGTCAGTTGGGGCTGTAAAATACACCGACTACATCTTTCCAAAGGAGTAAGACCCCCACCATTGACGAGTTTCCTGGATATGACACTAAACCATCTGATGATGAGGCTCTAGTTCTAGAGCTTTTGGGAATGACAAGTACCTCTTCATTACCCTAACTCTCTGGTCCACTCTTACTCGGTATGGTAGTACCTGCTAGGGCCTCATTTATCGGTCAAATAGAACTATTTAACTGTGTGCAAACAAATGGCTGATGTTTAAATAGAATTGTCAGTGTTACATTGCAATGCTTGAAACAGTTTAACTGAGTTGAAGTAAAACTATTAGGATTAAATAGCAATACTTGAAGCCATTTAAGTGTGTGAAAAGAAATGATAAATTCTAAATAGAATTATATGTGTTTGATAATTATAGTTGAAACCATTTAACCCTGTGCCACATAGCAATACTTGAAAGCGTTTAACTGTATGTAAATAGAAATATTGGTGTAAGCACTACTTGAAACTACTGAGTAAAAATGATTAGTTTGACCATTTAACTGTGTGCAATCAAATGACAGATGTTAAATTGAATTGTTAGTGTTACATAAAAATAATTGAAACCATTTAACTTTGAGAAAACAATAGCAGTACTTAATTATGTGCAAACCAATTAGTTCTAACTCATTTAAAAATAGGATTACCGAAAAATTATTCACTTAAAATCATATATATATATATATATATATATATAAGCCTTTATCTCTGTACAAACAAATGCCTGATGCTAAATCAAATTATTAAATCTTACATAGCAATACTTGAAACCATTTAACTGTGTACAAACAAATGAGCCCTTGTTCGTTTAAAGCGTTAACAACAAACTATGCGTTTACAAATCATATATATACACGTGTGCGTGTGCCCGTATGTATAAACAGGATTTGGAAATAACTTATAAGTCATAAAAGCCAACCAACCAACTTAATCCCAGCAAAAACAGCGAGATTTTTTATCTGAGTAAAATACTTAAAAATCCTCTAATTTGGGTATAAAAACAATTTCCGACTTAATTTGTAAGTGAACGTCACGTTTTAATCATTCAAATTCTCGCTATAACGGATGTAGCTGCGAAATGCTACGAATCCTTCAATCATTCCTAAAAAAGAAGCATCAGTATCATCATGGGCCGTTGTTACAACGGGAACTCAACTGTTCATTGGTGGTCCAGTTTTAATTTATATATAAATTAGTTTATATTTATATATAGACTATATATAATCAGTTTATATTGTATTTCGATTTATTTTATATATAGGTTTATACCAATTAAAACCAGTAACCTGAGTAGAGTCAAACCTATATTGAAATATCTTTTCATCTTGAATGCGAATTTTAGGTATTTAACGACCACGAAAGATTAGAAATATTTCGACTAACACACAATGCCTTTTATTTAGATAGTTTGAATCGAGCTTCTGCTATGGTTGACTCATGTTACTCTAGTCAAAATTAAGAAAACAATTTTTTTTAAAAATTGACTGAAAATATATAAAGTAATATTTAAATTGAAAAGAAAGGTAAATCTTTGATCCATAAAGACTTAAATGCATTGAGAAAGTTGAGCGTGTCGTATAGGAATCCTTTGAAGGTAGTCTATGAAAGAAGCTGAATGTGGTTTGGGTTGATACCACTACAGAAGCCACCTACAAATCGATGACAACGTCAATAGCGTAGCTGCGGGCGGCTGGGAAAAATTGGCACGATATTACAAAGGCTGCTGGGAATGCATGGACACACTGATTGTTGAATGTTCTGAGACACTGGGAAAGTCCGTCAACGACATGCGTCATTACCGTAAAACCTAGAAATGTAATTTTTCGCCTTGTTTTTCTTCTTCTTTCCATAGAGCTTCATTTTTTTTCGTTCTTATTCACATCAAAATTGGGGCAATTGAAAATGGAACGAATAGTCTACAATTTATGATAAATAAAGTCAATTCATATATATATATATATATCATTTATTAGACTTGATTACAGTACATAGATGTTGTTACTATGCGGTCATCTATGTAAGCAGGCTCATCGTTACATAAGTTTAGTGATACACCTAAAGCACCGAATCATACCGTGACTATGACCCTAAGTAATTTGCTAAGAGTAAAATTAATGAATAAATAAGAATAGCAATGATTCTTTTTCAGGAAAAAAAGAAGAGTTGATAATTAGTACATTCATCGTTTTACTATTAACAAAAATATTAATGTCCAGTCGGCTGGGGCAGTAGAATACGCCGACTGCATCACTGCAGGAGGGATAAAACCCCACCTTAACGAGTGTTCTAGAGATGACACTTAAAAGTCCTGAGACTTTGGGGGTAATGTGGAGTATCTCTTCATTGGTATTTCTCCCAGGTTCACTGACCCGGAGTTAAGGTCACATCTCTAAGTCCATTGAACTATTTAATCCTTTACTATACTTGAATCCATTCAACTGTGTGCAATCAAATGATTAATATTAAATTAGATCAATAGTATTAGACAGCAATACTTGAAACCATTTAACTGTAAGCAAACAAATGATTAATATTCAATAGAATTATTAGTATTAGATAGCAATACTTGAAACTTTTTAACTGTCTGCAGACAAATGAGCCTTGTCTCGTTTAAAAATAATATTTCCAATAAAGTGTTCGCACACAAATCATATATATAACAGGATGTGGCATTAAATAATCTCCAAGAGTTGGTATGCCATAAAACACAACCAAACCAAAAATATTAAAGAGAAATTTAAATAAATCAAACAATTCAGAAAAATTTTCTATTCAACCAATACCATCCGCCCCGGGCAGGATGTGAAACGAGGTCAATTTTTAAGCAGATTTTTAAAACCTATATCCTACCAAACATAGTAAGTTGGCGACCATAGTCGAGGGTGACCTGAAGGCTCCCTTCTCGATAGCTACAACACCGAGGTGTAGAGGAGGGCGGCGCTACTTTCCCTGGATTGCTCCACTTTACCCTTGATCGTGTACCTTATAATGCTGAGTGTTAAGGAGGCATCAAGTACCATTTTTTGAGTCTTTGGTATGACTCGACCTGGGATTGAACCCAGGTCTCCCGGGCCATCGGCGAACACTAACCGCTAGGCCAAACATAAAGACTGTAATTCGATTATTTCTAGCACAGGAACTTTTCTTATAGTTGAGATTAGTTTAATCTTGGAAAATTTTTGAATTCTATTGTATCTTTTTCAACTGACTAATAAATACTCAAAAACTTTTGTAATTATTATTTATTATTTCTGAACTTTCTACGCCAAAGTATTTTATCTCAATTTTTAACTATCTAAAACTTCAAATTTAAAATTCTCAATAGAACAGAAATTGAATTTTGTTCTGAAAATGAATCAAACTTTAGTAAATACTTAATCTAATTAGAAATAAAGTTATGAATGAATAAGTTTACAGCTTCGGAAAATCATATTCTTCCGGATGATTAAAAAGTAACAGCCTTGTCCATGATTTGAACTCAGGTTACCGATTCCATTTCCTATGACGCTAAGCGTGTTACCATTTTAGGAATTATGTTTAAAAAATCATTAATATCAGGGATTTTAAAAAGTCAATAATTGTTGGTTTTAAATTATACGAGGTATAAAGTGAAAATTTAAAAAATGGGATACTTTTTTCTTCAGATCACAAATAAAAAATTAATCTTTCTTCTTAACGCGTGTCAAAGGTTCGCCATCTCTGCTATAAAAGTTAAAAAAAAAAAAAATTCTGTTTATTTATGAAGCATGACTAGGGTATGATAGAACGCATTAAGTTAATTGTATTACCTGATATTCTAAGCGCGGTTACCCAGTTATATATTCACTTATTCTAAGAGATCAGACGAGAAACAATACTTTCTATGAGACTTGAGCGCCAAATCTATGAATAAGGTTATCGGTCAACTCGTCACTAACACGACAGATTTAGGCAATATTAGGAATTTCAAATTTCTTAGAGTCTTCTAGTCGCGTAAATTGATAAGACTTAGAAATAGGACTGACTGTCCTAAATATGAATATCCAGTTGGCCAAAATGAAGGACATCTCTTATATATATATATATGCAATTTTATCATTTGTAACTGAGTTTCAAAGCCAAAGTGTTGGTAGTAAATATTAATATCCATTTTGATTATATAATATTCCATTAGAAATAATAAAATCCTGGTATCTTTGATTTTGAAGAAAATTGATATTCTTTAATAATTGTTTGTGGTGTAATTATTATACTATATACATGTATTCGCCGAAGGCCCGGGAGACCGGGGTTCAATCCCAGGTCGGGTCATACCAAAGACTCAAAAAATGGTACTTGATGCCTCCTTGCTTAATATTCAGTATTATAAGGTACGGATCAAGGGTAACGTGGAGAAATCCAGAGAAAGGGGTTTCGCCCTATCCAATACTTCGGTGTTGTAGCTATTTGAAAAAAAATCCTTTGGGTCGCCCTCGCCTACGGTCACCTACTTTACTACTTTATATATATATATATATATATATATATATATATATTTATGAGAGCGCAATAAATCATTAAAAAACGCTAAAGTGCTCTAATACCGGCCGATAGAGCGGGATAAAATTTAAAACAAATAAATGTACATTCACCTCATTACAGTCTCATAACTATTAGTATTTTACAAAAATATGACAAAGATACACACACACATGTATGAGTTTCCGCCATTAAAAGAGAATGAAAATACTTTGTTTTTTGAGCCTTTAAACAAACATACACATCTGTTATTTGCTGTCTTGGTTGTAAATTTACCGTAATTTGATTTGACCATAAGCTCGACGCTTTAAAAAAATCAATCTAAACTATGAATTAAATTATTGGCTATTTAGGCAATCTATTGAATTTCCAATAAAAATCTTTTAGTAGGCTTCAATTTTAGTAAATTAAAAAAAATTAGAAATATGACTTACTTTCCGAAATTCTTGCACTGCCTCCTTCGATGAGAAAGTCCTCGGTTACACGTCTTAGTGCAGTCAGTCCATTCATTCCAATTAGACCATTCCATGTTGCCATAGACCTGAAAATTATTAACAGATGCAAGTTTAAAACAGGAATTATACCAATTAAATAGCAGTAATATAAATGTTTGGAGAAAAATTTCAATATTCTGTGTGGGTGTGTGCCTTGATTTTATTTTGAGATTTCTATATTAGTTTTATCTAATTTGGACATTTTAGCGTAATCATTAACAAAGATTAGTTTGCTATATGGGGCACCCAATAAGCGGCTTTATTGAAGGGCTTTTTCCTATTTTTCGAAATTGAAAATAGGCATAAGTTGTCTTAAAAACATTCCAATATTTTTCTTTATATTATAGTTTATTCTCAGTTACCTGGCGCACACTTCTTGTGATGAAATTTTAATTGCCATATGTAAGCAATTTTATCAACTGTCAACTTTGGCTTGGTTTCTTTTTTAATGACATATCAACCTTCATGGGTTATTTAATGCTAAAGCTATCCTAGTCGAAAAACAGCTGTGGTATTATTTAACCCATAGTTGGAAGAATAAGAGTATTTGTCCGAAAGTGAACGTGATAGAACAACTGGAGTTTGAACTCGCTTTCTACGACGTTAGCCATTACGTCACGGAGACACCCCACAACTAAGACTTAATTGTAGTAACTAGATGGAAGATTTATCAACAACAAACTAACATCTTGAAAACAGCCATGATGAATTGCAGCACATGTCTGAAGTTTGTCTCAAAATCAAATTAGTTGCGTATTTCTTACTGGTAAGTGATCAAATTTCCTGACCTGAATTTCGAATGTTGATTTTGAAGGCAAGCATGACCTTACTAGTTGGAAGACCGATACAGGATATTTTTTTTATATGTCAGGCCATTCTGTGTTTTCCACTTCGTTGGCCACAATCATTTACCATTTCGTACTTGATCTCGCCCTTCTTTATGTTGGCTCAAATCGTTTGGCCATTTCATCTTCCCATCGTCGTGGAGATCTTTCGGGTAATCATTTCCTCTTTCTCTCTCTCTCGGATACCACTCCATAGCTTAAAAGGTGCCATTGTCTGTGACTTCTACTTTCGGTATTCCACGATCATATCCTTCACTCCGCTCCACTGCCGAATGAACTCGTTTCGGATGTTCATTGCATGGATCTTTCCAGTCAGTGCCGTAACCAGTATGTTTATCTGCATAAAAACTTCGCAGGTTATTCACCATTTTATTGATTTTGACCTCACTGCGCATCACATTATTTTCTTCCTATACCTCATTAGGTTAGGTTTAACAATGACCCTATGTCTGACTAAGTAAAGCTTAGTAAACTGACCAGGCAAAAAAAACAAACAAACTGTGCAACAGATGTTGAAAGCAAGATTTCCATCTTCTATAATATGTAATGCCAACAGAATTCAGCAAACCTCTCACAGATTCCACCAATAAGCGATTACTTTTAACTATTTTACTGCCGAATTTTTTAATTTTCGGTAGCTATAGCCACATTTTCCAGAAAAAGGACCGTTTTAAAATGTTGCTTTAAAACCTGAATCCTTTAACTCTTACGAATTTCCATGGAAAGAACATGACTGTAAATATGTAGAATTATCAAACATGCGTAATGCAGGAGTCGATTCCAACCACCGGTAAACCGGGTGCTCGGTTGTGTTACTGACAGCAAGGAGTCAGTCACAGGAACGTTATCAGTGGGTGCAAGAAACTGTCACATGCGAGAGTTAGGGATTTTAAAAAAGTGTCAGTCAGTCAGAGGCAAAGTAATGATCTATATTTCAAGGTTAGTGAAACCCGCCACGTTCACATTTGATTTGTTAAGCAATGGATCAAGTAAACGTTTTTATTTCTTATTTATTATGTCACTGGGGAAAAACATCAGGATGCTGAACGTTTAATGTGATCCAAGTTAGAACTTTCAGACGGGCATTTAAATCTCAAATTTTTGCTCAAAGAACATTTCGTTTTATTTTGTTAATTCTTAACTATTATTATCTAAAATTTAATGTTATTGTATTTTTAGAAATTCTTAAATCATTTAAGCATCGTTAGTAAACTAGTCGAATTAGAAATAATAAATAAACATGGGGAAAAAACATTAGATTTGCTTTGGTTTGTCCAGTTTTATGGCTTATCAAACCTTGTGTGTTATTTAATGCCAAATCCTGTTCACATACACATGTATGATTTGTACGTGAATAGTTTCTAGGTAACATTTTTAAACGAGCAAGTGCTCATTTGTTTATAAAAGTTAAATGATTTCAGTCATCGTTATCCAAGACTAATAATTCTATCTAATATTAATCATTTGTTTGCACACAGTTTAATGGTTTTAAGTATTGCTATAAAAGACTAATAATTCTATTTAATATTAATCAAGTGCTACTATTTAACTCATAGCTTTGGTGATCAGGAGATACATACTTTTCTTGAAATTATTAGTCGGAAAGTGAACGTAATAGCGCGATTTGAATTCGATCTCGTTTAGTACGATGTCGCAGATCAGCATTTTAGTTACTATGCCACGGGAACTCGTCCGTTATTAGATTTGTTAAATGATAGAGCTTCCTTCATTGACTCGAAAGTACTACTTCACATTTTTTTCTGTTGTTTAGACCGTTCAAGAGAAAGCTTGAAACAAATAATGAATGGTATTTTTTCTGTAACCACGAGTCTAACGCTTTCTTTTCCGATGAACTCATCGTCATCTATTCATTACGTCTTTTTCTCCACTAAATTTCTTTAAGAGTCCGCAACGCCACACATGTCTGTATTTATACAAGTAAGCTTATGACATAATATATTGTACAAAGGTCAGCTGCAAAGTTCAAAAGCTAACCAAGACACTCTGATTGAATGTAACCAAATGAGGTTCATTTTTCAACACCGTTCTCTAGCAGTCCACGCGTTTCTTCTAGCAGTGCTTTAAAAAGTCCTCAATCGTTGATATGACGTCATCATATCAGTTTTTCAACCCACACTCGTATGTTACTGTATAGTGTCGTGTTACGCTGGCATTGAACGATCCTTGATTGATTGATTTTAACGGTATGTCAACCCGTCTAGGGTTATTTTATGCATATAGATTCGGTAATTGAGTTCATTGTACGGTCAGAATTATATTTTTTCGTGCAGTCTTAAGTTGTTTTTTCTACACAGTCCAATCAAATACGAATATTTTTAAACAGATCTATTTGACCCATTCATGTGAATCTAACAAGTACTGTCACATCGGATCAGAGAGGAACTGGGAGTAATAGCGATGCTGTTGTAGTCCATATTCTCCAAATCTCTAGAATTGGGACCTCACCATCAGATGCAGTATAGTGTCATATCCAGAACATCTTTTTTAGATGTGTAGGGTCTTGCTCATCTTCTAGAAACATATCGTATTCTAAATTTTGACGATTGGGGAAAGGTCCTTACGTCTAAGTTATACTGTGAGAAAAGGAAAAGAGGTCTTCATGCCTTTTTAAATACTAATTATTAATGCTATGGCAATGCTACTATGTCACCATTTAACGAATGAAAATTCCACAAATATGACAAAATCGTCTGTAAAAATTCCCCTGTATGTGGAAAATACAGACCAATAATATAATGTTATGGTTTTCGACTATATTTTCACACGACACGGCTAGTAATTCGACGATAGGGAAAGTGTCAATTCTATGAACTACAAATGAGTTAAAATCTTCCCACTGTTCTTCAAAGAAACAAACGCATGTAAATATAATTCAATATTATTTTTCTCTGTTTGACGTTTGATATAATTGTATTTAAATCGTTTGCCTAACCTGGTTTTTCTGACATCTGTTATTGCTTAACGTCTTACCAATAGCAACAATGAATGAAAAGAAAGAAAGAAGACATTCTGGATGAACAAAGATTTGTTTAAAGTCTCCAAACTTAATTCATGGTCGTTGAACAATGGTTCCTTAAAGTCACAAATATATGCTATTGGTTAAAAACTAGACTTGAGCTACACAAATATACGAACCAGCAAGAAATAAGTAGCTTAATTCGACATGCACCGTCTGTTCTTTTCTACACCGGCTACATATTGGATAAAGACTGACTGAAATGTTAATGAGCATTAAGGATTACATAAGTTCAACACGTAATAAAATCAATGTAAAAAAATCATTTGTCTTATATTCTTTATGACTCACCTGTTAACAAAAACCTTAATATATAGTTTAAGTTTTTTGTTTGCAAGCCTTAAGACAGACATTTCTGACACATTTTTAAATTCAAACTCTTTATAAACACGGTATGCAACGATATACTCATATTCAGATTGCTTATACGTTTAATTTATCTGTCCTTTTGTAAGATGCAACAAAATAACAGTCTTGTCTGTGGTATATTTTGCCTGACAGATATTTTAAAATCAACGCAAAATAAAATAGTTCGTTGGTTGATTGATTCTACGGCATGTCAACTCCTGCTTGATTATTTTTTGTAAAGCTCAGTTTTTTTTTTCGGAATTATATGCTTCCAAGTAACTATTCATATTCACTCACAAATTGTGCAAGAAATTATGTAGATTATTTGGTCTGATGGCATAAAAACCCTTGATGGTTATTTAATACCAAATCCTGTTTATACATATGATTTTTAAGTGAATAGTTTGATGTAAACATTTTAAACGAGCAGAGCTCATTTTTTGGCGCTAAGTGGTTTCAAATATTACTATTTATTTTTTTTGCTCACAATTAAATGGTTTCAAGAATGGCTAACTTAAATTTCTATTTGCCACAGTTAAATGATTTTAAGAATTCCCATCTAATATTGATAATTCAATTCAATATTAATTATTTGTTTGGAAGCAGTTAAATAGTTCAAAGATCTGTAATTAATTAAATAGTTCTATTTGAACAATAGATAGAACCCTAATAGTTACTACCACTCCGAATCAGAGTGGACCTGAGAGTAATGGCATTGAAATGGTACTCTACATTTCCCAAAGCTCAAATCAGATACAGTTCAGTGCCGTGTCCGGGGGGGACTTCTCTGCAGTCGGTGTGTTCTACAGCCCCATCCGATAGGGTGGAGAAGAGATTAGAATATAGTAACATAGTATATGCACAAACCAGAATGTATCGTAGAAAGTGAGACCCATAAAATTGTCTGGGACTTTGAGAGACAAACGTGTCATGCAGTTCCGACTAGAAGACCAAAACTTAAGAAATTAAGTGGATTTGTCATTCCAGCGCACCACAGAGTTAAAATGAAAGAAAATGAAACGATAAACAGATATTTTGATTATGCAATAGAGCTGAAAAAGCCATGGAACATGAAGGTGATGGCGATACAAATGGTATGTGGTTTACTTAGAATAACCCCCAAATGCCTGGAAAAGGAACTGGAAATCAGAGAAAGAATCAAGACTATTCAGAACACAGAACAATTAAGATACTTAGAAGAGTCCTGAAGAAGTGCTGTCAGTCAAACTTCAGTCAAAACTCGTGTGAAAAAACTAGCAAAAAGTAAAGTAATAATAATGACTGTACAGATATACAGTTTCAAGTATTCTTATTATATTAATAATTTCTTAACATATCTATTTGACCCATGGATAAAACTCTCACAAAATTGATATAGTGATTCTTCATTCCTACAACAACAAGTGAACCATATTTACTTGCTGAAAATATTATGTATTGTAGTATGTAATTCTGAGCAATAAGAACATATGTGCTTTTCTAATCTCTTATAGTTAGCATAATGGTTTTAAAAGCGAGCGAATGTTACAAATTACTCAAATCCACTCCATTGATAGCATTAGTCTGAATGTAAATGTAATACCGCGACTGGAGTTCAAATTCGCACTTTAGCCATTACGCCACGGGAAATCTCTCGAACCAACAGTTATATATATCTATATAATTTGTGACGAACATCTACAAAAATATCAGAACAAAAATTCAAGTGAAAGCATTGAATCTTTTTTTACCAATCCTTCGGTGTGTTTAAGTACACACAATGTAAAAAGGTCCGATTATATCAATGTGTTTGCTGGACGATAAAAACGCATGTATGTAATAAGAGGGAGAGAATGTCAACTTTTGGGCAAAACGTCTCCCATACTTGTCTCTACTGTCATCACTATGACCATTTCACTTAATTTCCGGGAAATTATTCTAAACCATCCGCTTGCATCGGTTCAAAAATGAAGAAAGAATGAATAGATTCCGAGTGACTCTTTAATCGATTTAAACGTCATGTAACCAGTGTTTAGCTTCGTCAGCGCATATCATCAGCAGTCATGTAGATATTTTGAAATCAGGTCGTGGCGAATGTAATTTTCAGAATTAGTAACCGATTTCGTGATTCGTTGATTTGTTTATCTAATTGTGAATTTTTATTTGTAACTGATTTCATGATTTGTTGATTTGGAAGGTGTAGTTCCCATAAGAAAAAGGTTAAAAAGATATAATATTTGTATTTTATGAAATGAATTGTTCGTTGACTCATGAGAACAGTCGCTATTTGGCTGATTTAGTGATAGAAATGTGTGCACGTCTTTCATTCTCTATTACGTTTAAGTGGACGTAAATAGGAATTTTAGATTTGTTATTGGCTTTTAGATTTAAAGTTCTCGAATAAATGAATTGTTCGAAAGCGCCAACAAAACTTCACCGTTCACGCGTTTATCGTTGGCAAACTTTTAAGTTTGATTCACACGGTAAATAATTAAAAAAATGTTTCATAAATAATTCGGTCATGCACACATCTACGTTAAAGTTTGAAATGAACGATTTTCCCGTGTTTGAAGCATGTACAAGTTATATTGTTTCTTTATGTTTGTAACATTGATTTTACTAGTACAGGACTGAGTACTGATTAAAAAAAGTGGAATTGTTAGACATTTTTTTAAATTTTTATTTGATATCATCTTTTTCTTTTTTAAACTGAGTGTCTCGTAAAAAGGGATACATTACGAATATTTCTGCCTCGATCTCACTGTTTTAACTCTTGCTACAATAAAAGAAAGTTCAATTTTTCTATCCTGATAAAATTTTTGTTAAATAGTTGCAAAATCTTGCTTCATAAAACGTGTCTTAAACAAAGAAAATTTATTAACTGCCATTTGGGAATTTTGAAAGCACTTTAATAAAGAATACGGGAAGAATTAAGGATGTCATAAAAGCTCGAAGAGAGGCAACAAAGTGTTAATTTTCATATTTTTGTCAATAAATTACATGATTTTCTTCCTTAATATTGGGTTATTTCATAAGATTTTCCTCTGTAAAGTTTGATAAAAAAACGTTATACCATTAATTTATATAATTCAATTTCGTCTAATTAGTTATTAGTTTATTTCTCGCTAAAAAAACAAAACAAAACAAAACAAAAAACTCATGGGGAACATCTAAGAATGCTAAGTCCATATTTTTTTTGCAAGGGTACTAAAATAGATCACTAAAAAAAAACTAAAAGTTAGTTTTAGATTGATTGATTTAACGGCATGTGAACACGTCTCCTGCTATTTTGGTTTGGTTTTATGGCATATCAACTATGGTAGGCTATTTAATGCCAAATCCAGTTTATACATATATATTAAATATATGATTTGTAAAAAAAAGTCAATTAAGTAAAATAATTTCCAAGAATTGCTATTTATCACTAACCATTCAATTAAACATCTGTCATTTGTTTTCACACAGTTAAATGATCAAGAAATTCAATTTAGCAAAAGTCATTTGTTTGCACTCTGTTTAAATGTCAAACAGTTCTATTTGACCCAAAGATAAGACCATCACAGGTGTTACCACTCCGAGCCAGAGTGGATCAAGAGGACATAGCAATGAGATACTCTGCATTACCTAAAGCTCCAGCATTACTTGAGCCTCACCATCAGATGTTTGTCTATCATATCCAGAACATTCGTTGGGGGGGGGGGGTTCTTACACCTCTGCAGAGATGCAGTCGGTGTATTCAACAGCCCTAGCCGACTGGGATGTCATGTTATTTTATACTCAGAGATTAAGGAATCACGTTCATTGTATAACAATATTTTCATTTTTGCGTAGTTGTCTACGAGTTTTTTTTTTCGCATACAGTTATATATGAAGTATTCCTATCTAATACAAATAATTTCTACACCATTGTATAGATTCAAGTATTCCTATCTATTAGATAGGAATACTTGAATCTATACAATCTATAATAAGGTTTCAAATAATTATTTCTATTTGATAAAAGACATTTGGTTGCCCAAAGTTATATGGTTTTAAGTAACTCATAAAAATCCTTAGAAAACCTAACTTCAACTATTCCTAATACAAATAATTCACTGTTATAAGGCATAAAATATTTCTAACAGATCTATTTAATTCATAGATTGGACTCTAATAGTTACTTCCACTCCGGATCAGAGTGGACTTGAAAGTAATGGCAATGAAGGCATATTCTACACTGCCCCGAGCTCCGGAACTGGAGCCTCACCATCAAATACAATTTAATGTCATACCAAGGACATGCATTTTTTTTTAGAGAGGTGTCTTACTTTCTGCCGGGACCACAGCGTATTATAAGCCTCGTAACAAGACATGTTAAGATTTGTGTCGTACCATCTTGTTATATTATATACAAGGCGAGTATATTGTCATTAAACTCTTGTTATATGATCAGCACAGGTGTCTTGTTGTGACATCGGCGCCATAACAATCTTGCTTTGGATCAAAATCCTGAACAATTACTCTGCGTCTTTGTCCCGCTATAAGCTGTTTTACATTTGCGGAATCAGCAATATACAATTTCACAATTATGATATTGTGATTTCAAGTCAAACGATTTAACAGTTGAGTTAATCCCTTAGATATCAGACGAGAGAGTAAGAAGATCATACACCAACGCGGCAATGGTTCAGTAAAGATGATATTGTCAGTAGACGATCAACGAGTTGTTTAAACGTTATTCAATAAATAATCACAACGATTATCATCTAACTAGGTGCCGAAACTTGTGACAATTGATCACACTGTGTCAACTCGTTTGGATCAATCCGCACGGAACTTAGTAACAAGAATCAAAGGTCACGTTACAAAGAAATGTTCTGATGTGATAATTCATGGAATGCTTCATTAAGTTTCACATGACTATTTATTACCTATACTGACAGTTGTTCTTTTCTCAAAAGATCGTCGTAACTATAAGTGATTCTGGAAAATAATTACCGAATGATATACATCACATTTAAATGATTGATAATTTATCGCTTTGTACAGGTATTTTCGCAGGGACAGTGTCATATATCTTGTGCGAGTAAAACAGGGTGATTTATATTTTAGGAGTTACTGGATATCTAAATAAAAAACGCCATGATTGGCATCGTTTAGTCATTAATTCATGTTAGATTCCTGTACAAAGCAATCAATATGTGCTGCTTTTTTTTTTTAAAGGACCTTATATTAAAGTGATTAAAAGTGACTAAATAAGTTTCATTCACGATGTCATTTGCGTGGGTGTTTAAAGGTTTAATAGAAAATTCTTTGAAATAAATCTACATTAAATTTGTATTACTCGGTATGATAATTTGTTATATTGATATGGGAGAACGTATGCACATATATTCTCATTCGTGGAGGTGCCCGTGATGTAATGGTTATTTTCGTAGGAAATGGACATGGTGACATGAGTTCAAATCCTGGACAAGACTGATTGCAGTCCACATAGCACTAACACACTTGAGAAAAGTACGAATTCGAAAACTTAAAAATTGATCTTGTATCACATCTTGTCCGTGCGGAGGAGTTGGTAAATACTGACACGCGCGTGCGCACACCCACACACACACACACAATTACCAACCCTTCTGTAAGGATAGAATGGGACATAAGGTAAATTTTAAAGCGGAGTTTAACAAAGTTGAATTCAGGATTTTCCTTTACTATTATTAAAGATCCCAATCTGCCGTACTAGCAACCCATAGTTGGAGGGAGAATGTTTGGATTCTACCTTTCCCAAGGTATTAGCGCTGTGTGAAATGGAAAAAGCCTCGTTCAGGATTTGAATACATACACATATATACACAGAGAGAGACATACAAACATATACATATACTCATGTATATGTATTGATCAATCCTTCCGTACAGGCAGGGTGTTATACAATGTCAAGTTTTAAGCGGAGTTCAAAAGTTTTGAATTCAGAGTTTTCCTTCTAGACTGGTTGTCAAGCCAAGGCTAAAGAATCTAGTCTGCTTGACTACTTACCCACAGCTGGAGGGAGAATAATTTGATTCCTACCTATCCCATGAGTATTCATCATCATCATGTCGTGCCGCTAGCACTGATATCCCTGACCCTCTCTCGCCACTTCTCCCTATCATTCATCGCTTTTGGCAGGTCTTCAGGGCTACATCCCGTATCCTCATATAGCTGCTGTATGTATGTTCGAGCTGGTCGTCCTGCTTTTGCTTGGCCATATGCGGGGGTCCATAGGAGTACATCACTGATGAGTTCGTCCTTGCTTCTCCAGCAGTGTCCTGCGTGTCTGGTTCGTCTAACTTGTATAATTTTCGTGATGGGAGGCAAGTGGCCGTATAGTTGGTCGTGGCGCCGTGTCCATTTCCTACGACGATAACAATTAGATCACGACATGCGCACACACACACACATATATATCTTAAGCATAAGGGCTGGTTTGATGATGAAATCTATATTCTTGACTAGGTTTACATTAACAATCTTGGATGCCTCTTTATTTTCTTGAGACGCGTTTAATGTAAAGTTTGATGTCATGCGACCTGAGTTCTAATCCTAGACAAGGTTGCTGGTGTTTCCTTTTGCGCTGGTGCAATTACGAAAGGCATGAGTCCAGATGTTCCCTTCCTCTGTGAGTAAATAGTAGGGCAGACTGGGTTCTTTAGCTTTGGTAAGGTAACCTGTCTAGGACAAGGAAGACTGACTTTAAACCACAATACTCAGCTTATAAATGGACAATGCATTGCATCGCATCCTGCTCAGGAAGGAAGGCTTGGGTAATTGCATAGTTCCTAATTGTCCGGTCTCAAATATTCCCGAACACCAATCAGATTCAGCAGTTAAAAGTTTAGCCAATTAAAAAGATATACGGAATGAATTGATCATTTGGAATAATCAAAAAGAGTTCTTAGGAGGTAGAATCACTGTTAAACAACTATGTCTAAACTTTCATTCATTCTTGTTTCATATACGAGGGTAATTCAATAAATAAGAGGATTTTTTTAAAAGCAAAATAAATTTCTCAAGAATTTTATTCCATAAATATATGCTCTTCATTGTTTGGAATTGGTTTAAAGTAAAGTAAAAGTTATTTTACTCTCTAATGAGATCCTAATAGGTTAAAGGAAGGATTGACTTCTTATTACAAAGAGGTCCAGAACTAGAGCCTCACTACCGGATGTAATTTAGTATTATACTCCGGATATCTTTTTTTTTTTTTTTGGTGGGGAGTCTTACACTTCTTCCGAGAATACAGTCGGCGTATTCTACATAATTCCAACAGGGCTATTTTCCCAAGCGGGTAGAAGACAATTAACGGTCAAAGATCAGAATTCGTCATTTTTTAGCAAATTTCTCGGAGTGTGATTTGCATTGAAAATCGAAAAGAAAACAGTTGTAAATGATTAAGGGTTCTTTGTTTATGGCATATTAACCTTCATGGGTTATTTAATGCCAAAGCCAACCTTGTAGAAGAATAGGTAGTGGTACTATTTAGCCCATAGTACGGGCGATTCATATCAGGAATTAAAGCAAGTGCTGCTGACAAGTCCCTCTCATATATAAGCACTCAGATTTGAAAAATAAGTGAGTAAAACAGATGTTGCTTTTATTTAGGTAAAAAAAAGTTTATCTTCTCAGATCTTTCTCATACGATATAGTACATCAAGGTTCACATCTTAAACCAATAAGCTATCAGCGTTATTGGCAGAATATATCTATCTATCCTAGGTGGGCCGTGAACCCATCGGGTTCCCGTTGTAATAACAGTCCGTGAGGATATTAATGCTTCTATTAACAAAGAAAAGAAGGGTTCCTGTTTCATTCGCCCTGACAGTGGGGCTTACCATAGGGTGGTTGTATCTCATGCAGAGAAATAAGACCCCCCACCCCCCAAAAAGGAGTCCTTTACATGACACTCAACTGCATCTGGTGGTGAGGCTTCTGTTCTGTATCTCATTGGCATTACACCCTGGTCCACTCTGATCCATAGTGGTAATACCTGCAAGAATCTCATCTATGTGTAAAGTATATCTACAAATTATTTGTATTATGAATTGATATAAAAGTACAATACACTCAATTCCCCAATTTTTAGGTATTAAAATAAGTCCATTTAGTTTGATATGCTGTTAAAATCGGTCAATCAACCAAATCTGTTTTATATTTGTATCCGTTGTATTGAGAATTTGCATGACCAAATACGACGTTTAGCCTGAACATCGATACTACGCTATCAAGAAGTTGCAAATCGGACTGAAAATTGCTCTCTTCTCTATGTTAAAGCATCTTTAACTGAATGATTTTAATTAAAATCTCACTGAGTGTCATTTTTGCTGTGTTACAGTTACACACGTATATACATATATTTCATACATCCATTTAATAAGGGTTTAGTTATATATATATATATATATAGATATGTGTGTGTGTGTGTGTACATATATATATATATATACACACACACACACAAAATGAGGATTTTAGTAATTATATATATATGAGAGAGACAATAAGGATATTTGTGTATATATATATTTCATAAATACATATATTCAATAAAGATTTTAGTTTATATATATATATATATATATATATATATATATATATATATATATATATATATATATATATATATATAATCTCAGTAGTGTGCGTGTATGTGTGTGCTTGCGTATTCAGAAAAATTAGCATCTGTTTTTTAACTGAATTTGTCCTTTGGGAGTTATGGTTACATCATGGAATTCGTTCAAATTATTCTGTCAGAAGAACTTTGGTACACTCAGGTCGTCAACCAGACGACGCTATCGAATGTTGGTTTTTCTATAACAAACCCAAACTCCAAGGGGACAAGCATTTCCATCAACAATATTTCTTTGGGGTAAAAGCAGCAATGATAAGACATTTTAAAACAAAATTACATGACATATGAAGTATGGATGTTATCGTAAAGTTAAGACATAAATAGACTTTTATATCTGCTTCATGTCTAATGGCTTATCCTGCATTACAGCAACAGATAACGTTTGAGCATTACCAGCTTTTATTCAAAATGTACGGAAGTTCCGTCGTTTTTTTTTTAGACAAATTAGTGACATAATACTCTGATGATTGCAAATACAGTAATCTTTCTTTTTTATTGGGTTATAAATAACCCCCCGCCAAAAAAAAAAAAAAAAAAAGAAAAAAAGAAAAAAGGAAAACAAAAAATCGGAAACGAGAAGTTATTAAACAAGATGTGCGGGTTTCTCTCTCTCTTTCTCTCTATTATATATATATATATATATATTTAAAATTTAACACCAAAAGCGCCTTTTTAGACCTCAATGCACAAAAATATAGAGCTGTATCACAATATATTATCAATGATAAAAATTATGTTAGGCTCAGTTTCCTGGCTACGATCGTCAAGTGAGCTGGTAATCCACATGTCTGACGCGAAACTCCGTTTCATGAATTTTTACTTTACCTTACATTTTTATAATTGATACATCATCATGATGTGTTGCTAGCACGGATATCCCCGACTCTCGCCAGTCGTCTCTATCATCCATCGCTTCCGGCAGGTCTTCTAGACTACATCCTGTGTCCATGGAGACAAATTCAAGTTGGTCGTCCAACACTCGCACATTCATGTGAAGAGGTCCATAGGAGAACGTCGCTTATGAGTCCGTTTTTACTTGTCAGTAAAATGTCTTGTTTGTCTTTTTGGATGGTTTTAGAGATGGGAGAGAGGTGGTGTTTTGTGGGATGTTTCCACAAGGATTTGTTTGGTATAACTCATAGCATTCTTGCGCCATTCCCGTCTAACTTTTTCTCAATACACTTGGCCAGCGTCCATGTGGTGCATCCATAGAGTAGAACTGAAGCGAACGCTGCTTGCAAAAAACTTGCGTTTTATTTCATGTATGTTTGTGTGTATGTGATACCCGAAAAATTCTGGGAATTTGAACAACACTTAAAGGAATTTATTAAGGATTTTTCCAGCTAGCCTCTGAGAGAACAGCGCATGCATATCAAAGAGACTTCTTAGAAGATGATGGTAGTAACTAGGTGTTAGATTACCTAATTTTTAAATCTTCAAATTTTCTGAAGTTTTTGGAAGAGCCTTGTATGAGGTTGATGCAATCATATCAAATGTCAGGGAAATCTTTGACATGTCGTTGAAGTTTACTCAGCTCTTTATTTACTTGTGCAATCAGTTAACTGAAGTGTATCGTTCACAAAGCGCTTAGCGAAGCGGTTATCGTCGTGGTTAATGGAATTGGCAGCCCGTGTTTGTTTGCGGTTCACTTCGCACTAATCCACTAAGGAAAGGCATGAATCCATGTGTTCCCTACCCAGCTATGGGTAAATAGTTGGTCAGACAGGGTTTGTCTTAACAAAGAAACCAGTCTAGAAGAAAGATGTCAAAGTCCACTTGGCTGAACCTATAGAATATACCGATTGCAGCTCTGCAGAGAGGTAAGACCCGCCAACGAGTGTCCAGAATATGACACTAAACAATCTGATCGTGAGGTTCCAGTAATCTTGGAGTTTAGTGGGTGCGGAGTAACCCTTCACAGCCATTGCTCCCAGTTCCACTCTGAGCCGGAATGGTAGCAACTGATAGGATCCTATCAATGGGTCAAATAGAACTGTTTGACATTTAAAGTGCGTGCAAACAAATGACATTCTAAATTGATCTGTTAGCAATAAAAATGTTTGATAATTTAACTGTGTGTAAACAAACGACGGATGTTTAATATAGTATATATTTAATATACGTATCTAAACCCGATTTGGCAACAAATAACCTATAATGGTTGATATGCCATAAAAACAAACCAAACTGAAGCGATGTCTGAAATCAAACCAACAGTAATTTGCCAAACAATTGCCATTTTGTTGCACCCTACTTGTAGCAGATGGGTTGGATAAATTCATGGAACTTATGTCCGTAATAGGACTTTATCTTCCCGAGTCTGTGTTAACTTGTTAAATGTTTCTGTTGCAGCGTTCAGAAATTTTTGCACAATTTGATCATGTGATCCGTTTTCGTGACACTCTTAACAAAACATACTTTTCACTCAGTTCTACGTGAATTCTGCGCACCTGACATGAACAGATTGAGTCCTCTAGCCTTGGTAAAGCAACCAGTAGAGGAGAAGGAAAATTCCGAATTTAAACCAGCTGTACTCCGCTTAAAAATTGACCTTGTGTAGCATCGTGACGGAAGGGCTGAGTAAATACATACATCATTCACAAAAGTTTAAAATTTTGATATTAGGAAAAACGTATTTAACATTAATTTGTAGAAAAGAGCGTCAGTCAGCGTTAAAATATAACTTTTCGGTCTTGCAAGACATAGATTAATTTTTGAGCGAGATAGTCATCGGTGAGAAAAAAAATGGATATTTTATAAGATACGGAAAGACAGAAAAAGACATTTCAAGGATCGGATCGGATCTGATTGGTTTAATGGCGTATTAACCATTGTTGGTTATTTAAAGTCAAATCCATTTATATACATATAAACAGTTTTATTTCAAACAATTCAGTTTAGTATAAATACAGTTTTTTGTTTTCACACAGTTAAATGTAAACACACTTCTATTTCAAAGAGTTCAGTCTAACATAAGTACACAATTTCAATGTCAAAACAGTTCTATTTCAAACAATCCAGTTCTGCATAAGTACACTGTTCAGTTTTATTTGACCCATAGATCAAGTGTTACCACACAGGACCCCAGTAGACCTGGGAGCGATAGCAATAAAGGGGTACTCTGCATTCCCAAAGCTCTAGTATTACTGGAATTTCACCATCAGATTGTTTAGTGTCATATCAAGAACACTCGTTGGGGTGGTCTTACCCTTCTGCAGAGATGCAGTCAATGTATTCTGCAGCCCCAGCCGACTGAGGACGGCGAAAACATTTAAAGAATTACGACAGCGGAACTTCTCATAAAATCAAAAGAGAAGTTTCCGAGGTGCTTCAACCAATGGAAAACTCACTGGTATGTGTTGAATGCTAGGGAGACTATTTTGAAGAAAATCAACGTTTTGCTCATAATTAATTTTTGTCTAAGCAAATGCAACCTCAATCTCGATACTTTTTGAACACATCACATAAATCTAAAACATGTTGACAGTCTTTTTCAAAGTTTCTTAGAATTTACGAATCCTTACTTAGGCTGTGAAGGCTCATCATTGCTTAACTCCGGTGACCAAGCGAAAACTGGTGATTTAAACTTGACCTTTACAATGTTTTTCTTATTGGGTCCCAGGCTACATACTGTACTTACTGTTTTTTATTAGTTACCGATCAAAGTACTGAGCAGGCTGGTCATTGCTTAACTTGTAGTCTGACAGGAACCATAATTCATTAAGCTCGCTTGGAACGAAGTCAGAAGTATAAAACAGCCCATGAAAATCGTATTCGTAATGGCTTGCTCATCCAACTCGTTAACATTATACCACGCTAGGCACCCCTTTTTCTGTTTCTTGAGCCAAACCTACAAATACTGAAAACTTTTAAAAACCAAATTATAGGCGGGAATAATTTGTAGAAATGCTACATCTGAAGATGATTCAAGTTCCAACAATTTTCGTTATATATTTCTTTTAATGTTTTAAAATGGATGTATTGCTCTTTATCTCTCTTGCCACCATATTACGATGTAGAATCAGATAAGAAGAGCTTTATTTTGGGTGGACATTTTTATTTTTAGGGGTTTCTCTGTTCAGGTTTGCGGCTGTCAGTCAGTAGAGCGTTCTTATCAACAGGAATGCCACCCTATGTAATAGAAATGAAAGGCAGGCATTTGGTAACGAATATGATAGCAACTCAACTTCAGCATTTATTATCAATATCATTTTTTATTCCATTCATTATTAGTATTAAAAAAGCTTGGCAAGGCAGAAGACCAAAATAAAATGAATGAGTATGTTGGAAGATCATGTTGCGCCAGTCTTTCAAGTGGAGAGGAACTTGATACTACTTCCACTCTGTCGGTGGGAATTATCTCCTATTGAAGGGTAAGCCACCCCCACCTATTAAAAAGGGTTCTGCTGAGTATGACACAAAACTGTATACGGGGAACATAAAGTATAGCTTCATTAGCATTACTCCCAGGCCCACTTTGATCCTTTGTAGCAGTACCTGTTAGAGTCCCATTTATGGGTAAAATAGATCTGTTTAGAATTATTAGTATTAGATAGGAATACTTGATGATATATAACTAAATTATCAAGAATAGTTACTTGAAGCTATAATTGTATACAAAGAATTATTATACTTACTTGAAGCTATATAACTGTGCAAACACATGGCAAGAATTAAATAAAAATAATCAAAACCATATTAGTCTTAGGAATATCTGAAATCATAAACTGTGTGAGAACTATTTGCATCATATGATATTAAGTATTCATGTGTGTAAAAAGATCTAAAGCAATAACTACACAAAAATGAAAATAAAAATATTCAATGAACGTGATTACTTAACTTCTTGGCATAAAATAACCTTGAACGAATTAACACGCCATTATTATCAATTAATGTTGACATTAATTTTATTGAAAATTGATATTTTATAACTCGCTTTTGCCAGGTTTTGAATACTAACCACTGATATTGGTGGGAAATACACAATTGCCACTGCCCACATTGCGGTCTCATACATATTATTCTTACACTCACAGATCATATGTATGTGTAGAAGTTAACCAGAGATTTACGGAAATACAACAATAAGCCAAGAGCTTTGATGAAAAATTATTTTGTAAACTAAATATTTACTATTCAAAATAATGTACTTCCTTGACAATGCATTTAACCCATCACCCTTCTGATGATTACATAAATGGAACATCAATCGATTAAAAGATATTTTCATACATATGTAACCATAACCCAGATCAATGGCACATGAACTACCTTGACCAATTCTCGTTCAAGCGATCTCAAAATTTAAAAGTATGTGTAGAAATAACTCAAAATTCTATGTTTACTCACTTATCTTAACGATTATTTTAGTTTTGCTTGGATCGATTTTTATTCATAATAAATAATTTTAACATTTAAGTTTTATCAATTTCTATCTGCTAGACTAACAAAGAAAGAAATAAGTTTCCGGATTGAATAGAATTTTAAAAATATGGATAATTATAATCAAAACACTTCTGTGACTCAACTACCGACTTCAAATTTTACATAAAACAGGATATTTCAGAAAACTTTATATCGTTTTAATGTACAGGATGTTTAAAAAATAGATATAATTTCAATACTTAATAAGTTGACCAATAACCCTATTTACCGACCCCTCCGCTAGGGCAGGATATGACTCAAGGTCAATTTTTTAAGCGGAGTTTAACAGGTTTGAATTCAGTTTTCCTTCTCCTAGACTAGTTGCCTCACCAAGGCTGAAGAACCTAGTCTGTCCTACTATTTACCCATAGCTGGAGGGAAAATAATTGGATTCATACCTTTCCCAAGGATATTAGTGCTATGCGAAATGCAATCAGTCTCGTCCAGGATTTGAACTCGTGTCACCGTGTCCATTTCCTACGATGATAATCATTACACCACGGGCACCTCAATAAAAGTTGACCAATTACTGTTCAAATATTCTCAAATTTTTAGAGCACGAGTAGAACCACTCAAAATTCTATATTTAATGTATATTTTCTTTTCAGATATAGAAATGTCATTCACTTGAAAAGCAAAGGTGTTTAAACATTTAGCGCTATATTTTGAGCTGTTTCTACACTTGCTATAAAAATTTGAACGAGAATTAGTCAAGTTATTTGATCTCAAAATGTTATCTATTTTTCTTGAATGCTCTGTACATCTTAAGTGATAAAAATCTTTTTGAAACACCCTGTAAATTTTACATAAGAGATACTATCGGCCTTGCCAGGTCGAGTGTTAATGTTAATGGCATTATCCAGAAAGGTATTTGTCTAATTCCCTTGGCAAAAATTATGGAATTTGCTTTCTCTCAACAACTAACAGACAGGATGCAAACAACTTTAATTAAAAACCTAACGTTCTGGCTTCATGAAATATTCCTTAAACAAATTTAATTGGATTGTTAAAATTGGATTATTTTTCAAACCAGACAGAGGAAAACATTGAATTACTCGATGTTCGGGGAAAATTATGGAATGATCTTGTAAATTCTATTCCTCTGACAAATACAAGCAAAAGTCTAAATAATCAAATCAGTGTACACTTAAAAGATAATCTTGCAGTTTGGCCCACCGAATTAAAAGAAAACATTGATCTATGAAAACATCTCTCCATTTAAACAATACAACTCGGTGAATGTAATTCTTAGTGGCGTGTGGCGAAAGACATAGGTTGTTCTCAGTCAGTGTCCAAAACTTGGTGCAAATACAAAAAATGGAGTGGTTAAAAAAGGAAAACATGCTGGTAGACCACGAAAGTAATCAAAGCAATATGCCTTGAAAACAGAAAATTTACTTCAAAACAATTGAAAACCAAGTAGGCCAAAACCAGGAGTTTATGTTTTTGACTGAACTGTTTGAAATTGAATTAAATGATATTTACATCGAGAAAAGCCAAACGAAAACCACCACTAACACAAAAATAGAAGAAAATGAGATTAAAGTTGGCTAAAGAGAAACAATCATGGCGTGTGGATAATTGGATGAAAGTCATATAAGTGGGAAATGGTTAAACTTTCAAACAGTCTCTACAAAGACATTAAGCATTAATTCTGCCATCATTTCTTAAGATTATATTCAGTGAAACTACTCGTAAGTACTGTAACTAATGAAATCCTCTTGACTGTACGTAACATAACCTAATAATAACACCGAGTAAGGTAAACAGAATCCGTAAGTTACAAAGTATATTACAAGAACAATAAAGGGTGCGGAAGAAAAATATGGAATCATTTTTAATTCGTTTTTATGATCGGATGAGTCCAATTTTTGAAAAAAAAAAAAAAGAAAAAAAAAGTGATAAATCTAAATTTTCATGATTAGCTCTATTATTCAACCACTTTTTAAAATCAAAATTCAGCCTAATATGAGTGGGCAAGAAAAGAAAGGACAAAGAATCTATGATTTGCTTAACGCCGAAACCAAGCCAAAGTTTCTTTGTCTTCTGTATACAAAACAAACAAAAACATTTTACAGTAAAAGAATATTCCTAATTTTACTTCTGAATCCTATACACTTAAAAGGAATAGGAGAATGAAGTAATTTCAAGTTTATTTTGTGTGTGTGTGTGTTGGGGTCTGCATTAATACTGAACGCCATTTTTAATTATTTTTTTAATTATTCAAAATTTCAGTATAGTGGAGGTAACTATAAAATGTTAATTGCAATGCTCCTCTTGTTCCTACAAAGAAACATCAAAAGAATCATGAACCGTTGTCAATACTGAAACCCAGCAGGTTCCCAGTTTGTCTATTTATATTGGGAAAAAAAAAACATAGATCATATTATCATTCAGCTAATAACTGTATCATTTAATAATTAGTTGTGAAATTACAAAAATTCTTGTTTATTTGTTTTTATAATTATAAAGGTTATTCAAAATACATTTTAAATGTTAGGTCCTTTAAAAGAACATTTTATCTAGGTTAGAAGCATGCCTTGTCAACTGGAACTGAAGAATACGTCGACCTCACCTCTGTAGAGGGATAAGATCCTTCCACCGATTGTCCTTAGTATGGTAAGGGTAAGTCGAAGTCAAAATTTTTTTACCTTATTTTTTAGATGCAGGTATCATTGGGGAACTAGAAAATACTTTGGCGCGTTTACCAAAACTTTTCTCATTCCTCAATGATGCCGGCATAGGAAAAATAAGGTCTTAAAAAAGTTCCGGTTACTCTTACCACACTTTTGACATGGTTTTTGGTTGGGTTTCTTTGTTTAATAGCATATAAAACAGCACTTTTAACTAGGATTATATTAAAAAAGAGGATATTTTTATAGTCAACAGTATAGCCTGGAGATTAATTTATTATTTATAATTCAAGTAGTGAATTTTATAGCGAACTTATCACCTAAAAAATTTGGGGATTTGTCGTACACTCACGAAACTGGTACCCTCAATTTTTTTCATTGTAGAATGAGGACTGGAGTTTTTCATATATTATTCGTATGTATAAAATTAAACAGACATATATCTTCATGTTGTTACTGTGGAAAAACATCTGCAGGATTTATTAGAACAGAAACTGACAGTTGAGATACTTAATATGTCATTGTTTGGCTTGTCTCGTTTCAAGACAAGAGACGAATTCCCAAGAAACCACCCTAATAGATATTTGCTAAACATAGTCTGGTGAAAGAGCATATGAGATAAAATGGGCTTAGAAAGATTATATTGGACCAATCTTCCCCGCAAAGAAATTCTGGTATTTTGTTTGGATTCGAACCCCGACCACTGACGCCACTTGGAAAAATACAGACATCTCAGCTAAAACAGAGGCCAAAGTAGTCAATATGTAATTAGCTTCGTACGACAAAATATAGGAATATAATGTAGGAAGATCATAATGCGGAAAGTTTGTCCACTTCCCTTGATCATCTGCATTCAATCATTGGTTTTTGAAATTCACAGATCTGAATCACGATCTTTGGTGTTGGTAGCACGTAATTCTTCCGCCTATAACGCACATTGTATTTACCCAACCCCTCCGCCACGAACAGAATGCAACACAAGGCCGATTTTTAAGCAATGTACAGCGGGTTTCAATTTAGAATTTCCTTCTCTTTATCAGGCTGCCATACTAAGGTTAAAGAGCCCAGTCTGCTCTACAATTTACCAATAGCTGAAGGGCAAATAGTTGGGTTCATACATTTCCCTAGGTTATGAGCACAATGTGAAATGCAAACAGCCTCGTCCAAGATTTCTCGATCCTATTTCCTTTGGCGATAACCGTTACACTATGCGCAAACTGGTTTAGACACTTTAATAAATACAAAAAATATAATCAATATAATACATCCAGCAATTTTAAAATCAGCAAATTTAGCATAAATAATTTAATGGAAAGAAAACAAACGAAAAGGGCTCTTAGTTTCATACTTGTGTCTTTTAATGACCGCAGTTGAAAGAGTAATTAATACACAATGAAGATTCTTGGTGCTAATGGTCGGATAAAGTTTAGTTGCAAAGAAAGAACTTGATCCCTTGCAAAATAATGCTTTAAGGCTGGGCTTCTAAAACCTTTTTACTTAATGCACCCCATGTAGCCCAATTTAATTTCCATTCATCCCAAATAAATTTGGCGTAGAGGTGTAGTTGCTAACTAGATCGTAGTAAGCAAGTTTGAAACCCAATAACAATGGTTACGTTCACTTTCGGACTAATACCCTTGGGAAAGATATGGACCCCTTATCTTTTCAGCTGTTCTACAAGGATTGTTTTGGCATTAAATAACCCATGAAGGTTGATATGCTATTAAAGAAAGAAAGCAAACCAAACTTAAATTAATTGAATATTGTCGACACTTTTTTCTCAGTCTCACTGGAAGCAACGATGAGAGGGTTTGATTTCGGTTTCAACATTAAATTTCTTTGCAAAATACAAAATTTATAAAATGACAAAATACAGTTATTATAAATGGAATACTAAATCAACTATTTATGTCCACCCCAACAAATACCAGCCAATACTAAAACTAACTTTACAAGTGAAGGTCTCTTCACTGAGAGCGGAATATTATGTTAATAATTCAATTTGAATCATTAAAAAATTAAAATTGTATTTAAATTTACTTTGCATTATTTTGCTTTTTTAAGAATCTATATATTTATTGATCTTCTCAAATAATTTTTGTTTTCATCTCAAAACCGATTATAAAAAGGGATTTTTTAATTATCATTTTTATAAATCAATTCGTTTAAGATAAAATTGGTTTTAGATGTTTTCTTTGGTGAAAATATGATTATATATGTCGTTAACGAAGTTGAAAAGATCTGGAAATTTTCTCTTAGAGTCAGATCGTTCCTGTGTTTCAAACGGGTCGTATTTTAACGATACATCATTAGTGGCCATCACATCTAATCAGGCATTCTGCTTTGTGTACGATATCGGGAAACTATTCAACAGGATGCAGTAATTTTTATTTTCCTGTTATAGAGGGATTTATAAATGCAAACTAGTAAAATTCACCCCCAGTGGACCTCTATATTTTTATTCAACCTGTCGGTGAAGCTTAAAATATGCTGACTGTATCTCCTGAAACCCCCCCCCCAAAGCAAAAGGTGTCCTAGTTATAAAACTAAATTGCATCTGATGGTGAGGCTCTATTCGTATTCGATAGGACCGTATACAAAAATAAAAACTTAAACAGCCGCATAAGAATGTAAGTATGAGCGTAAAATGAACACGATTCTTTCACCTTTCGGCATAAAACAATTAACTAATTAATCAATCACCCAACCAGAATTTTATACACTACCCAGGTAGACCCCTTTGAGAAGGGAAGACCCCCTTTATCGTTTTACCCAATCGCTTAAACATTGCCTGTCTATTTAATTTGGGTTTTTAGTTTTAATGGTATAACAACCTTTGTGGGTTATTCAATGCCAAAACTATCTTTGTAATAGAACAGTTGTGTCACTATTTAATTTCAATTCATTCCTTTCCTAAAAGTATTAGGCCGAAAGTGAACATAGTGGCGCAACTGAAATTTGCGCCTGCTTATGACCGTGTCAATGTCTAGCACGTTAGCCACTACACCACGGAGACTCTCTCTCTCTCTCTCTCTCCTGCTATTTGCTAGCAGTGCGATCACACATGGAGACGAATGGAGTTATAAGTAGGAATTCGTATTTTCTTCTTTTACTTATCTACTTTGTTTTCCAAACGGAAAAATAATTCCGTTTACAAGCGCATAATTGGCTCCTTTTGCTAAAACTTTACTGTTTTTTTTTTACTGAAAATAGCAAAAAATGATTCATTCTAAAGTTAAGTAAAATTTTCTTATATCATGAAAATTGATACAAACAATCCATTTTAATTGTGGTAGCACATCGATAGCTGATAATGCCGACTTCTTTCCTAAAAATTTTTAAAAATAATTGTGGGACACTTTAAATCCATGAGAAGATTAAGTTTCAAATACAGAAAGAAATTCAGATCACGTCTTATAAAACTAATTCAATAATATAAATAACATAAAAATCAGCTCGTCAATAGCATTTTCCTTTATGCACATTATATATGCACACACACACACATATAAGTCAAGACACTGCTGGAGAAATAAGGACGAACTTATAAGCGATATACTCCAGTGGACCCCTTCACATGGACGAGCAAAGACAGAACGAACAGCTAGAAACTATGTACAACAGCTCTGTGCCAATACAGGATATAACCTGGAAGACCTCCCGAGAGAGGGTCAGGGAGATCCGTGCTGGTAGCGCGACATGATGATGATTATACACGCATACACTCTCACACACACACACATATATATATTTATTTACACACACACACATATATATGTACACAAATATATATATGCATAAATATATATATATATACACACACACGAGTATGTACATATGCACGTACATAAGTATATATATACAAACACGTAAGTGTGTGTGTATATATATATATATATATATATATATATATATATATATATATACGAGGTGCATACGATAAGTTTCCAGACGTTTTTCGTGTGGGCACTTTTATTGATAGTACACACATGAAACTCTAGTCCCCTTCGAAGTAATCTCCTCTGGCTGCAATGCACTTGTTGTACCGTTCCAACAACTTCTAGAAGGCCCCATAGAAGTCCTCTTGTGTGAGCGTGTCAATGACCTTTGTCACAGCCTCTTTCATCTCCTCAACTGTCTCATAATGACAGCCTCTGATCTTAGGGAATAAGCAAAAGTCACAGGGAGCAAGGTCAGGACTATAGTGGGGGGGGTGAGGAACTGTCTTGATGCCCATCTTGATCAAATAGTCTGTGACAAAGATGGCGTTGTGGGCTGGTGCTTTGTCCTGGTAGAAATGTCACAGGCCCGATTTGAAGAGTGTTGGCCTCTTCCGACGGAATCACTTCCTGAACTCCCTTAAAACCTCAACATAGTAACCCTAACCCTAACCCTTTGGCCAATCAACTCTGGTGTATTGACTTCCTTACTCTTCCCACACCACTCATCATCCCTCACAAAAAACTCTGGAAACTTATCGTATGCACCACGTATATATACACACATACATAAGTATATATATGTATATTTAGGCAGCATTTCTTCGTTAATGCACCTTTCTTACACAAGTTCAATAGCTCAGCATTTGAAAAAACATTCATGCCCAACGACACAACTACGAAAAATTCTCACCGACAACACAACAATACTCGAACATCAAAATAATAAACAAAAACTTCAGATTCTCGAAGCACTATATATTAGAAACCTGCAACCAGCACTTATTAGAATTAATTTTCAAACCAGTGCTCATGTATTTAAATGTCTTTAGCTACTGGCACTATTTACAGAATTACATTTAAAAGCAAACGCCATAATCTTCAACGGCAAAGACGTCCTTACACAGTAGTAATTTGCTAAAACAAAAGTTACATCACTTTTGTCATAGATTCTCCCCTGATGATGGCCCAAAGTCGGGCAGAAAGTACTAGGGATACATACAACTATGGACAATACCTAAATCAATTCCCCCCGAATACGATAAAAGTAATACGGGAATTCGAACGGATCCAGAAGAAAATATGTAAGCATAAAATGTCTATTATGTTTAATGAAATTTGCATATATATATATATATATATATATATATATATAGTACAGTAGCTGTAGAATATGCCCACTGCATCTCTAGATGGGTGTCCCCGCCAAACCAGTGTCCTGAATATGACACTAAACTGCCTCTGATGCTGAGTCTCAAGTCGTGAATCTTTATAGAATGTGGCGTATCCTTTTATTGTCATTACTGCCTGGTTCACTTTTACCCGGGGTGACAATACCTGATGGGGTCTCATCTATGCCTCAAACAGAAATATTAATCAATTTAACTGTGAGCAAACAAATAATGTTAAATTGAACTATTAGTATTAACTAGCAATGTTTGACACAATTTATCTGCATGCAAACAAATGAATAATTTTGAACTGAATTATTAGTATTAAACAGGATTACTTGAAACTATGTAACTGTATTCAAACTAATGAGTTCTCGCTCGATGTTTTAAAATGTTACCTACAAGCTGTTTGTTTTTATATAAACAGGATTTAGCATTGATTAACCTACGTGTGTTGATATGCCATAAACCAAAACCAAATATATAAATACACACGCATGCACACACAAATGTATGTAAGATGAATACATACACATACATTACAGTTTAAAATATTTGAACTAAAGGACAATTTGCTTATCATCGCTTGATTTTTTACGTGTACACACTTAAAAAAAACAAAAAAAAACAAGTCATAGTTATACTAAAATGTTATTCTACTAAAATAGCAACGAATACATTTCGTCTTGCATTCGGGTTTTGAATCCTCAATGCATGTAAAATAATCAATTGATTCTGAATAAGATTTTTGAAGGATAGAAGAATCTTTTATCATATTCATTGTTTTAATTCTATTGAAAAATCAAACCTTTCGTAAATTTAATTTTTACGAAATGTTCTTGCTTCTAACTCTAAAAATCAGATGATTAGAAGGAAATCGTCTGTTTGTTCAAATACTTCTGAGCAGTCTTATATTTGAGTTCAGATAACCCTAGGAAAGACGTGTAACGTGAAAAACCATCAGGTTAAGTGATAAAGGTTGACAGCCCAATCCACCAAGAGAGTTACCATTTTACATACATATATAAATAAAGGGAACTAGTGTCGGAAAATAACTCTATACATAGTTCCTTTGTTGGCACGAGTTACCGGTTTAAATTAATAAAGAAAAGCAATTGTTTCACACTGAATAATGTAGAACGTTAACTCGACAGTTTTTCTTTTTTTTTTTCAGTTCACGTTCCCCGTTTAAACATTGTCATTTAGTTATTTGCTTTAAATTGTATATCACTGTATTAACTCTTTATTTCGGGGAACATAACTATTGAGAGGAAAAATATATGATGAGGCCGCATTTTTCCTGGCATTCCCACACTGTTATAGAAAACCAACAAAGTCTGCTAGTATCTTTAAGGTTCTGCTGGGGTACCCTGGCTTAGCAGTAATGACACTTCGGTCCCAAAACCATGTCTGATCCCAGGGTAATCAGCTGATGAAAGTTTTGTTGGCGGCACAGCTGTTGTTTTCACAGCAGCATGTGTTTGAAATTATATAATAACTCCGTGAACAATTTGAAGCTCTATGTCAGTTTAAGCAAAGTTTGGTAAATAAATATACATACATCAGTGACAATTGCTTTGCTTACGGACAACTGATAATTCCATATTTCTGATGTTCACTGAGAAATATACAGAGTATTGAAACTTGCTAAAATAAAAAATCATTGAATTCGGGGTCTGACTTTTGAGGAAAATTTTAACCAGAGAAATATTTAGGAATAATTTCCGAGTTAATTTCAGATTTGAATCCACTGTTTATTAACACTGAGTGATGGTATGTGTCCATTAGTTTCATTAAGTTCACTTTGAAGTTCCTTACAATCAAAGATGCAAATGAGTCAAATACTAATATTCTTTTGTAATTTTATTGAATAATTGATTTTAATGGCATATCAACTCGTCTGGGACTATTCAATGCCTCTAGGTTAGTAAATTGCATTCATTGTACGTTTATATTTACATTTTTTGTCTAGTTTAAGATTTTATTCACGGTTATATGACAAAGTATTCTTATCTAATACAAATAATTTGCAAACAGATATGGATATACTTATGATCTGCAAGTGAATATTTTTTTCTGAAATCAGTTAGAGCTAATTCACTTGTACACAAATATTGCTATTATCAGCACACATTTAAATAGTTTCAAGTACTGCTATATAACACTAATAATTCTATACAACACGATTCATTCATTCATTTTCACACAGTTAAATGGTTTCATGTATTGCTACGGAACGTTAACTATTCCATTTAACATCAGTCATTTGTTTGTGCACTGTAAAAGGGTCAGATAGTCCTATGGGACCCTAACAGGTTCTACCACTCTGGGTCAGAGGGGACTTGGGAATGATTGCACTAATGGGGTACTCCACATTCCCCAAGGCTACTGGGCTAGAGCCATCAGATACAGTTTAGTGTCATATCCGGGACGCTCGTTGAGGAGAGAGTGTTACACTTTTGTGTATTTTACAGTTCCAACCGACTTGGCTAATATTTGTCTTTGCTTTGTTTTTTTAATTTATAGATTGAAGAAAAATTAAACAGGAAAATATGAGAAACGCTTTTGTTTGATAACTTAATGCACTTAAAAATCATATCAATAGACTTTTTAGAAATCCTTTTCTACCTCGTAATTCATTGTGATAATTATATGTGTGTACATTCACACAATATTTTTAACTATAAAATAAAACAATAAAAAAACTTAAGATTCACAATTTCACATTATCTATCGACACGTATTTAATAATAGCTCATTTAAGGTCTGACAACGTGAAATTGATTTTCATTATCTTATTTCATACCAGAAAAACATTGTGTATAGCTCGACATTTTCGTGCATACAGCATTGTAAAGATATTAGAATTAAATTTTTATCATAATTATTGAGTGTAAGATGAATAAATTGTCTTCAATTCAAATTATTTCATGCAAGCGCTTTGTTTCAGATTTTGTCTTTTGAGCAGAAAACTAGTGTCAATTGAACACTGTGAGGAAAGCAGTTCAATGATGCAATTCACAAGCCTATAAATTTCGAAACGTCATGCTCTACTTTGTAGCATTTACCACGGAAGCTCCAATAAAAAAAAAAGATTTCAAAGGGTTAGGGAGTCAATCTGAGAACAGTGCTGAGGATTCAATAAGTATTATGGAGGTGCCCGTCGTGTAATTGTTATCGTCGCTGGAAATGGACACGGCGACACGAGTTCAAATCCTGGACGAGACTGATTGCATTTCACATAGCACTAATACCCTTGGGAAAGGTATGAATCCAGTTATTCTCCCTCCAGCTATGGGTAAATAGTAGGGCAGACGAGGTTCTTCAGCCTTGGTGAGGCAACTAGTCTAGGAGAAGGAAAACTCTGAGTTCAAACCTGTTAAATTCCGCTTAAAAATTGACCCTGTGTCATATCCTGCCCTAGCGGAGGGGTTGGTAAATATGATTAGGCGAGTCCAGTGGTGATTGCGGAAGCTCGAAAGACTCACTTTGTTCGTTCTGCTTAAAACCCCACCCCAAAAAAAGATCTCCCGAATTTGTTGGTGAGGTCCACGCCATGATTGACAACGGTCCCTACAAGTCAATCAGGTCCATAACCAAAGACATGAGAGTGTCTGAGTTTGTTATCAGGCAAGCACTGCATAAATGTATTCTTTATTTCTCATACAAGATGCGAAAAGGCCATTTTTTTTCACTGGCCATGAAAGAAAAGAGAAAAAAAATGCGATGTAAAGATTTTGAACAAACTCAAGATTCCCTTCCAACCGAATTTACTTTCAATTGTTTCAGACGAGAAAAAATTTCTGCCAAGATCAGATATTGAACTCACAGAACTACCGTTTGCTTACTCTGAGCTCATAAGATGTATCGATATTGGTGAAAACCAAACATCCAGTCTTTTTCATGGGGTGTTTGGGGTGGACACTAGAAATAGTGACGTTATACCTCCATTCATCTTCCCAGATAGCCTCACACTCAACACTAAGGCCTACATCAAGTGCTTGGGGGAGGTAGTTCTGCTCATTATCGAGAGGGTGCCTACTGGAAATCCCTACGTCTTGTAATAGGACTGTGCCATGCTACACAAGCAGGAGAACGCAGTCTTGGCTGTCAGAAAATTTCTGCGACCACATCAACACTAACATTTGGCCGCCTAACTCCTCAGATTACAATCCCCTTGATTTTTATGTGTGGGGTGTGGTTGAACGAGATATTAACAAAACTATGCTATAACAAAGATGAAGTAAAGGCCAAGATAACGGTAGCATTCACCAATTTAAGCAAGGAGATATTAGAAATGTTTGCCAGAAATTCTGATGTCGGCTAAAGCAAATAGTAATTTCTTCAATAATAAATGAATTTAATTCTTAGTATTTCAAGATATTTTCCTATAATTTTGATAAATATATCTGATAAATATTATTTTCACTTTTGCTTAAATTAGACGACAGTTGACCGATCGCACATATACAAGGTGATTACAAAGATGTTATCACTTCTATGGAAGTCCCTTTACGATATAATGATTTAACACAGTCTCCACCTGTTCACCATCTGTCAACACATTCTTGTAATCTTGCACAGGTGGTCTCCATAAAGTCAGTCCAGCTTTTGTAATAAAGATACTACCATAGAAGTGCTAACATTTTTTGAAATAACATGTGTGTGCCTAGGATTACTTATAAAGAGAAAGGGAATACAAGAGTCAGAGAGAATGAAAGAGGCAAAAATAGAGAAATAGAAAGCGCTGTACATGTAAATTGTTAAATATGTATTCCTTTTAGATATAGTAAACTCAACTGGCTTTATATATATATATATATATATATACGGCTTTAAATATATCACGAATAATGTGTAGCGCTTATATGTCTTAAAAGAACAGGAGAAAACTTCTACATGATCGAATCCTTATGTTTACTGATACTATATTTCCAATTTATTGATCCTTTGTCGAATTTTTGTGGTAAGATCATCACATCATCATCGCAACAAAATTAAATGTAATATAAACAACAGAAAATATTGTTTACAGCTGGTGCTTAAACTTGGAAACATTATATACACGGGTGGGCTGAAAAGTTTATATGTAGTTGATTACTTTTTTGCCAATGGGGTTCAAATACTGCAACATCGGTGGAAGAAGTGTATTGACTGCAACGGATATTATTTTCAAAAAATAAACCTCATTCGGTCATATTCCATGTGTGTATCCTGGTCACCCAGTTGATCTTCGTAAATTGATATAAATTTTAAATTCGGGCAAGAACTAACGGTGGCAATCTTTCGTTGATTTATACAGGATGTGACAAATTTCTTTTGATGTCTGAATTCTGTCATTTTAAATTTGTAAATTACTGGATCGAAAGATTTAAAGTTAAATCGTTTACATAAATATCTTCGTGGAACATAATCTTGACATTTTGGTACCTGTTGTTAAAATACAAAAAATGCTTTATGATATCAAAGTTTGTTTGGGTTTAATGGCATATCAACCTTTGTAGGTTATTTAATGCCAAATTAATTTTTATATAACTGAATAGTTCTATTTCAAACAATTCAGTTTAGCATAAGTACACAGTTTGTCAAAAGCATTTCTATTTCAAGCTATTCAGTTTAGTCAAACAGTTCCTATTAAAACAATTCAGTTTAGTATAGTATAGTCTTTGTCCACACACAGTTGAATGTCAAAACTGTTCTATTTCAAACAATTCAGTTTAGTTGAAATATGCGGTTTAAATATCAAAACAATTTTATTTCAAGTAATTCAGTTTAGCCTAATTACAGTTTAGTTCGGTTTAACCCATAGATAGGACCCTATCAGGTGCTACCATACCAGGCCAGAGTAGACTTGAGAGCAATGAAAATGAAGGTGCATTCTGCATTCCCCAAAGCTACAGTATCACTTAAGCCTCACGATCCGATAGTCTAGTGTCATATCCAGGACACTCGTGGGGTGTGTTGCCCCTCTGCTGAGGTGCATTCTACAGCCCCAGCCGACTGGGCAAGATATCGAATTCGAGAGAGCAGAACAGCAATTGCATGAGAAAAATTAGAAATAATAGACGAGCGATATCTATTACTGGCAGGTAGCATAGAAAAGATTATCACCATTAAGTGTAATTGACAGTTTGGGGTAGTTGAAAGCTTGGTATATATTGGACGAGAAAGTCACGTGATAAACGGTGCTGCAAGTCAGAGAACTCACCGAAGCAAGCGGTTGAAAATGTTTGTCGGTAAAATGTTATGTGAAAAATCTTCATCCACACGTCTTCGTTTAATTCCTGAATTTTAGAATTAACATTAATTCAAAGCATCATGTTTATGATTGACTTTAACGATACCTTGCTTGTATAATTTTTATTGTGAAAGAACACTGAATAAGATTCTGGAGAATGGTATGTTAAAATCAAATTTCAATTCTTGTCTACTGCGTATCATTCATCAGGTGTAAAATTGATAGTAGTTAAATTATTCGTTGCTATATTCAGAATTTAATCATTACTTTTTAGATTTGATAAAAAAGTTTAGAATTAGGAAAATCTTGTATTATAAAAGCAATTAATCTTATACGATAAATTTTCTCTGAATCAGGGCACTGTATGTAACAAGTAGTTAGAAAGGATGAATACTGACAAAAAAGACATATACACATAAAAATAAGAAAGAAAAGAAAAATGACAAAAATAACTGAAAATGTTAATTTTTTTATTTTTATCTTTTTTTTTTTAACTACCATCAATGTTACTTTGTAAAATTTCTTGAATGTTATTTTTGTTTTATGTGTAGATTTTTCTGAGTTTTACCTTTGATGTAGTTTGACCTTATAAAACAGTTACACTCATTGTATATGTATATAAACTAGAGAGAGGGAGAGATACAATTTGAAAACGTTTTTTGCTTGTCCGACTGAAAAGAATTTTTTTGTATCTGGGAATTCTAAGAGTACCAATACTGCCTATTTAGTGATAAAATACATGTGTTGAGGTGTAAAGGAATCTCTTTTGAGGCAAAAATGGAGCACAAAAAAATGAATAAAGAGAAATAAAAAATAATAAAAATAAAAAAAACAAGGGATTTTTTTAATTCTTGAAAAGTGATTTAATTTTTAGATTTCTTGCAGTAGGCATATTGAAAAGCGATTTATTTAAAGATGTTTGTTGTTGGTGTACCTTGAGGGTAATTCAATGCCAAATCTTTTTTTTTATATATACAAGTTGTGAGCGAATAGTTTATAGGCAAATATTTTTGTTTTCAAACGAATTGTTAGAGCACGATACAAAGGTCCGACAAATTTTGCTTAACAGGCAGATGGTTTGTAGATGGTATTATTTTTTAGTCGTTTCATATAGATAAATAAGTTGGCCGACCATAGTCGAGAGCAACCCGAAGGCTCCCTTTTCAATAGCTACTCCATGCTGAGTTTTAAGCAAGGAGGCATCAAGTACCATTTTTGAGTCTTTGGTATGACACGATCTGAGATTGGACCTTGATCTTCCAGACTTTTAGCGAACACAAACCATTTTGCCATATATATGTGTTAAATGTGTTAGATTGAGGTTTGCAGTTATGTTGGCAGTTTCAATATCAACACCTTCTCCGTTATAGTATCTACTGAGGATTTTGATTTATTTTTTGTTGGTATTTAATGACATATCAACCCTTGTAGGTTATATAATGCCAAATCCTGTTTTCATTCGATACGTATTATTTATAAGCAAATAGTTTTAAGTAACAATTACTTCACAGGCGCATGCGTTGTCGATGGTCTTGTTTCGTAGACGTATCTTATATTTTCATATATCTTCTAATTTGAGATTTGCTGTTAATGTTTCAGTATCCGTACTTTCTACACTCTCTAATCTATTTAGGATTTTTATTTTAACTGTTTTAATCCTTGGAATTTATATTGAGATTTAAAGATGTTGTTTGGTTTGTTTTACGGAATGTCAACTCTTACGAGATTATTTAATGTCAAAGTCTTTCTTTTCCAGGCAACTATATGGTGTCAATTAAGTAATGACAATAATCATTTGTATGCGTTTAATAATTTCCAGCGCTTTTTGTTAAACAGTAAAAATTGGTCTTCTACTGCAGACTTCTGTACGCGCTGAATAAAATCAACTGATTTGATTATTCATCATGTTATATAATGAGTGTAGGTGGGGCTCAGAAGACGCTGACTCTATCCTTTAGAGAAGGGTAAGGCCACCTTAAAAGGAGGTGTCCTGGGTAGGACACTAAACTGCGTCTAATGATGGGACTCCTATTGTGGAAATAGGAGAGATTTGGAGTACTCTTTTATTGTCATTACTCCCACGTCCACTCTGACACGGAGTGGTAGTACTTGTTAGGCTCCCATCTATGGGTCAAATAGATCTGTTTAAAAATTATTCGTATAAAACCGTAAGTAAAAAAACCCTAAAAAAATCATGAAATAAGAAAATATGAACGCATAATGAACGCGATTACCTATTCTCTAGGCATAAAATAACCTTAAGCAGGTTGACCTGCCCTTGGAATCAATCAATCCAATCCTAAATCAATTTATACTGGTCTTTAAAATATAGTGTAATAAAAATCAAGGTGCCCTTTTTTTTCCAGTCCAGGAGATCTGGTGAGTGTGGACTCCCTGTCATTGCCATTACTCCGAGGCCCAACCTGACTAAGAGTAATGCCAGTTGGGCTCCAATCTGTGTGTCAATATCGGTATTCAATCGGACCGAGTGCCACTCCCCCCAAACCTTAAGAAACAATGCACAAAAACTAAATGTACGGTGAATACAATTTCCTAAATTCTCGGTATAGAATAATCTTAAATGGAATAACATACAATTTCAATCAATCGTATACACATATTCATATAATAAAATAACAATACCAGTAAAAACAGAGAGATTCCCTGTGGCGTAGTGGCTAACGTGCTGGACTGCGACATCATCGTAAGAGAGTTCGAACTCCAGTCACGCTGTTACATTCACTTGGCAAAGGTATGAACCCTCTTATTCCCTCCAACAACAGGTTAAATAGTATCAGTATTTTTTTCTAAAAGGATGAATTTCGCATTGAATAACCTACGGTGATTGCTATGCAATTAAATAAAGAAACAAACTTTCCTTTTAGATTAACAAACGATGATTTATTAATATAAATTAAAATCTAAAAAGATGATCGACACCACTAGCCAGTGTTATGGCTACCACGTTACTTCACACCACATAGAGGGCCGGTGTCTGTCTTACGAATGCATCTGTCATCACTCATGGGACATCCGGATGAGGCGTTTACCTATATCCTTGATGAGAGCTTCCGCCTCGTCGCCGGAGATGTCTATCTTCTAAAAAACCAGTTACTTAAAGAAACATTGCGACAGACAGGCGTATTTGGTGCGCTTCGTATTCTCATCTTTCAATGCGGCTGCATTTGATGTTGTGACCCAGAAGAGAACTCAGCTGGGCGAAAAAGTGTGGGCGAAACTGACATCCTGGCACACTTGCTTCGACAAAAGGAAAAAAAAACGATGAGTCCGTCTGGACATTTGTACGATCAAGTTCCGGTGGCTTGATAGGAATGTGCGCATGCGCAAGGGCCACCTTTAAAGTTGCATTCAGGCTAGAATGCCAATGGTGATGATGAGAACTTGCTTCCTTCTTTTAGCGGAAATGGTATTCGTTGTGATGCGTTCGTATTGGATTTCGTCATGTGACTTAATATGCCAGGTTTAGTTTAAATACTTTAACACTCTGAATATGATTTTATCCTTGGTTTCTTACAATCATACCCCATCAGCAAATATTTGCGGGAGATGCATGCCGAAATGCACCTTGTAATTAAAGTGTTGGTGCCGCACCCTTGTTATAA
Source organism: Sepioteuthis lessoniana (assembly GCA_963585895.1). Taxonomy (NCBI): domain Eukaryota; kingdom Metazoa; phylum Mollusca; class Cephalopoda; order Myopsida; family Loliginidae; genus Sepioteuthis; species Sepioteuthis lessoniana. Next base: position 44,430,985 of record OY757904.1, read on the forward strand.
GGAGTGCCTCTTTTGCCGCCAAAATCTGGCTTCTCCGGAAATGGAACTTAGGAAAACATAACATTTCATTTGATAAACAACTTATTGCAAGTAAATGGTAATTATATCTATTTTTATTATCTGCAGACTAATTAGTCTAAGTCTAGTATCATTGGCTTTTTATTTAATTTTCCGTGTTGCTGGAATTATTGAATCCTCAAGGAACTTAGCTTCATTTTGAGTCTAGTCTTTTTTCCAACGATCTGATGTTTCTTTATTCTTTGATAAGGTGAACAGCTTTAGAAATGCAGAAAAAAAAGACTTGTATAGAAAGGACAAGAAAGAAACAAAAAAGTCAAGTGATTTATTTATTCATTTGCATTGGTATTTACGAAGAGAAATTAAGAGTTTGACATGTGGGTGTGATTTTAAATTCAGGATTGGGAATTCCTTGATTACATTCTCATTTACTCTAATATATTTTAGTACAAACGTTTTGTGCAAGTTATAGCTCGAAATGTATAACCGCCCTGTCGATGGGGTTTAAAACATTCTGACATCATACCTTGCAAAGGGGTTTCTTGGTTTTGACACTGAGCAGCATCTAATTGTGCGGCTACAGTTCTGTATATCTGGAGACTGTAGAGCACTTTTCCTGGTCGTTATTCCCAGTTTCATTTAAAGCTGTGGAAAAATTATTCGTACTCAATAGTCATACTTGATGCCATAACTGGAAATTATTTGACTTGAGAATAGTTACTTGAAGCTATAATTGCTTACTAAAGGTTATTATTAGTTACTTGTAACCATACCAATGACCATTATTAAATGGAAATAATTACTTGAAATCATATGATTATTAATATTAGATAAGAATATGTGAAACTATACAACTGTGTGCAAATTATTTGTAATAGTTCGGAATACTTGATATAACCGAGCAAAACAATTAAACAACTACACAAAAATGTGAATATGAATATACAATAAACACGATTCCCTAAACTCTAGACAGGTTGAAATGCTGTTAATATCAATAAAATGCCAAATATTTATTAAAAAATGCTCACTGTTTTTACTAAACAGAGTCAATCTAAAATTTTAAACATCATAATATTCACATTGTTAGATACTGAATTCTATGTACAATGAATTACACGGTTGATGATTATGTAGCCCATTACAACCTCTATGTAGTATTTAACATTGTGAACATTTTAGGTGATATACACGAGGCTAGTCTAGAGAGTAATGAGATTAGCAATTAAGTATTTTTGTACAATAAAATTTATCTTCTTAAAAATAATTACTTTTGAAAATCAGAGGAGGATTTTGTTTCACACCAACTGAAAAAACTCTTGAAGTCTTCGACCGACATTATATACCCAGTTGTTTCTTCACTAGCTTTTGCATTTTCTCAGTTCTCCAATGATTCTCATTGAGCTAAATTTTCATCTTTAGGAACAAGAAATTGTCAGAAGGACTCAGATCAGAAAAGAAAAGACTGTTTCCACATGAATATTTTTTGGTCCAAATCTTGTTTACAGGGTTTGGAGGGTCTTTGGAAGCAGTTTTGCGCAGATTTCCCACATACAAAGGTTCTTGGTCAGAATGCCATAACCAGTCTACTGATTTAAATTCAATTCCTTATCATCGATCATTCTCAGTGTCAAACGTCGATCAGACCTGATAATTTTCTTCTATTTTGTTGCATTTTCCTCAGTTCGTGAAATGACTGGTTGACCAGAGCGGGGTTTATCTTCCATAGTCTCTCAGTCATCTAGAAATATCTTGTGCCACGAAAGAAAGAGAACAAAAAAGAAAAAAATGTCTGAGATCAAACCCGATCTCCATAATTCATTTCCCATTTCCGTTATACTGTTAGCATAATTTGATCTCATACCTCTGCTCGATATTCTTGCGTCCCATTTATTTAAGAAACATCACCGAACGCACTTGTAATAATCCAAAATTATTCAGCTGAACGGGGATTTTCAGAGGCAAACATGAACTGAATGTTTTCACACCTGTTCAATGTCAACGTTGTCAATCCTGATTAAAAATCACTTCTTCAATGGGAAAATAAAATCTATTACTTCCTGGACATTACTTGTATTTTTCGCCGTTTGATGATTGTGTAGACACACGAATATCGAATTACAGTAAAGAGTGTGCATTATCGTACGGTTGCTCTCAGTTTTTATATTGTTCTGTCTATTGGATATGGATTACTTTTTTCAAAAAATCTGACAGTTATATTTTTTTCATTATATATATATATATATATATATATATATATCACCCAGGTCAGCGGCTGATGAGGACAGGTTATTGCATATACTTTCCTACGTTGTATGATAAAAAGAAAAATATAGAAATTTATATAATATTTCATCAAAAATTTTTTAATCAGTAAAATCTTTACCGTGCTCTATATAAAAAGATGCAGAGCAATATCACAATGTTCATTCAGTACAAAATAACTTAGTAAAACGGGATAAAAACTCAAGACGCAGAGTTTCACATTGATGATCGGCATGTGAACTAGTATTCAACATGTCTGGCTTAAACGTGCTGAAAATCTATTTTTAATACCAGCTTACATTAGTATCGACAACGTGAAACTATCAGTCATCCATCTTTTCATTATTTTATTTTACACCTGAAAGCGTGTATATATTCTATTTCTCAACAGTTTTCCTTACAGTACTCTCAGTTCTTCCATCGGCATTACCGTGCTTGAATTCTATTCGTAAAAAAGGCAACAACCACAAATATGATGCCATTCATAGCTTACCAGATAGCCGTCTTTCTTTATATCAAGTAAAAACCATCTTCCTTTCTTCTCTCTCTCCCTATATATCATCATCAAGTCGTACTGCTTCCATCTTCCTTTCTTCTCTTCCTATATATCATCATCAAGTCGTACTGTTTACACGGATTTCCCTGACTCTCTTGCCATTCGACTATCATCCATCGTTCCCGGCAGGTCTTATAGACTAAATTCTGTGTCTGCTCTGAGCTGTTGTACGTAAGTTCTTATTGTCTGGTTAACACTGGCACGTCACTGTGAAGGGGTCTGTTTGAGAACATCACTTCTGAATTCGTCCTTACTTCTCCAGTAGCATCCCGCATATCTTGTTTGTCTTATTAGGATAGTTTTAGAGATAGGAAGCAGGTGGCAGAGCAGGTGTTGTTTCGCAGGGTATTGCTTCCAGGATTTGTTTACTCTAGCTCGGAGCATTCTTGTGACTAAAAATGAACCAGTGGCGTAGAATATCCATTCGTTGAATGAATGAATGAATGAATGTGCGTGTGTGTAGATTTGTAATTGCGCATGCACTTGGATTAAATTTTGAAAATGTTTTGTATCCTTCACTGATAAAACAGAGGTTAGATTACTTTTATACAAAAGGTCTGTGACGTAGACACATATGTCTTCTATTTGATTGTCTGGCTAAACTGTAGATGAATCTATTTAAGATCTAAACGATGGAAATCATTTTCAAACCGAGTATAAAAGAGAAACTAATTTTAAATATGAAACGACAATGATATATGTATAGTCAAGAAATAAAAGAAAATGTATATCATAATATGGAACTTTGATAATGTCGTTAAAAATGAGATTTGGACTTGTTTCGTATTTTGGTCATTAGCCAAAGTTTTATCAAACTTTAAATTTGTTTCACATAACCGAGTAGGTCACTCATGTTAAACAATGATGTGCCCTGAGGATCTTCTTGTGCTCCTGAAACCTGCCTTCGGCACTGCAACAGAGGACATCAACCAATAGACTAGATCAGATGGCAGGCTTTTCAATATCGCCTTTCTTAGAGCCAAGATGGCACTAACTGCTCTCACGAGAGATGCTGTTTGCTATTAAAAATTCCCACCCACCAGGAACTACAGTCGTTGGTGAACCCCTAAAGGCTTGGAAGGACTTCAAATTGACCATAAATCTAAAGATGACGTCTTGGCACCCGTTACTGTATCGTCGATAGTTTTCATTGATAACCAATTAAATGTTGCCCATCACTTCACGTGTCTCGGGTTTCACCATCATTATCGATCTCTCAGACATCGAGATCGATAAGAGAATTGTGAAGATGGTTGCAACAGGGTGGCACTCGTAGCGTAATGGTTATTGTCATTGGAAAGGGATCTTACGACCCAAGTTCAAAACCTGGACGAGGCTGTTTGCATTTCACATTGCGCAAACACCCTTTGGTAAAGTATGAATCTATTCTCTTCTTAGCTTTAGGTATATAGGGTAGACAGACCTCTTTAGCCTTGTCATGACAACTGGCTTAGGAAAATGAAAACTACATTGAAACCAGTTGTACTCCGTTTAAAAACTTAATCCTATGTCTTATGAAAAGCTTTGTATTAATTCTTCGAACCCTGATCTCCTGATGTTGACGTTCCACACGGGCCCTCGGTTGAAAATATAAATTCTGTAATTTGATACCCTGTAAAGTTATTAGATATCAGATTAAGATATCTGATAGGTAATAGCTATATTGAGATGGGGGTTTCTTCGACCAGAATATGTACTCCAAAGATGTGACATAAATACCGACAGTTTCGGATTTTGGGGTTAAGATATATCACGTTTGCCCTTCCATCAATTCTAAAACAATAGCTTAAGGAATATAACATAGTGAAGCAATAATTTTTTTTTCTATTTCAGACGAAATTTTAGACAGACGCGCATACGCACTTACTGTCGAGGAAATAGTCTAATTATTCATTGCATTTTGGCTTTAAAATTTTTTGGCAGATACACAAGCATTTATAAGTTTGACAGTTGTCAGAATTTCTTAGAAAAAAAGATTTTCACTTAGAAAATTCCATGTATTTTCTAAAAAAGGCTAATGTGAATGACTTCGTTCATTTTCCAGTATAATTTTTACAAACATACTTCGTCCAAGTTATAAGTACATTAAAGGTAATCTGAAACCAAACATTTTAGACCTTATTTTTCCGATGCAGGTATCATTAGGGAACGAGAAAACTGTTCTTGTTCTCCAGTGATACTTGCATCGAAAAAATAAGGCCTAAAATGTTTGGCTTCAGATTATCCTTACGGTACTTCTAACCTGGACAACGCTTACAACTGTTGAAATGACTGGTTTGGTTTAATTTTATAATCCTGTTTTTGCATATATATCAAATATATGATTTGTAGACACACACAGTTAAATGATCAGTTCTATTTCTAATAATTCAATTTAGCATAAGTCAGCAAAGTTTAATTGTTCCAAGTATTGATATGTATCTATAACAATTCAATTAAACATCAATCATTTGTTTACACATAGTTAAATTATCAAACAGTTATTTCAAACAATTCAATTTAGCATAAGTCATTCGTTTACGCCCAGTTTAAATGTGAAACAGTGGACCTGTGAGCCTTAGAAATGAAGAGGTACACCGCATTCCCCAAGGCTCCAGCATTACTTGAGCCTCATCATCAAATTGCTTAGTGTCATAAACAGGACACTCTTGGGTAGGAGGTTTTACTACTCTGCAGAGGTGCAGTCGGTTTTGTAATTAACGAAGCTTTTTGCTTAGATGAGGCACAAGGCCATATGAATGGGGCATGCAATGAGACGACGTAGTCGGTGTATTCTACAGGCTAAGACGACTAGGCTAGATCGAAATGAATATCTGATTTTTATATTATACAACCCTAACTACCGGAATTGATGCACTATTTTCTATTCTTGTGCACACTATGAAGTAAAATAAAAATGTTCAATGTTAGATTTAAAAAATAACTTGAAGAAACTGTTGTTTTGATTGACGATTTTTGCTTTATGTGATCAGCTGAAATGCTTTCTCGCAGCTGTAATAAAGAGATTTGAAACGAACAAATACGAATGTATTTCTTTTTATCGCAACCAGCTTGCGAATCCTATAAAATCTCCATTTTGATATATGTTAGATAATGAGAACAAAATTACAACTCTTGCAATAAAAGGTGCCTGCTGATAAAATTTTATTGCTGTCAGACAGAAACTAAACTTTCTTTTCATTCATTTTCAATTCCTAACCTTCCAGGACTCCACCTCTCAAAGTAAAAGAATTATTCAGTCATATACCGTTGCATTCAGAATTCTTTATAACCAACTGATATTGATGCTCTAAAGTGGTTCTGAACCTTTTTTCATGACATGAACCCTTTTCATTTCATGTCCAAATGTCATTACCCCATTTCCCAAACTGTCTCTCAACTATGGGTTAAATAGTACAACAACTGTTCTCTTACAAGAATTGCTAAAGCGTTACATAAACCATGACGGTTTATATGCCACTAAACAAAGAAATCAAACCCAAATTGTCTGACTCAGGAAGTACTTTCCAAATCGTATGCAAATAATATTGAAAATTTTTTTTTCGATCTTTGTAAATAAAAATTTACATCTATGATATTGTAGAATTTTATAAATTTAATAGAAAATTTTGATGATTCTGATTTGATTTTTCTTTAATGGTATATCAATCTTAGTGGGTTATTTAATGCCAAATCCACCCTTTTAGAAGAAGAATACTACAACTACCTAACGAAGACTTAGAAGTATAAGAGGGTTAATACTTTTCCGAAGGGTATGACCGAAACTGAACGTATTTGCGCGACTGGAATTTAAATTCGCTTACTCAGATGTCGCACTCCAGTATGTTAGACACTAAGCCACAGAGACTTCTCCTTGATAAATTTTAAAATTTGAATAAAAGTACAGCACAAAAGCTGTTGAAGAATGCTCAAATTGGAAATTCATGAATGCGGCAGCCTTGTCTATTTTGAACAACACGGTTCAGGAGATTGTAGAACACAGTCCGATAGGCTGCAAATCAGTGGTCCCAATATTTCTATGAATCTTTGAAATTGTTGAAAGTCCCTACCCTAAGCCCTCTTATGAGCTACGAGAGTAGGCTGAAAAGTTCATTTGATGACCTTATATCTGCCATAGATAGGTTTGTCTCCAATTGAATCCAAAAGGAGCAACAGTGTTGATCGTAAAGAGGACTATGTTGAAAAATAAACCTCATTTAGTCACATTCGATGAGTGTATCTTGTTCAGCGTATGAACTTTTCAGGCGACCCTCGTATTTCAACAGATCAAATACGTTAATTTTATCGGTTAGGTCTGATTTCCATATAATCGATAGCCTATTAACCGATAAAATGAAACGCAGTTTCTTCCAGGCAGCGGTCACATCGATACTGCTATATGGCTGCACTACATGGACGCTAACAAAACGGCTGGAGAAGAAGCTAGACGGCAATTACACAAGAATGCTACGTGTAATCTTGAACAAGTCCTGGCGACAACACCCCACAAGACACCAACTGTACGGCCACCTGCCCCCTATCACGAAAACTATTCAAGTTAGACGAACCAGACATGCAGGACACTGCTGGAGAAGCAGGGACGAACTCATAAGAGATGTACTCTTATGGACCCCCACACATAGCCGTGCAAAAGCAGGACGACCAGCACGATTCAGCAGCTATGTGAGGATACGGGATGTTGTCCTGAAGACCAACCTAGGGCGATGAACGATAGGGAGGAGTGGCGAGAGAGGGTCAGGGATATCCGTGCTACCAGCGCGATATGATGATGATGATGAAATACATTAATGATCATAATTAACAGTTATGAAGCATTGTTTATCATCATTATTATTCCAAGCAAGTTTTTCACACCAGCGATAACTGATGGTTTTTCACCGGAGTTTGAGTGACAAGAAGTCTCCTCAATTCTCCGGGACTTTTCTTAGTATTCTGGCCAATCTTAATAATACTGTAGTTTGGTTGATTTCCACTTGTCCTCTGATTTCTTAGGCTTCCAGTCCCTTTATCAACTTTGGAGATTGTTCCGAGACCATCAGTTGCAATAGGTAACACTGTCACCTTATGTTCTATTTGTTATTTTTTTTTAGAATTCTCTCCCCAGGTTTAAGTTGTTATCTGCTTTCGTTTATTTTCATTCTGTTGTCCGACGAGACGGCCAAATCCACTAATCGTCAGGTTCTTTTTTTGTTGACTATCACTAGGTCTGGTCGTCTGGCCGGGATTAGGTTATCTTTTTGTTTTTCAAAATCTCATAGAATTCTGTACGTCTTAATCTCCTGGACGGATTCTAATTTGTGCATATAACATTTGTTCTCATCATCAAATTTTAATTTCTTGCACAATTTCTAATGAATTGCCTTCCACACCCAGTCGTATCTTGTCTTAAAATCTTTTTGCACTAATTCGCTGATTGTTGCTATAATTAATCTGGACTAAATTTTTTTTTCTTTTTATCACAATTCATCTGGATCATCGTTTTTACGAAAACGAGGAACTGAAGACCATAATAAAAAAATAGGCTCTCACGTATTTTGCCTCGGAGAAGTGTGGTTTGGTTTTATGGCATATCAACCCTCGTGGGTTATTTAATGCCGAATCCCTTTTATAAGTGAAGTTGGCGACCTTAGTCGAGGGTGACCCAAAGGTTCCTTTTTCGATAGCTACTACACCAAGGTGGCGCTACTCCATTACCTGGATTGCTCCCCTTTACCCTTGATCCATACCTTATAATGCTAAGTGTTAAGCAAGGCGGTATCAAGTACCACTTTTTGAGTCTTTGGTATGACTCGACCTGGGATTGCTGGACCATTGACGAACACTCGGTTCATTAGGCCAATGGCCCGGTTTTATACATATGAATTAAATATATGATTTCTAAACACTTTTTGTACATAACGTTTTAAAACGAAATTAGGGAAAATGAAATAAAGGCATGGTGAAGGACAGAGGAAGTGATAACAGCAGATGGTTGAGAGAAAAAAAAAAGGAAAGAGAGGAAAATGCAGAATTAAAATGTTAGAATGAGAAAGAAGTGATAAAGAAAACACCTAGCGATTATTGTCATATAAGGAGGGAGAAAAGCATAAAGAATTTGGCATTTTTTTTGCACACTGTGAAATGGTTTCACTTATTTCGATCTAATACGAATAATTTTATTATTAATCACTTGCTTTCATACAGTTGAATGTTTTCAAGTATTACTATTTAGCACTAACAATTTAATTAAACATCAGTCACATAATTGAATGATCAAACAGTTCTATTTCAAACAAATCAGTTTAACATAAGTCAACAAAGTTAAATGGTTTCAATTATAGCAAGAAAGTCTGGGAGAATTTTATGCGTTTCATTTTTAGCACAGATTTTGGTTTGCACATATACCATTTGTCCGTGGAGTAAAATCTTAATCACCTGCACCATTCCCAGTGGCTCGCCTTTCATGCTTCCTCGAGGCAAAAGAAGTCTACCAATTGTAATAAGGTCCCCAGCATAAATTTATCCCAAATTCGGCATCTCCCTTCAGTATATATTTGGTGGCTCTTATGGTACCTTGTGGGTTATTTAATCGCAAATCCTGAGATAAGATTTGAAAGCGAATAGTTTGTTGTTAACATTACTTTTAAACGAAGCAGGGCTGATTTGTTTACACACAGTTAAATGGTTTCAAGTATTGTTATTAAAACACTGTGTTTAATATTAATCATTAATTTGTTCCCAGTTAAATGGCCTCAAGTAGCTCATAATAATACTTCAGTAAATGATTGAACTGTTCTGTTTGAGACCATTGATGTGTACTACCAGTGGACCTGGGAGTAATGGCAATGAAAGAGTACTCCACATTCCCTAAAGCTCCAGGACTGGAACCTCACTATCAAATGCAGTTTAGCGTTATTGTTAGGACATTCGCTGAATAGGTTGGGGATCTCACCCTTCTATTTTACAGCTCCAGCCTATATATATATATATATATATATATGAGAGAGAGAGATCGCTTCCTAAAACAGGACAGAAAATATCTCTCGACATTATGGGGTAAAATTTATTGGTTGTTAGAGAAAAGGTACTTAGAATTATTTTCGCGTCTTTGAAATAACTTGTGCCAACAAGTGAATATTTTGGCTGGAACTTTGAGCCTCACAGTCTTTAATCTACTACTCTGAATACGGACAAAAGCACTAAAATGTAAAAATGATAACAAAGTTGCTGTTTGTTTCGACTTTTTTTTCAAATTTGGACTAAATTCGTCATAAATAACAAGGAAAGTAGACGTTTTCAGATTGGAACCTGTTTCTTATATCGGTAAGAAATCCCAGCAGTTAAAAATAGCAGCAAACATAAAAAGGTAATTCTCTTGAATGCTTAAAAATGTTTGGGATTTTTATAATGTTGTTGGGGATAATTGTCTTTGAATTGGAACAAGGAATTCCTTCAAGCAGTTTTTGTATTTCCATTTCTCTTTTAAATGTCAGGAAGATTAACTATCTTTGGGGAATGACAAAGATAACTTTTTTTGTTGGTCTGAAAAGGTTGAATAGACGAAACAGAGCTAAATACATAGGCTGGGTTGTGACAGTTTAAAACGAGGATGGCGGATATAAAAAAAAACGTATTTGGGTGAAAGTGGCGCAAGAATAATGACTGAAGAGGAGAGATGAAAAGAAATGAGAGAGAGAGAGAAAATTAATTAGATAAGAAGGGATGAAAAAGAGCTAAAGAGAAGAAATGAAAGGGGAAAAATACTAAAAAATGAATCCAATCAAAAAGCAATGGAATTAGATAAGCTAAAGAAATTACTAGGAAAAGTATAAAAAAAAAAAAATCAAGAAAAATTGAGAAAACGAGAGAGGTAAAGAAAAAGAAAAGAAATTAGGGAAAATGAAATAAAGGCATGGTGAAGGACAGAGGAAGAGATAACAGCAGATGGTTGAGAGAAAAAAAAAAAGGAAAGAGAAGAAAATGCAGAATTAAAATGTTAGAATGAGAAAGAAGTGATAAAGAAAACACCTAGCGATTATTGTCATATAAGGAGGGAGAAAAGCAGAAAGAATTTGGCTAAATTAGAATAAAGGGAAATAGAAAAAAAAAGATAAAACAAAGACTAAAAAAAATAAAAGTGAAGTAGAGCATAATGAGATAATTTAAAAATCTAAATAAGGAGTCGGACTTATAAAAAGAAAATTGTCGCCTGTACAAAAAAAAAAAAAAAAAAAAATGGCAGAATAAGAATTTTTTAAATCAAGGTACTGCATTAGACAAAGAAGATGAAGCAAACATGTGGGGTGTAGAAGAAGAGCAGGGGTAAATAGGGGCCTTAAATTAGTATCGAGGGGAAACAGTTCAGACGTAAGATTTTGAAGGTGAAGAATCCCTAACCCCAAATAAAAAAGATCAGAAAGCGAAAAAGAGAAAAAATTAAAAAAGAATTAACCCCCCCCCCCAAAAAAAAACTAACAAAAAAACTTCAGAGAAGGGGAAGACGCAGGGTGAGGAGCGTATAAAAAGCAAAAATATTATCAGTAAATTTACTTTTTACATATTTGGCCACATTTTTGTTTTTCTGTCAAAAGTTTTTCTTTATTTTTCTACGCGTCGTTCGCGCTTTCCTTCATTCCTCCCAGGTTACATTTGAATGGCATATTTACCCAACAGGGGACCACACGCAGACATTCGAGAAATTGTGGGGGTTTAAGTAAAGTAAACAGAACAGAATTGAAAAGAATTGCTTAAATCTATTTTATTTTTGGAACAGATCTCATTATTCAATTACAATCTTATGGAAAAAGAAGCTTACAAGCTCTTTTCATCACACACACCTTACAGATTCCAGCAAAAATGACACATCATTATTTTTAGAGTAATATACTTAAAATGCTTTAAGAGAATAAAGCATTTTCCAGTTTGGTTGGTTGTTTGGGTTTTATGGCATATCAACCTTTTTAGGTTATTTAACGCCAAATCCATTTTTATGAAAATAGTTCAAACAATTCAGTTTAGCATAAGTACGCAGTTTAAATGTAAGTACAGTTTAATTGTGAAAAACATTTCTATTTCAAGCTATTCAGTTTAGTCAAGCAGTTCTAATTCAGCTAATTCTGTTTAGTATAAGTACAGATTTTGTTTACACACAGTTAAATGTCAAAACAGTTCTATATCAAACAATTCAGTTTAGTCTAAGTACAGTTTCAATGTAAAAGAATAGTTCTATTTCAAATAATTCAGTTTAGCACGCTGTTTAAATCTAAGTACAGTTTAATTGTCAAAAACATTTCTATTTCATGCTATTCAGTTTTGTCAAACAGTTACGTTTCAAACAATTCAGTTTAGCATAAGTATGCAGTTTAGTTCTATTTAACCCATAGATAGGTCCCTATCATGCGTTACCATTCCGGGCCAGAGTGGACTTGGGAGAAATGGCAATGAAGGGGTAATCTGCATTCAGTCGGCGTATTCTACAGCCCCAGCCGACTGGGCAATACACAGAGTTAAATGTCAAAACAGTTTTATTTCAGATAATTCAGTTGAGCATAAGTACACAGTTTAGATGCCAAAAGAGTTCTACTTCGAGCAATTCAGTTTAGCATAAGTACGCAACTTAAATGTCAAAACAGTTCTATTTTAAAGAATTCAGTTTAGCATAAATGCAGTTTAAATGCAAAAACAGCAACCTCCCCAGTAAACTGCAACCACCATTTAGTTCTATTTAACCCATAGATAGGACCCTTATCAGGTGCTACCACTCTGAGCCAAAGTGGACCAGGGAGTGATAGCAGTAAAGGGGTACACCGCATTCCCCTAAGCTCCAGCATTACTGGAACCTCACCATCAGATTGTTTAGTGTCATATATAGGACATTCGTTGTGGGGTTTAGCCCTCTGTACAGGTGCAGTCGGTGTATTCTACAGTCCCAGCCGACTGGGCAAAGCATCTTCCTGGCTAATTTGCAGCTGACTGATGATTATTCAGTAAGTTTTCTGCTTGTGTTGATCATCTTCAATAAATTCTATTTTCGGTATGATGTTGATAATTAAAAAACGCTAATTGGAATCCTCTTCACACGTCCCTGAATAGAAGTATCAGTATCATCATAGACCGTTATGAAAATAGAAACTCAATGGGATCGCTTGTTATTTGATATATATATATATATATATATATATATATAAGTTCATAATATAATCTTAAAGTGTTGATTTTACTTAAGAAATATCTGTTTTTATAATTTCTTATTCTTGTCAGCACACTCAACGCTTCTCCATTATTCACATGAATCGAACGTTATCGAGCACCCCGCCTCTGGCGAAGGAATTAATGGTTGCCACTCGCGTAATGCAAAGCTTTTCGTATGAATTGAGCACTCTGGTATCCGTAAGGCAAAATGTAAACAAGCGAAATTACTACATAATGTCTTATAATTCCCGAGCTGACGTATGTCGACTGATGACTGAGCGATATGATACTAAGTCTAATGTAAAGTTGAACGTGTTTCAATCCTACCTTGAAGCGTCCTACATGTGTAGCCACACTGAAGAGTTGTAATACAATGAAACTGTCTGTGGATGACTATATATGTCTACGTGTGTCTAGATAAATGTCCGTAGATTAATCAGATCTGCTTTATTCAGTCTTCAGATTGAGATTAAGGTGTCATCTGTTCTGTCTCAGCTGTGTTCTTGCCGTTGGAAATCACGTGGCAAAAATAGTGTTGAGCCTGGTCCTGGAGAAGACAAACCAGCAGTGGCAGCACTTTCTTTATTGCGATAAGAGGGGGAGGGGACTGGAGTAATCCGTCTCCAGCTTGACAGTGGTCGTGGAGACTCGGGATACTTTTGGCTTTGCTTACGCATATGCACATGGTAATCCATCTAAAACAGACCATGAGCCACTTATCAGGCCAGAGAGGTGCACTTAAATAGAGACAAAGGAAATTACGTTGAAAATGTTATCGTGTAAAATGAATTTTAAGGCAGTTTATATTTTGAATTTACTCAGGCCTATAAAAATGTCAAAAGTCAAGACACTCTGTCGATAATTAGAAATATGATTAAAAAAATATTCATCCATGTGAATATGAGGGAATGGGTGAATTGGTGTATGTGTGTGTATGTGTTGGTGTAAAGGTATATATGTACACATAATGGATGGAAAAATAAAAATGTGAAAGGTAAATGTCGATGTGTCAAAAAATTGAAAGATACCAATTAAAAAGTTAAACCAGTGCTTTATGTAAATTGAAAAAAAATTGTGGTTAGAAATAGTACCGGGAATACCTCTCCATATTTTTGGGGAGACGCAGTCAATAAAATTATATAACGATATTTCAAATATTATATAGTGATGTTGCGAGCGAAGCTAGCTCTTCTTAAAGAGGCCAAGGGTTTGAGCGAAGCAACCTAGCAGCTTGAAGGGCTTAGACGAATCCGCAAGTACATATAAGTTCTGATGACACTTGTAAAGACTAGTGACAGCTGGTAAATACCATTTAATCGATACATCGTCATAAAGAAATAGTATATGCACCCATGCAATTGAGGTAGAATAACATCATCTCCTCGGAAAACAATGCAGACCCATCTCTATAAAATTGATCACCTCTGTCAATTATAAATCTTACAGCTTTGACTCGGTTCAGATGGGTTTTATGGCATATTAACCATTGTTGGTTATTTGATGCCAAATCCTTTTCATACATATATATCAAATATGATTTGTAAACGCATACTTTGTACTTAACATCTTTAAATGAGCCTGAGCTCTATTTGAACAAAGTTTAATGTTTGGTTGGTTGTTTTACGGCGTTTCAAGCCTTTTCGGGACATTTAACGCCAAATTAAGTCATTTTGATAAAAGTTTCAAACAATTCAGTTTAGTATAAGTACAATTTTTTGTTTACCCACAATTAAATGTAAAAACAGTTAATTTCAAACAATTCAGTTTGGCGTAATTACACAGTTCTATTTTACCCCCAAACAGAACCCTATCAGTTGCTACCTCTTCGAGTCAGAGTGGGCCTGGACGCGATGGCACAAGCATTACTGAAGCCTCACCATCGGATTGTTTTGTGTCATATGCAGGATACTCGCTGGGGGAGTCTTATCCCTCTGCAGAAATGCAATCTCTGTATTCTGAAACCTCACCTGATAGAGCCATCAGTTATTTTTAAATGTTATAACAGTTCTGTTTTAAAAAATTCAGTTTAGCATAAGAACAATTTTTATTTACACAGTTAAATGTAAAAACAGTTAATTTCAAACAGTTCAGCGTAATTACAGTTTAGTTCTATTTAACTGGTAGGATCCTATCAGGTGCTACCACTCCGGGCTAGAGTGGACCTGGGAGCAATGGTAATGAAGGGGTACTCCGTTGGGGGAGACGCAGTTGGTGTATTCTACAGCAACAGCTGATTAGGCAAAAGTTTAATGGTTTCAAGTATTGCTATGTAACAATAACAATTTAATATCAGTCATTTCTTTGAACATATTTAAATGCATATACATATATGATTTCTAAGTGAGTAGATTGCTAGTAATTTAATTTTCAAATAAGACTTATTTGTTTGCACACTAGTATTGCTATTTCATTGGGTGCCCCTTTCATATGGCCTTGTGCCACATCTAAGCAAAAAGCTTAGTAAATTTCCACTAGTATTGCTATTTATTCTAATCCGTTAAATGGTTTCAATTATTGCTATTTAACATTAATAATTCCTGTCAACATTACTCATTCGTTTGCATACAGTGAAATAGTTCCAATTATAGCTATATACCACAATCAATTCAATTAGATATCTGTCATTTGTTTACACACAGTTCAATGGTAAAAACAGTTCTATTTCTAACACTTCAATAAAACATAAGTCATTTGTTTAAACATAGTTTAAATGTCAAAAGGTTTGTTTTGACAAATAGATAGGGTCCTATCAGATGCTACCACTCCGCGTCAGATTCTCCTTTACGGTCAGTATCATATTGTTAGTTCGTGCAAATATTACAACATTGAATTAACGCTTCGTTGCTTAAAAGCTGTGAATACCTCAGAGGATTATACCAAGTAGATACATCTTGATCTGGATTTCCCACTACGTGACGATAAACGGACAAAGTCTGGTGATACTATAAAATAATGCAGCGTCTACTTGTTATGAAACCTTGGCGCCGAAATTACGCCCGACGCCTGAGTAATAATCTGATAACAACTTTGTACGCCGCATAGCTATTGCTCTGTTTGCAGCAGCATGTGTACATATTGTATGCAGGTGCATGTGTTTATGTTTGTATATGTAGATATCTGCGTGCATGTGTGTATGTATAGATGCATGATTGCTTATGTGTATATCGGAATATAATTTGCTAGGCCCCTGTGAAGGGAGATTTAACAAATTCGATCTAATGCAGGGACCTGTTCGCATACAAGTGGTAAAACAGCTATTTGGGCATATGTGTGTGTGTATGTGTGTGTGTGATATACCAAAACAAATTAAGTGGCACGGTCTGTCTGTTGGTCTCTCTAATTAATCAATGTTTCCCCGGTTTCGCTAGATGTCTCAGTCATATTTAAAATTACCTCACTAGGAAATAAAGAAACTAATATTGTGCCATTTTTTTTTATTTCTTTGAGAAAGATCCTTTTTGAATTCTAACTTTCATCCATGTTTTCAGGCATGCATGCGTCAGTCTATGTATGTATGAATCATATTAGCCTATATAATAGTTACAAATACTAAATCAGAAACATATGTGAGACTAACTGTATCGGATAGGATAAATTTCTCAGTCGTGCTAATTTGTGCAATAAAATCTTTATATTACAAAAATTCCCATTATATATGTACTGACCCAACCCGTCAGCAAGAACAGGATGCGACACAAGGTCAGTTTTTAAGCAGAAGTCAGCTGGTTTGAATTCAGTATTTTCCTTCTCTTAGACCAGTATGGCAACTGATCTAAGAGAAGGAAAACACTGATTTCATGGTTAAAGAACAAAGTCTGCTCTACTATTTGCTCATTGTTGAATGCATATCCTGTCAAAAAGTATAAGAGCTATGTGAAATGCAAAAACCTCGTCCAGGATTTAAACCGTTCGCGGAGTCCATTTCCTACGACGGTAACTATTACACCATAAACACCTCTCATATGTATGTAAGCGTCAATAACCCAGAAAAACTGCACATAACAGGGAGATTTCTATCAGAGCAAAACACATCAAACTCTCTTAAAAATAAAGCAATTTGAATATTAAGATTATTTTGTGGTATCCTCATTCTCTCTGAGCGTCATTATTTAATCATCCGAATTCTCGATATAACGGAGATCACTATGAAATGCTTATTAGGTGGATTGTTTTTTAATGCCAATATGATTTTTAAGGGAATAGTTTGTTGGTGACTTTATTTTTTAAACGAATTGGTTGAACTTTATGGTACATCAACCCTAGTAGGTTAATGCCAAATCCGGTTCATATATATATATATTACATGATAAAAATAAGTGGAAAAGTGGATAAACCAAACACTTATAACGCGTTTAGTTGTAATATTTCGTTCTTTAGTCAATGAAGATCTTCTTCAGACAAAAAGTTGTTTTTAAGTCTGAAGTAGTTCTTCCTTGATATATATGGATATATCAAATACGATCTGTACATGAATAATCTATCGGTAACATTTTTAAACGTGCCAGAGGTAATTTGTTTGTACATTGTTAAATGGTTTCAGGAGTGGCAAATGATTAAATAGTTCTCTTTGACCCATTGACAGGACCCTAACAGTTACTACCACTCCGAGTCAGAGTGGATCTACATTCCCCAAAGTTCCAGGTCTAGAGCTTCATCATTAGATTGTTTAGAGTCACGTGTTATATTCAAGACATTCGTTTGGGTGGAAATCTTACCCTGCTGCAGAGATGCATTCAACGTATTATGTAGCCCTATCCGACTCTGTTAACGAATTGTTTGAGATTATTTCTATGTACACAGTTAAATGGTTATAAGTATTCCTCATATTAATGATTTTATCAAGTACTCTAATGTAATATAAATAATTTGCACACTGACGTGTGGTTTCAAATAATTAATTGTAATAATTCTTTGTAAATGATTAAATAGTTCTATTCGATGAATAGATGTTACATTAATCCAGGCCAGAGTTGACCCAGGAGTAATAGCAATGAAGTGATACTTCACATGTCTCAAAAGCTCCAGGAATAGACCCTCACCACCAGATGCAGCATAGGGTCATAACAAGACACTCATTGGTAGGTTTTACCGCTCTGCAGAAGTGCAGTTAACGTATTCTACAGCCCCACCCGAGAGGGCCCGAAATGTTTATTAGAATCCTTCACACGTAGATAGACGCATCAATATCATTATGGACAGCTGTTACAAAAGAAACCCAAAGAATGCACATATTTGTCTCGTAAGGAATAAAAAGTAACTTTCCGCCCTAGTAGACAAAGCTTAGATTAATTAAGTCATTGAATTAATGCATCAAATGTCCGTCCACCCGTCCGTACATTAAAGGCTTCCCTATTTTCGTTCGTTCCACAGTGCTTACCCCTCTTCGAATTAATTGTTGCTAGAGGCAGATGACTCTTTTCCATTCCATATGCACTTAGATCTATCTTCGTGAAGTCTCAGTGTCGAGACACTGAAAGAAAATTTATTTCATCCCAACGATAATCCAACTAATATATTTAGGTTAATTGTACTTTTCTAAGTTTGGAAAATAAAATCAAATATTTATTTGAAATCGTTAATTCATTCATTTTTAGCAATTTTCTATGGTATTTGAGATTTCCGAACGAACTCGAAACCGTCTTTCGTATATCACACTCGGTGTAAACAAGTCAGTAGCTCGAAGTAAATAAACAATAAAAAAAAAAACGTAAATGCGAATAATTATTCTAGATTTTAATGAAAGTGGCACTACGTTCTTTATTTCTAATGATGACCATCTCATAACCCGTATGTAATATTGGCAAATACTGCTTGTTGTAACAATGCATCTTTTGTTACAAGAAATTTGGGTTAAATTTAATCAGAGTCAAGATATGGAACAATCCTTGTGGATTAATTTTCCATTTTGTTATCGCAAATGATCTACATGCATTTTTGCCTTTCTGTGTATATGCCTTTTTTGGCATTGGTAAAAAAATTGTTACTCTTTGAGGTATATCTTAGTTTAGGAAAACTGATATGAAAACGACGATAAGTGAGGCGCAAAAGTAGTTATCAGGCACTCATCTAGCAGAAGGGAGTTGGTTGGTACTTTATGGCATATTAACCTCTGTGGGTTATTTAATGCCAAATCCTGTTTGTAATGATTTATAAGCGAATGGCTTGTTGGTAACTTTATTTTCAAACGACTTGTTAGATTCAATTAAATATCAGACATTTGTTTACAGTTAAATGACCAAACAGTTCTCTTTCTAAAAATTTAATTAAGTATAAATCATTTGTTTGCATTCAGTTTAAATATTAAACAGTTCTCTTTGACCCATAGATAAGACCCTATCAAGTGCTACCACTCCGGGCCAGGTGGACCTGGAGTAATAGCAATGGAGTACTCTGTATTACCCAAAGCTCCAGCACTACTGGAGCCTCACCATATTTTATTTAGTGTCATATCCTGGTCACACATTGGTAGAGTCTTACTCCTCTGCAGAGATGCAGTCGGTGTATTCTTCGGCCCCAGCCAACTGGGCTTAAATGGTCACAAATATTCCCATTTAACATAAATAATTCTAATTACGATTAATCATTTTATTGCACACATCTAGCAGAAGAAACGCTGATTTGAAATCCATTGGGTAATTATCTACTTAGCTTTTAGGTTTGTACTTGTATCAATATAGTAAGTTAGCGACCAGAAGTCTCCCTTTTCAATAGCTACATCACCGAGGTGTAGGGGGAGGACGCTACTCCTTTCCCTGGATTGCTCCACTCTACTCTTGATACATACCTTATATTGCTGAGTGTTAAGCAAGGAGGTATCAAGCACCATTTTTAAAGTCTTTGGTATGACGTGACCTGGGATTGAACCCAGGTCTCCCGGACCATTGGCAAACACGCTACCCACTAGGCCAATGAGCCAAAGCAGCAACGAACCTACTAAGTGCTTAATAAATAACAAGTATACAAGGGGTGAAAGTGCTTGTTGCGTAACAGTTATTGTCGGGGAAGGTGGATTAATTTTCCCAAGTTCAAATCCTGGACGAGGCTGACTGCATTTCCCTCAGCTTTAATACTCTTAAAGGAATGAACCAAAATATTCTCCTTCCAGCTATAAAGCAGACTGAACTCTTTAACGATGGTAGAGTAACCGATCTAGGAGAAGGAAAACTAATTCAAACCAATTGCCTACCTGGAGAGGGATTGACTAGTCCTGGCTATTTCTGACCAAGACAAACTACATGAGTGGTCCCCCAACGACCAAACCAGGTTACCAGACCAGAGAGTAAGTGAATACAAGGGATTGGTAAAAGATTTTTGACCCAACCAAGGAAGACCTGACCAACAGCCATGAAACGTACCTGCTATTCCCCATATTTATCCTGCAGATCCTCATTATCAAAAAATCAGTACAGAACCTGGACTTGCATCGATCCGATTCTCCAACACTGTAGATTTGAAGCTAAAAAAAGCCTAATGGTATCATTAAGTACTGTTGAGATGATCTTGCTTTCTCTTAAGGAGGATTAGGTCCTCGAAACCGTTCCTGACTCTAGGGTCATCATCTAATGTAGGTTTTGTTGACGGCAGTAATTCTATCTTTGTGGTAGCAGTTTTATGAATTTACATAACAATAGGCTTATCATATCTTTGCGAATTTAACGGGTTTTGCTTAACTGAAATATGTTAATCGCATATTAAGCTTTAGAATTTTAATGATTATAAATAATTGTGTTTTATTAAGTTCCAGTCGAATCTTTTGTGATTTATTCATTGATAGTTTTTGTAATTGTTCATTTAATAAAACAAAAGCCAATTTCTGCTCTGAAACTAGCAAATCAAAACTTTGGTCAATAAGGAGAACAAGGAACGGATCAGAATTTTCTTATAACTATGTTTTGAAAATATGGTAAATCTAAAATTTAATTTCTGGAATATTAAAACAAAAAGTTTACATAATAATTTAAGTGGATTTGTTTTCCTTAGTAATCGATTTATTTGTTTATTGAATTTGTTCTAGGCAATATCGGAAACTTCTTTAAATGTATTTTGGTAGCATATTTTATTATTGAATTTTAAGAAAGCTGTACCGTCACGACAGTACGTGATGACGTAAAAATGACCACCGTTTATACCAATGCGATTCCGTTTGGAAGATTTTCTTATTAATGATTAGTAAAGGCCTCAGGGTGCCTCCAGTAGTGTAATGATTTGCAAGCTTGACTAACAAGCCTTCATGAGTGAGTATGAGTCTCATTGGGTGGCCCAATTCATGCGACCTCGTGCCACATCTAAGCAAAAAGCTAAGTAAATTCCGGTAAGTAAATGCCTCTGTTTTTGTTGCCAAATGATAATAACTGATTTGAATAGTTGGCTTTAAAATGAAATTGTGACAACTTTATTTAGTGATTCATTTCCACTTAGTTATTTAAACAATTGAAAAAGACCTAAGTTATTTTTTCATTGATTACTTTTATAATTAAAATTCTTAGATTTTTAAAAAAGCCCATTTCTCACATAAAATTAGTAAATCAAGGTTTCAGTCGTTAAATAGGAGTAAGCAACTAGTAGCAATTATTTTATTACCATAGAGGGTAGACTGATAAGTTTATATGATGACATCATATCTGTTGTTGTGGCCTTTTTTTTATCGAGGGGGTTCAAGCACTAAAACATTAATGGAGATAGTCTGTGGACCGTAAGGGATACTATATTGAAAAATAAACCTTATTTGGTCACATTCAAGGAGACTCTTGGTCAGTCTATAAACTTTTCAGACGAACCTCGTATTTTGAAAAATGAACTTAAATCTGAAATTTTATTTCTGAAATCTTTCTAAGAAGTGTTTATCAAAATAATCTATTTTACAAGATTCGTTTTGTTTGATAACGTAGTTATTTATTCATTCAATTTGTGGTTTTGTTTCAGGCAATGTACGAAACTTTTACTTGTTGATAATAATAGGTTTGTGTGTGTATGCTGTATAATGATATTGACCATAATGAAAAATAAAAATAATAAAATCGATTGTAAAATGGTTCAAAATTAATAACATTTTAAAACTGGTACTCATAGTTTGGTTGGGTTTTATGGCATATCAACCATTGTAGGTTATTTAATGCCAAATCTTATTAAATACATTATTTGTTAACATCTTGTTGATGACAATTTTAAACTTGCCTCGGCTCATTTTTTTGCCCACAGTTAAATGGTTTCAAGTATTTCTAATACAAATCATTCTATTTACTATTAATCATTTGTTTTCACAAAGTTAAATGTTTCTAATATTATTATGTAACAGTAACAATTTAACATCAGTCATTTCTTTGCAACATTTAAATGGATATACATATGATTTGTAAGTGAATAGTTTGTTGGTAATTTTATTCATAAATGAGTTAGAACTAATTTGTTTTCATACTAGTATTACTATTTTTTATATACAGTTAAATGGTTTCAATTATTACTATTCAACACTAATAATTCTCTTCTAGATTAATCATTTGTTTGAAGAAAGTGAAGTGGTTACAAGTATTGCTATTTAATACTAATTATTCTATTCAACACCATTCATTCATTTGCACACAGTCAAATGGTTCCAAGTATTGCTATGTATCCCTAACAATTCAATTAGTCATTTGTTTATGCACAGTTAAATTGTCAAAATATTCTATTTCTAAGAATTCAATTTAGCATAATTCATTTGTTTGCACAGAGTTTAAATGTGAAACAATGCTATTCGACTCAGATATGACCCTATCAGGTGCTACCTTTCTAGGTCCGAGTAGATCTGGGAGGAATGGCAATGAAGAGGTACTCCATATTCCCCAAATCTCCAGGACTGGAGCCTCACCATCAGATGCAGTTTAGTGTCCTATCAGGACACTTGTTGGCGGGTCATACCCTTCTACAATGCTCCCAGTGGACGGGGCTAACTCAGTTAAGTTCCTGGCGCTGTTGGCGGAGCTTAGAATAGGTCTGGTTTATTTAATGGCATATTAACCTTTGTGGGTTATTTAAAACCATAGCCATCCTTATAGAAGAACAGCGTTTATATTACTAAACCCATAGCTAGTGTGGATAAGGTGGTTAATAACTTTTTCAAGGGTATTGTCCGAAAGTGACTGGAGGTCTAACTCGTTTACTTCGAGGCTTCAAATCCACTACTTTAGCCATTATATCACGAGGACTCCTCCGGCTTAGAATACGTTGACTGTATACCCTGAAAAAAAAAAAAAAAAAAAGTAACCACTTACCCCCCCCACCAAAAAAGAAGAAAAGGGGGTCTCATCAATGGCTCAAATAGATCAGCTTAACATTTTTTTATATTCGATAGGCTCGTATTAAAAAAAATTCTTTAAGAAGCAGGACAAAAAATAAATATGAATGTATAATGAACGCAATTTCCTAACCTCTAGGCACAAAATAACCCTAAAAGGGTCGACATGCCGTTAAAAGTCAATCACGATGTAAATTCTTATGCTTAATGCTATTTGATCATTCTAATCATACGGTCATTTCAAACTTATACAAAAAAGCATATTTTGAAAATATTTAGAAAGTAATTGATTAAAAAACACCCATACGAAAACCCCTTTACGTCCAACATCGTAAAAGGCAGAGCGAAGGGTTCTAATTAATCATCCCTGTGTGTTATTCATAGCATCCATTTCAGTGCTATAATTATTTTTGGGTGTATTAAAGAACACCATCTGGAATTTTAATTCCTTTGTGAGATATAGGGATTATTACTTTCCCAGTTGACAACTTGCTAAGAAATATGAAAAACTAAAACAAAACAAACAAAAAAAATACGTTACTCAGAAAAATAAAACAAAACTTATAATAACCAAACAAA
The DNA here is from genome assembly GCA_963585895.1 of Sepioteuthis lessoniana. NCBI lineage: Eukaryota > Metazoa > Mollusca > Cephalopoda > Myopsida > Loliginidae > Sepioteuthis > Sepioteuthis lessoniana. The sequence continues at coordinate 44,454,846 of OY757904.1, forward strand.
TCGTGACACGTGTTTATATGTGGCAAAGACTCCTAAGGAGTTAAATATAACAATGAAATGCAAAAGCATTGCGAATACACAGAGGTCATCACTGTGAGTGAATAATGGCTTTTGTCTTTAACATAACTTAACATAAGATTTACGATTTTTACTTATTTCTTAAACCGTGTCGGATTTAAAACAGCAAGCAGAGAGAAAACTGATGACAATTTACTGAAAAGAAAAAAAAAAGTATTAAAATAAAACAAAAAAAAAAAAATAGAAAAAAAACTTTAGGGGGTTGACACTATTGTAGCCTGAAAAGCCACCATTGTGTTTTCACCAGCCTAAAGGCTGGGATTAGATACTTTTATATGTCCGCCTCTCTGAACCAGGATCTTATTCTTAGACAAGACGAGACAAATAAATAATTAAACGAGGCAAGCTTGATCGTGGGGGTACCAACACTGTGATAGCACCTCCCTAACTTTCGCCAGACTGCACCACAGCTTTCTCACTGCATCTAAACCTGTGTGACAGTAGTTGGAAGTACCAAGATTTTTTTTTTTATTTTGCCCAATGAGTACGCAGATAGCGTTTCCTTCATCAAACTGATCAAGTAACGCTTATTATAGCCCGAGGAGTTTTGTTAAATACCTCCCAATCGCACCGTTATCTCCGGGAAAAACGTGGCTATTTAGAAGAAATAATAATAATAAAAAAACAAGATGTGTCTTGCGGTGAGGATTTCAACCTCCCAGCAGTATCAAAGAGGAGGGCGCTCGTGGAACACTGGTTGCAGCGATAGATCAATTTATATCTTTGCCTTACACATTGGCGCGTCATCCCTCATCACGTTAAATTAACATGTTAAATTTATACTGAAGAAATAGTTAATCAAATCTCAACATATTTTTCTTAAGCAATCAATAAAAGCATTCGATAAAAGTAATTTTGCAAACAATTAATAATGTAGAGTGTTTGATCATCATTCAGAGCCATGCATTTTTTTTTACCTATTGCCATACTCAGCTAAACCGCAGTAAAATGAAAAATGTTGGATTTTAACGGCACGTCAATCAATCTAAGTTTATTTTATCCCAAGAGGTTAGGGGATCGCTTTTATTGTACGTTCAAATTTACATTTTTTGTGGACTTCAAGTTTTCTACACTCGGTTATCTAATTTTACCCGAATATGGGACCCTAACAGGTACCATACCAGGTCAAAGAATGATTCCAACTATTCTCTCTCCAGCTATAAGTAAATATTAAGGAAAACTAGGATCTTTAACGTTGGTATGGCAGCCGGTCTAGTAAAAGGAACATTGTGTTCAATCCTGTTAAACTCCATGTTAAAAAATTGACCTTGTGTCGCATTTTGCTTGTGCGGAAAGTTTGGGCAAATAAATACATACCACACCAGGTTTGAGTGAATCTGGGATTAATGGCAATGAAGAGGAACTTCACACTCACCAAATTTCTACAATCTTGCAAATCATTTATAATGTCCATTAATAAACCTTACCACCAGATGAAGTTTAGTATCATATCCAAGACCCCTACCGAAAAGGGTGGGGTGGGGGAATCTTACCCCTATGCAGAAGACTGCGTATTCTAAGTTCTGCCGACAGAGCAGTCTTTGGTTTTGAGTACGAAAGTGTATCAGTAAATTTGTAATCTGACTCAGCTGAATTTTCATCACGAACTTTTCACTGGATTTATGCTCGATCTATGGAGACGAGTCAGGCTAAGTGATCTGACAGAGGAGGAGATTATGTTGAAAATAAATACGTAATCAGTTTACTGGATTATTTGTGTGTATACGTAGAAGAGTTTTTTCATTATAAAGAAAAAAAAGATAAAAGAAAAAGTGGATGACTTTTTGTTTAAATTCTTACAAAGCGTATGACCTTCGAAAAGATTACAATGTTAACAAATGATAGACATCCTTTCTGGACTGATGCCTTTTTGAATCAAATCGCTTAAATCGCTATCATCTTGTTCTTGATATATTTTCACGTGATATGTATGCATGGCTGGCTACGATATTTGATGAAGAAAATGACAATAAATAAATAAAAATAAAGAAGCATTTCCGTCACTTCAGAGGGGACGTATCATCCCATTTCCTTATGCCAAAACAATGAAATGACAAACATGTGTCCTTAAGCAGGAATTATAACAAAGGAAACGATACTTACATATTGTTGTCGTTTCCTGATGTACTTTTGGTAACAGGAGTGTTTTCAATCATCAACAAGAAAAAAGTCAACCACGTGTATATGAATGATTGGAGAGTTTGAACAAATCTAAATAATGTGGTATAATGTCTTTGACAAGAGAATGAAACGTTTTATTGTAGCATTTTGAATTTTTTTTTTATTAACTGAAGCATTATCAATTATTATTAATTTTTCGACTCATTTTTTCCATCGTAATTTTAGTTGCTTTATATGGAAATTCCTCGGAGCTTTGTTCTTCAGCCGTTAGAAAATCGTACAAATTGGAAATAAAATTACCCGCCCGGTAAGAAACTCTGGTCTCTTTTTCTTCCCGAAAAACAGACAATGTAAAAGCTGCTTTATTGATTAAATTACCGGTATTGTCAGCTGCAAAAACTCAAATCTCCGCTTGCATTCTTTATTTTTTCCAGAACACCAGCTTCACAGCCGTCGTTAAAATTTCCTGACAAAAAGTATCATTAGTAGCATATCTTGAATTTATTAATAAATGAAGTTCGATTGGTTTTAACGGCATGTCAAACGGTCAGGGGTTATTTTATGCCGAGAAATTTGCTAATCACGTACTTTGTGCACTTACATTGACATTTACCGTATAGATTTACGTATCATGCAACTTTCAATGACCTAAATTTTCACTTAATATTAGGAGGTCAAACCAATCGTGAGATATGAACTTTGTTTATGTAAATAGTTGACTAGAACTAGGCCTAGATCCACTGGTTTGCCTAAAATTTCCATCTGCAAAAGGTTTCTATCTAGGTCTCAAAACATCGCATTTTTTGTGCTGCCGTTTCTTAAGAGTTTAATTTAGTTTTAATGATCAAAATCTTCTAGGAATGTTTTTTTAATAAATACTTTGTTAGTTATTGATCATGGTTACGTTCATCATTTTTGATATAATATTATTTCTTTCAAAAATATGATTGATGCTTACATTTTTCAAATAGGGCCTTCGTATTATTTGCGAAGAAAAACCCATTGTCTCATGTGAGCTAAAGCTCCACGCATTCTACGAGAAAATGTTTAATAGAGGAAGATGTTTGACGTGGTTGTTATTGTTTGACTATAAAGGAAATTTACTTCGAGTCTCGTCAAAGGTTTTTTTTCCTCAGTCCGTGTTTACTTACGACTGTAGAACGACGTGTTCAGAAGATGCTATAAAAAGCTACTGAATTTAAAATGAATAAATGTACCTTGAAAGTTAATACGACCACTGTCTCATCATAATTGATACATTTGGTGTATTAAATATATATTGAAATGCAACAATTATGATGGGATAGTGAGTAATGTTATTCTTTTGACAATATTACCTTTTTTATTTTAACAATAAAAATTATATATTCTGGTTTTCATACCAATCGACTATATATATATATATATAAACTTTAAAATAATTAAAGATGTTATAAGACTTTTCTGGTATCATATAATCTTTTATGAAAAGCTGATAAAGAAAAACATTAATATGGAAAAAGAAAGAACTACATTAGTACAATTGGAAGGACAATTTTCATGAAATTGAAGTAAAAAAAATGTATTGACTTCTGAAATATACTTTTATGTTTTGTTATAGTATCTTTAACAAATCTATTCTTTTGTTAATGTTCTCAGAATAGTCAGTGAATGAAAATTTTCATAAGTGTAAAACAAACAAACTATGTATAAATGCTTCTTTGCGAGGATGTTAAATATCACGAGACGATCCGTATATTTTTTGGGGGTGGGGGGTTACTGTTGTAACAGCGGTCCATGAACATATTGATACTTCTCTTTAAGACGGATTTAAGGATTCTGATTAAAATTTCATTGCTATCGCCATTAGATCGATAATTTGGATGATTAAAAAATGATGTTCAAGACACACAAAATTATTATTAAGACTCAAATTGATCTAGGTGTTATTTCATTTCGCTCAGAGAATTTTAACTGTATTGCCTGAATAAAAATCTTGCTGTCATGTATCGTTTTTCTGGGTTACGGCTACGTAGACCCACACAAACATAAGTCTTTTAGTTGGATACAAATTTTATTGCACAAGATAACACGTTAGAGAAAAGACGTCTAGCGCAAACAATAATACCACTCTGGTAAAAATCCTGCTTTTATTTGCTATTCTTGCAGGTTTATTGTTACACACGACTATAATGAGAATTTAGCCCAGTCAGCTGTGGCTGTAGAATACACCGATTGCATCTCTGCAGAGAAGTAAAACACCTCCACCAACGAGGTGTCCTGGGTATGACAAAGTGTATCTGATGGTGAGGCTCCAGTTCTGGACATCTGATGAATGTAGGGTAAATAGAAAATTGTAATGTTTTAATTTGAAGTGTATAGTTTTAAATAGAATTACTAATATTAAATAGCAATATTTGAAATAATTTAACTGTGTGCAAATAAATAATCTCTGGCTCGTTAAAAAATATTACCAACAAACTATTCGTTTACAAATCATATATATTTGATACATATGTATATACAGGATTTGGCATTATATAAACTACAAGGGTTGATATGCCGTAAAACACAACCAACTGAGAATTGAGTGATATATATAAACAAGTATATGTATTTACCAACCCCTCCGCACGAGCAGAATGTGTCACAAATTCAAGTTTTAAGGATTGAGGAGTCCGGTCTGCCTTACTATTTATCTATTGCTGGAGGAAGAATAACTGGATTCATACTTTTCCCCAAAGGTATAAGCGCTGTGTGAAATGTAAACAGCCTCATCCAAGTTTGAACTCGGTTTGCCGTGTTCATTTTCAACGACGATAACCATCACATCACACGCATCTCCGATAGGAATAAGTATGGTTTCATTTCTTAGTTTAATGACATATCAACGTGCGTAGGTTATTCAATATCATTACATTGGCATAATGGTTAGAATGTTAGCCAATGGCCCGGGAGACCTGGGTTCGATCCCAGGTCGAGTCATACCAAAAACTTAAAAATAGTACTCGATGTCGCCTTGCTTAACACTCAGTGTTATTAGGTAGGGATCAAGGGTAAAGTGAGTCAATCCTGGGAAAGGAATATCGCCCTCCCCTACACCTTGTCGTAGTAGCTATCGAAAAGGGAGTCTTCGGGTCACCCTCGACTACGGTCGCCAACCTTACTATTTGTCCCATACCTTCTCTGAGCATATTTGTCCGAAACTGAACGTAATAGTGTGACTGGAACTCGAACTCACTATGAAGTTGTAGTCAGGCACGTTAGCCACTACGCCACGGTGACTCTCCCCATATGCACAAGTTTGGACAGATTGAGATAAATATGAACATACTAAATATATTATATACACACACAGGTACATGAAAATTGAGTTCAGTGCATAAGCAGGACCCAAAAGATTGTCATTTAGTTTCAAATTTTTCAGAAGATTAATTGATTATCTAATTTAGAGCATTTTAAGCATATTTGTCTTAAAAATGTCTCTACAATATTCAATTTTTGCTGGATTTCAAACATAAGCAGTCTTCACCAGTATATAGATATTTTTAGCATAAATACTTTAAGCACTAGATATTTTGTTGATTTTTTTAAAATAGAAAATAAAAAACAAACAAACAGGTTTTTGACATTTACCGCATTGATTGTTCTTTTAACACAAAATAGCTGCATACTGTGAATGTAAAGAAACCTACATAAAAAACTTATTAAATAATCGTCATGTTAACGTTAAGCGAGTGATACTACAAGTCACTTCAAGAGTATTTTCTAAAAGTCTGGTATTAACTTGTTGAGTATATTTTATGTTGCAACAATCTATTTTTTAATGTATACATCCAAAGGAATAAGAAATCTCTTGGGAAGGTTACAGAAGATTCAAAGAGTTTCTTATAGTTTGGAAGAGAAGTTTTTAGAAGATCAAAAAGTCTGTCAGTATAAAAAGATAGAATTTATTAAATGATGTAATATTTGAGTCATAATCACTGTTCATTATGTTATGTGTGATATTTTGGGTAATTTTATTGCAGTTACATAGCCAGACCTCTCAGTGATTTAATTTTCAAATTATTATTCGAGTGAGTCAAAGGTTGGGCTACATTTTGTTTATGTAAGGCACAATTCGGCGGTTCCGGATGCATTTGCAGAGGTCATGAAGGAGCAGAGTTTGCCTAATTGTCTCTAAGTGATATTCGCCGGGTTTCCCTCAGTGGTTTAAGGCAGGGCCTCGAAATCCACGGTTATAGGTCTACCTGGCCTTATCTGATCATCAAGGTTCTTGTAACCCATGTGAAACTTCTTAAAACATCTGGTTACTGCACTGTAATTTGCTGCGCCCTCACTTTTTAGCCTAGTTCGGAATCGCAAAGCCTAAGTTCCTCAATTTGACTACGTTTCACGATTATCTGTGAGGCTTTCAAATCACACACAGAGTAAAGCAATGCGCAACGTGGCAGCGCACATCGGTCATGTGATATACACGCTGCAAACTTGGACATACCAAAGTATTGCAAAACTTTTGACTCACCCTTGAATATGTTGTCGGTGTGACATCTAAATCGGGACCACTGTTTACTGAGTTGTTTAGGATTATATTTTTTGTGGTAATTTAACTGCAGTTATTTAGCCAGACTTCTACTGGAGAAAGAGGTAACTTATTTTTTACTCATTATTATAACAGCTTAGGGGCCTTTACGCCACGGTTATTGAGTTTGGCAAAAGTCAAAGTCAAGAAACTTTTGTGGATCCACGGTAGAAAAGCGTTTGTTTTTTTTATCTAATCTCGATCAATTCTCTTGGCCAGGGAAGATACTCGTATATTTTTCCTTGCAACCTAATTACCCGATAACCATTTTTTAAGGGACTCTCTTGCGTTCTATATTTTTCCAAGAATCCTTTACGAGGTGTTGTTCAAAAGTATCGAGATTAAAGCTGTAATTGTTAAGAGATAAAAGAACAATGAATGAAACGTTAATTTTCTTTTAAATTGTCTCCATCATATTCAACGTATTTATTTCTGCGAGTTTTTCATTTGTCGAAGTATCTTTGAAATTTCTCTTTTAATATTGGGAAAAAGTTATTCTGTCGTATTTATTTGAATCTTCTCAACGTCTTCAAATCATAAACAAAAGAGAAATTTTCATTTCAGAAAAAAAAAAATTTGACGGAGCTAAGTGTGGTTAGTATGCAGGGGAATTCACTTTCACAATCATGTGCTTCGCAAAAAAAAAAAAGAAAAGAAAAGAAAAAAATCTATGAAAAAAATACCGAGATTGGCTTCATTTTTATCCCAAATTGGTATTGATTCATTTAAACGAAGTCAATATAGCAGCCTAGACCTCACCCCTTTATTATATAAGTTGCTCAGCTGTGCACATTTAGTACTTTGATATTTCTTTCCTCACTCTGATCATGTGTGAACAGTAATGTTGAGTGGGCTCTTTAGCTTTCATAAGGCAACCAACCCAGGAGAAGAAAAACCCCTGAATTTAAAACCCAGGGAGGGCTGTTCATTGGATCCATTCCAAACTAGGGCACAATTCTCTTGCTATCAGCTCAATCTGGAGCTGGTCCATTACAGGGCTACATAATTATAAAGAAATCACCTGTGCCGGCAGTTTAGTGGTTAAGATGTCATAATAGTTGATTCGTTAATTTTAACGACGACATGTCAACCTGTCTAGAGTCATTTTATGCCTAGAGGTTCGAGAATCGCGTTTATTGTACATACATATTTACACTTTTGGCATAGTTATTCCCGAAGGATTATTTTGCACACTGTCCTATCGAATGAGAATAATTTTTAAACAGATCTATTTAACTGATAGATGGAACCCTAACAGATTTGAATTTTATGACAATGAAAGGGTACTTCAAAATCCCCAGACGCAGTTTAGTGTCATACCCAAAGCACCTCTTTTTGGGAGCGGCTGTTTTACCCTTCTGCAGGGGACACAGTGTATTATAAGCCCCTCCGACAAGGCTATCACATCTGTAACTGAACTGTTCAGCACTCATACGTCGTGCGTGACGATAGAGCTTTTACAGGAGAAGTCTTATGTTTAATGGTCTAAGAATTTCTTCTGCAAACCATTTGTTATGATCAAATTTTGATTTGTCCTTCTTTCATCTTATTTTTGTTACTTTTTATCAAATCCTAACTGTACGACCATTAGATTAGATAGGAAGTAAAGAAAAATGAATAAAACCAAAGAAAAAATTATTAAAGAGAACATTGACAATGTTTTATCTAAAAAAATCGTAGACTATCTTATGCCCTCTCTCATCTATTACCGCTGGCAATTTACTAAATTTCAACTATTAAACGTATGCACCACTGGTTTTGATTCAACAAGAAGTAATGGTTGCCTAATAAGGTGCTATGATTCATATTCTAGCACATCGTCAATGAGATTGCACCGAGAAAAAATTCACTTGTACTTTCTTTTTATCCGTCAATTTTGAATAAATAGATTATCTTGCGTTTGTATCGCATAACTTTGCAGTTGCTAAATAAAGCCAGAGAATAAAGTCTTTCATCATTGATGCTTAGTTTAAATAAAAGATTTGTTGAAACAATGCACACAGTATTCGGAATGCTAGGTAAAAAAAAGAAAAAGAAGAAAACCCGCAAAAAACAAACAAAATTGAACCGACCAAATACTTTGTGATAATCACAATCATTATTAGATAAAATAATATTAATAGGTATTTGTTTTCCTTGGAAAGATTGTTTACATTTTATCGTGAAGTGACTGATATTTTTTCGCTAAAATATCAACAATCAATTCCTTTGTAAAGCAGTAAGTATTGATTAATGCTTTCCTTTGTAATTTTCGACATTCTTAAAATAAATGATAAATTGAAAATTCTTTATATTCCTGAAAAGTAGTTCCCGGCAGTGGACATTTTGTCGATCTGTTTGTGGTATTAACCCTTTCACTATCGTTTATTCTAATATTAGGCTGATCCGCTGGGGTAGGTTGGGGGCAGAATATGTCGATTGTATCCTCTGCTTAGAGGTAAGACTCCTCCTGCACAAGGATACTCAAGGTATGACACTAACTCAATCTGGTGATTGGGAGATTGGGGTGGTGGTGAAATTACTTTGTGTTTATTACTTCCAAGTCGACTCAGGAGGCGCGCTTTGCGTAACGGTTATCGACGTAGGAAATAGAATTAGTTACCAGAGTTTAAGGCCTGGGTGGGGCTGCGTTTCACTTTGCGTTAATTCTCCTGGGGAAAGGCATGAACCCATCTGTTCTCCATTCAGCTATGAATAACTAGTAAGGCAGAAGGGATCCATTTGTCTTGGTTGGGCAACCAGCCTAGGAAAAGGAAAAGTCTGAATTCTAAACAGCTTTACTCCACTTAAAAATTGACCTTGTGTCACACCCTGCATGTGGCGGAGGGGTTGGGTAAATACTTACTCCAAGGTTCATTCTGACCTCGAGTGTTAGTCCTCCTTAGGGTTCTATCTATGAGTCGAAATGATCCGTTTGATATAGTGAGGATTTTTGTCGTCTAAAATGATTCTAAAGATAAATTTTTGTACCGTATGTAACTAGAGACTATAATTGTTGAACCGACTTCATCATTAAATAAACTCAACAAGGGTCGACCCACCGTAAAACCAACCAATTAATCTGAGGTAGCTTCTAGTATCGCATTTTCCAGAAAAAGACATCTTTTATTATAACATAACGAATTTGAATATAGTTACTCACGGTACAACGCGTTAACTTTCGAAATTGCATACGTAGATTGTCTAGAGGGCTGCAAAAATTAACAAGAACATAATTTGAAATTCGACCATATTTGGTGCTTGGAATTTGGCTACAGTACCACAAGGTCGTGAAAGAGTTAAATATTAAGAATTTCTTCAAATTAAGTTTTTAATTGGTATTTTATAGCATGTCAACTCTTGTGGGTTATGTAATGCCAAATCCTGTTTTTATGTGATTTGTAAGCGAATAATTTATTAGTAACTTTGTTTTTAAACACAGTTTAATGATTTCAAGTATTGGTATTTAACATTAGTAATTCTATTTATCAAGTATTCCTATGTAATAGGAATAATTTCCCCACAGTTTTATCGTTTCAATTAATTAATAATAATTACTGAAAAGTTCTATTTGATCTATAGATGATTGGACTCTAACAGGTACTACCAATTCGGATCCAAGTGGACCGGAGATTAATGACAATTAAGGGGTACTTCACATTTCTCAAAGCACCCGGATTGGAGCCTTATCATTAGATACAATTTAGTGTCATAACCAGGAGAGTCGTTGGAGAGAGGGTCTTAATTCTTTGGAGAGGTATAGTCGGTGTTCAGCCGACAAGACAGATAATATTTAAATTTTTAAAGCATTTTCTTTTTTTCAGTTGAAAAATTTATAGGCTGACCAAGGTACTCTCATGGAATGTGATCAAATGCAGTTTATCTTCCAACACGGATCCTCTTGCAGTCCGCACACTTCTTCCATCGGTTTTGCAGGGTATGGAACCCGTTGGTCAAGAAAGTCATCATCATCAGATATGACGTCATCACATGAACTTTTCAGCCCACCCTCGAAATTCTTATCGACCTTACTTTTCTGATATTCTTTATATGTTGATAAGTTTAAATCAGTCAAAGAAAAAAAGGATTACCGTATATACTCATGTAGTGAACGACCCCTATCTTTTAGCTATACTAGCCTAGAAAAATCTTAAACATCCAGTGACATAAAAGAAAAACATTCAAACACATACTTTCAAAATTTCCATCAAAGTTTGTGCAATATCGTAAATAAACAATGTAGTCCAGACCTTGATATAGCCTACCGTGTTTACTTTGATATTCCAAACATACTAAAACCCCACCAATGATATACAATAGAATTGATCATATAATAATTAAGTAATAATGTTAAGTAAAAACTTTATTATCTTAAATAATAGCCTCTGTTTAAGAGTAGGCTATACGGAGACATATTGGATCGAGGTTACGGCAAGGTAAGCTTCGACGTTTCAAAAATATATTTCATGCAATGAATGACTCCTTCGAGTAAAAAAATGTTTCTTATAAGTCGTTGATTACATGAAATATACGGTAAATACCTTATGACACGTTGTTTCAAGCATCATACTGATGGATTTAGATTCTGCCTTCACCTATAAATAAAACGACAAAAAACAATATTATTTATTAAGTGATGTATTCATCACTTAATAAAAAAAAACACCCAGAAAATAATCCCCATGTCTTCTATCTGTGAATATTGAATTAATAATAAGTCTTCATCTTCTTTGAATCATTGGAAGAAAAGTATTTAAATTAGGTAAAATTGTCTTTTTCCTAACAGAAAATCACTTGACAAAAAATATTGACACGAAAATTTGCTGTTTAGAGTCATTTTGTTACAGTTTCCAATGATGAAAAAAAAAAGAAGACTAAATGAATTCGGTAAATAAGAAGCATTTCGGAATGATTGTATTGTTTGGCCAGGTTAAAAGTGCAGTAACAGTTACCCGCGCTTTTAACCAGAGCTATATGAAGACTTTACAAAATTCCCATTATTTAGGATGTATATTAATCTATCAATAACAGTAAAAGCTAAGACACGTGACGGAGGAGGTGTAAAAGTTGCTAGTCTAACTTGCTAACCACTACTCTACCGGAGGCGCCCCTTGTGACAGAGAGGTTGTAATTTACTAAGCTTTTTGCTTAGATGTGGCACAAGGCCATATGAAAGGGGCACCCAATGAGACTCGTGACAGAGAGGTTATATAAATATAAACTGAAAAATTTACTATTTCGAGTGAAATTGACTAGCATAACAAGGCTTGATAAAAAAAAAAACAACAAAAAAACATGGAGTATCATTCATGATGATTGATTGATTTTAACGGCATGTCAACCCGTTTTGGATTATTTTACGCTTCAGGGTTAGGAAATTGCATTCATTGTACGTTCATATTTTCATTTTTTGTATTGTTTCTAAAGATATTTTCTAATTCCCTCTGTCCTATCGAAAACGAATAATTTGCAAACATCTATTTGACCCATAGATAGGACCCTAACAGGAAATACCACGGTGGGTTAGAGTGGATCGGAGAGGAATTGCATTAAAGGAGTACTCCATACTCCCCAGATATCAAGAACTGGAGCTTCAGTATCAGATGTTATTTAGGGTCATAACTAGGACTCCACTTTTTGGGAAGGTCTTACTTTTCGGGGGGCGGATACAGCCTGTGTATTCAAGGCTCCACTGACAGAGCGCAGTATCACCCATAATTTACTGCTGATTTATAAGGATTCATCTAGAGGAACATTATACTCTCAATTATTTGGTATTATTTTTTACCAAACTCTACAACCATAGCCGACTGGGCTGAAAGACGCAACTGTCCAAAGGTTCTAATGGTTAATGTAAATATGAACCTATGACTCTTCTAGGGTTATTTTATACCTAAAGGGAATGGCTTTCATTGTACATTCATATTTACATTTTCTTGTGTCGTTGTTTCTTGAGGTTTTTTTTGCACACGATCCTATCGAATACTAAAAATCTTTAAACAGATGTATTTGATCCGCAGATGGGACCCTAACAGATACTAACACTCCGGGTCAGGAGTGAATCTGGGAATAATAACAATGAAGGATTCCCCACTCTCCCTTGAGCTCCAAAACTGGAACATTACAATCAGATGTTGTTTAGTCTCATACCCAGGACACCGCTTTTTTGCGGGGCGGGGAAAGGGTGTTAGCGTTCTTCAGAGCATACTGTCAATCCGCGTCGATAGGGAGGTAAATAACTCTTGTAAGGCTGTTAAATAACATTTTGTTTCGGATGTTTCAATATACAGGGAACCTATGAGACTGTTTATAACTCTACTAATAATAATGTTGTGTTCTTTTTGGTTTCAGATTTGAAAACTGTACACTGTAACACCTCAATCACATTGTTTTGGACAAGAGAGGAAAAATATTTTGCATCACTAATTATTTGGAGACAAAATCATTCAAAGATGTCTCAAAATAGATGCAACTAATTAATATGAAAATGATTCATTACTGAGACAAGAAACTCAAAAAAGATTGCATGTTCTGGAGGCTGATATAACAATTGAAAAAATTGATTTGATGTCTCTAGCTCAAAGGATGCATTTTTTTTTTACAGAACGTGTTCTAAATGACCGCCATTGCACTTGTCTCAGTAATAAATCATCATCATATTAATTAATGGGTTGCATCTATTTTGAGACACCCTGTATTTTCAGCCACATGACCTCGGCGTCGATGCCGCAGGTTTCTAAGGGTTAAAGAAATGCGAACAGATACTTGTGGGAATATATTTGATACGGACGCACCTTGTTGGTAAATCATTAAATCGCCGTAATTCAGCATAAGCACAAAAAAGAACACTCCTTGATTTTAAACATATACAGATTGTCACTTTCTGGTGGCGCTCGTGGTGCAACGTTTATCGTCGTAAGAAATGGACACGGCAAACATAGTTCAAATCTTAGACAAAGCTGTTTGCATTTCAAATAGTGCTCATACTCTTGGGAAAAGTATGCATTCTAGTTCGTTAATCTTAGTATGGCAACCGGTCTAGGAGAAGGAAAACTCTGGATTCAAACCTGTAAAACTACGCTTAAAAAATTGACCTTGTGTCACATCCTGCTCGTGCAGAGGGGTTGATAAGTATATAAATAGAAAATAACTTTAGCGGAATATTCTATCTGGTGGTGACAGTTGCATGATCTCAAAGTTTCATGTGGTATCGGTTGGTGTCACAGATACTTGATGTGTGTTCTATTCGATATTCAGTAAACATCGATGTGGTAATCTAAATCAGTCTAGACTCTCTGCCGCACCCGGAAATCGGATAGAGTTTTTGGTGAAGTTGTTTATTTTAATGGTATATCAACCCTTAATGGCTATTTAATGTCAATTGATTTTTAAACATATGATTTTTAAGTTAATAGTTTGTTGGTAACTTTATTTCAAAATGAGAGCTCATTTGTTTGCAAACAGCTACATTGTTTCAAGTATTGCAGTTTAATTAATAATTCTCTATATCAAGCATTATTATTTGATATTAATTATTTGTTTTCACACAGTTACCAATATTAATTATTTATTTGCATATAGTTAATTGGTTTCAATCATTGCTATTCAAGATTAGCAATTTTAGAGAAGCAGAGAAACAGTCGGTGTATTCTACAGGCCCCCACCAAGCCGACTGGGCCACAGGATAAACTTTGGGGGAGTCTTACCCATCTGCAGTGATGAAGTCGGTATATTCTATGGCCACAACCGACTGGGCCAAGCTTGAACAGAAGTCTGTCATCAAATTTTTGGTGGCCGAGAAGTATGAACAGTTCTTTCTATTGTCAAATCCTTGGGCAATATTTCGCCTTATTTATTGAATGACCCTTGTATTTCGTATCTCTTACTAATAGTCACATTCTTTTATGTAAATCCGAGAAAGAAAGAAAAGAGAAAAAGGTACTTTTAGCTGAGTCGTTAAAAAGCAAATAAACAACGATGACAGATTTGTAACGTTTGGAAAGTTGGAAACACTTCATCTTTCATTCAGTGTGAGTGTGTGCGTATACGATTTTTTATTTTTTATGAACATTTTAGTTGACATGTGGCTGCTGTCATTTCACCTGCTCCGCCTTTTGCTGATGTAAGGGTGGGAGAAGTAAAGTGAGTAGGTCGCATGGCACCTGCTTAAACGCATGCGCAGTATCAACCATCGAGCTCGTATATTCTCATCTATCACGCAGAGTCTGAATCAAAAGATATAAAAGTCACTCACTAACAATAATGATAACCGACGAACAAGCGGTAAAACCTGTCATTATTATTAAGCAATAAAAGACTTTAAAGTAATGGGAAAATTTATTTGGTTGCAGCGCGGCTATTCAGTGTTGCTTACATGAAAGTAACTACTAAGATGAATGTATACGTTGATTGCTGCTGTATATCGTTTAACTGAAAAAAAAAACCCATCTAGCAGGAAGTACTCCTTGCTGTGGTGCAATGGTTAGCAATCTAACCTTGCAGGCTATTACGATTATACTGAATTTGGTCCCTATTAGGTACCGTACACTTTAATTGATTTTAGTAAATCGTACATCTATCCAAGTCAAATGCTACATATCAATCTAAGTCATCTATCTCTCCAAGAGAGGTGCACGTGGTGTAATGGTTATCGTCGTAGGAATTGGACACGACGATACGAGTTCAAATCCTGGACGAGAGTGATTGCATTTCATATAGCACTAATACCCTTGGGAAAGGTATGAATCCAATTATTCTCCCTCCAGCTATGGGTAAATAGTAGGACAGATTAGGTTCTTCAGCCTTGGTCAGGCAGCTAGTCTAGGAGAAGGAAAACTCTGAATTCAAACCTGTTAAACTCCGCTTAAAAAGTGACCTTGTGTCATATCCTGCCCGAGCGGAGGGGTTGGTAAATATGATCTCTCCAAGTTTATCCATTTATCAATTTAAGTCTATCTCAGCGTTTTTCTATCTAAGTCTAATTCTATCAAAGAAGTTATTGAAAATTTCTGGGACCGATAAAAGAAATGATTAAGAACCATAAAACGAATACGCTCTTCCAAATACCACAGTTTAACATATCGTTTCTCAGGTTTCTTTAACCCTTACAAAAATTAAATAAAAAATTAAATAATTTTTTTGATTGGGCATTTCTTCTAATTTATCTATGTCTTATTTTTAGAAATGTTCAGAGTTAGTAAACAGTTACTTGCTTATTTAAAAATTCAATTTGCATATTACACATAAAACACCCAAGTTTTAAAAATAATCTTTGTTGTTAGATCTCATTTCAATTCATCTCTTAAACAAGTTAAAAATTAAAAAAACAAACTATTTGTAAACTCCCTCTTAAAGCAAGATCTCCCGTCAAATCACAAAACCTGCTTAGTACTTAAGTTGGTAATGACTTAGTTAACAGCAGATATTGCAAACCACTTTTTGCAAAGATTAGTAAATTATTGAAAAAATTCTACATGGCAACCTTTCTTTCAATCTATATATACTGATATATGCAATATTGAAATAGAATATAAAATTCAATGATAAAAAGCAAGTTTAATCAAATCTGAAACCCTTAATATTGATCTTTTAAAGAGTCCCTTTAATTCAAACTTCTCAGTGATATAAAGAGCTCAGCGTGCAAAGAAAACTTTCAATATGGGGGAAAAAAGAAAAAAAGAAAATCCGATTTACATTTCTTATGTAAGTTTATCTTTAAACTTGGACAATTTTAGGACCTTCTTTATTGATCAATTTAAATACTGCATTTTGATTTTACCTAAAAGGTTGAATGAAAATGTCCGTTATAAGAATTGCTGAGATATTAAAACTTGTTTTATCTACATTTTCCACTTTTGAATTTCTATATTATATTTCTGCTTGTTCGTTCCTACGTCACACTCATCCATATAACCTCCCCGTAGCCCAGTGAGATATGCTTCAGTCCTGCTCCTCGTTCATGTGATATGTTGTTATTCATCTCCTCGCAGCCAAGAGGGATATTCTTCCACCTGCATCCCGAATCAATTAGGATATTCATAAACTACCATGCATGCGACATTTCTAGGTCTAACCTTGCCGATAAGAACAGCTTTTTGTGGCTGGAAATTAAGAGTTGTTCATTGTACGAAATCATTCATTACTCGAGTATATACGGTAATTATTGCTATTTGCAGCACCCACGGAACGAAAAAATCTAAAGGAGCTATTTCAGTAAGAAAAGATGATTTATAATTTTATTATTGTTTTTGCAATAAATAGCTGCAACAATATACCCGGCACGGCCTGTCCCCACTATCTCAACTTCTTATATCAGCTCATACCCATTCGATCGTCTAGTGGTTTCTCTCATCTCCGGCCAGGAGTATTTCACATGTTTTACAAATATATAACAGATATAACCGAGAGTGGAAGAAAGAACAAACAAGCATGGACTTGGGTTAGCCCTAAGCGTAAGAAGAGAGAAGTTTTGGCACTTTTCTGGCATTCTGTGGCTATCACGAGCGTGTACTCGAACGAAATTCCCACACAGCTACCGGGAACGCTGACTCATCTTCTCGCGCTAGCTGACCTGGCTTCTGGGTCCACAAGTCCCAACTCCTCGCTTAAGCGACCGCCTCTCTCTGACCGTCACTTTTCACTGATTGTCGCTAACTCCTCTCTGTTCACTGCTCTGAGACCTTGCCTTTCCTTGTTTTCTTCCAGTCTCGTAGGAAATCTCGCGCACAAGCGCTTTTTGTGGGTTTTGCGCCGAAACAGACAAAGGAATCATCTGACTGGCGCTCACCCACACCCACAGAACGAATGCCCACCATCGTGCCACATAGCAAAAAGAAAAAAAAAAATAAAGAAAAAAACTCTAATAATACTGTCAGATACGATCTTCTAATTTTCACTTATTTATGTTTACTCTGCTACTTAGGAAGGATAGATGAAGTAAGTGAAATTCCATCAGACTTAAACACAGTGTTTTATCTGATGTAGATCATCTTTTCTTGCTCAACTTGATTCTTTTTACTTTTCGTTGAATCATCGCGGCACCTGCAAGTTTGGAAAAATTTATTAACTGCAAAATTTGATTAACTGACACGATCACTCTTGTTCCTCTTGTAGAAATTGGCTGATCACGCCTGATTCTAACGTTTATGGATAAAATTTTTGTAAATGACCAAAGTCTAAACTAATGAATCATCGATTTAAATAAAATTTGATTCGTGGACATATTTAATCGGCACAATCCATAAAATACTATTTTCAGTTTAAACCTTTTTTGACTAATCAGCGAGGGTATTTGTACAATTTCTATCCGGGTGGTATCGCGAAGAGATAAAGCCAGTGACCCGCCGTTTTATTCTTTATCCTATTACTTTATATAACTCTTTGTCCGTTTAAAGTAAATAAATTATGACAGAATCAAGAACAACTGGAGATGTCCTCGTGGTGTAATGGTTAAAGCGATGGACTGTGGAATCGTTGTAAGCGAGTTCGTACTCCAGTCGCGCTATTACGTTCACTTTTGGGCAAATACCCTTGGGAAAGGTATGAGCCCCCTTATCCTCCCAGCTATGGGTTAAATAGTACCACTACTGTTCTTCTAGGAGAATGGCTTTTGCATTAAATAACCTGACAAAGGTTGATATGCCATTAAACAAAGAGACCAAACCAAACTAAGAACATCTACTAACTTTTAAAAAAATAATTAAATTAATACATTCAATGAGAATTTATAATATAGTTATCTAAAAAGCTTGGCTTAGTTTTGACACCAGGCCAAATGTACGAGGCGCCTAATGAGAATCAAACTGGTTATTCAGCTGAAATAATCTGTAAGACGAGTGTGAAATCATTACATCAGGATAAGCCATCCAAGAATGGATAACTGAAATTAAGGTAACAATGTGTAATAATTTGAATATTTTAAGTGTATAACAGTTTAATAAAATTATTTTTATTGTCTGGTTTAAGGGAAGTCTCCATGGGGCAAGGGGTAAGAGCTAATGTGCTAGACGGCGGCCTCGAAGTAAGCAAGTTTGAACTTCAGTCACGCTATTACGTTTGCTTTCTAATTCCGAAAGTAAACGTAATAGCGCGACTGGTGTTCGAACTCGCTTACTTCGAGATCAGCGTTTAAGCTATTATTCACGGAGACTCTCCCTATACACATAATGAATGTTACAATTATTATGTGTTAGACGTCATTGTTTGTTCAAGTGTATCCAGCCCATACCTAGGATTTTTCCAAAAGTGTGTAGATTCCGGGTAGGACGGTCCAGGAGAGGATCTGTGTCGGGAATTTCGTCCTCATGAGTTTGTTGAAGCATATGTGGAATTATTTTAACATTATTTTTAAAATCGATCGGAACTGACTACATGAATTTTATGATCAAAAAGTATTGAGACTGAATTTTTAAAGATTTTAATTATAAAATTCAAAATCATTATATGAGCACATTTGAGGAATTTATATAATAAAGTCTAGATAGCAGTCTACACATCTAGATTTCGCTTAGACGAGTTAGTTGTAAACCGATTCCCTCCAAAATTTATCAAATAAACAATGAATACATTTTTTAAAAAGTTTTGGTGAAAAACAGAATTATGAAAGTTTAGTTCTCTCCATACTCATGAAACTTAGCTCCAAGTAACTTTGTCTTGTTTTGTAAACTGAAAATGCATCCCAAAGATTTAGGGACGTGGGGGACAATAGATGAATATGAAAGCAAAGCAATGAAGTTTCTGAGATAGTTTGAATGATAGAAAACTCACTCGTGTGTTGTATGTAAAGGTGACATTTTTGAAGAAAATATTTCATTCGAAATACATTTCTGTCTTGGTCAAAATAGTTTCAATGAGGATACTTTTTGATCACACTTCGTATTTTATTCTATTCCCAGAAAGAACAACACCGAAACCTATTGTCTGCTTGAGTGCACTTCCAGTTAAAATATGTGAAACGACGGCATCATCACTAAAAACGTGGGGTTAAGATTAACTGTTCAAAGGTATTTTACCGCCCAAGAATTGTGCCACCCGTATGAAAAAATAAATAGAATGAAATAAAATAAATAAATAATTAAAATAAACAAGTTTTTTTTTAAAGTTTCTTTGCAGCTCTAACATCTAAGTGCTGCAAAAAACGTGAAAAAGACAAAACTGTTGAAAAGAATGACTACATAAAAAAAAAAAAAAAAAAAAAAAAAAAAAAAGTGAAAGCAATAAACAATAAAATAAATACTCATACAAACTGTCGATTCCTGTTGTGAACCCCAAGGTGCCGGGTTGTTTATCTGGATTGTCTTTGAAAATGTGAACTTAGATTGCACTCTAATATTGTTATTACGATACCAAGGAGGAGATAACACCCAACAATATTGCTCTTAGTTGATGTTGCCGAAACAAACCAGCAATTAGCTTTGCATGGTGCCTATACGCGGGAAAATATGATACAGCCGACAACGGACAGAATAGAAGCCAGCTGCATACAACTAGAGACAATTCAACAGGAGAACACAACCAGCGGCCATGATTATTTACAACTGATACAACATATTCCCATATGGTGCATGAAAAAGTAATTTTCTCTTCACCTTATTTTAAAAAATCACAATACACTATTTTCAATAATGGAAAGACTCCCTAAAATACCATAAATGGGGTTTTATTCCTGAAAATGATGTCTGGTAGAGAAGGAACCTTCAATTAGAATAAATGAAATTTAAGAAGTTGGCGATCAAACTAAGAAAAACAATTATGAAAATCCTGAACATGGAAGACAGCTCACGTAATATGTATCTCATTTAGAAAAGACGTATAGGGAGACAAATAATAACTTCCCCTAAAGAATGGGTGTGTTTGCTTGGTGCCTTGTGAGGTGTCACATGACAGTTCCTGAAAGCATTCTCAATTTCTTGACTATTCTTTGCACAGAAAAGGCTTTGTCTCTGGTCCTGCTAGGGAAACGAGAAAGTCCAGTCAAGTGAGCCTTTTCCCATTTTTGTACTCCTTTTGCTTACTACTTGTTCATAGAACAATTTATGGATATTTCTTTCTTTTGGGATCCGTTTGTGTACACTTCTTAATACGATTGATATGTATAGTATGTATACAAAAGGTTAGATGTTATGTTTAAATGCATTTGTTTTGTTTATTCTTCTGTGGTTCCATTGATGGTATATCACAGATGAGGACACGACTAAATATCTTCCTTAGCATCAAGCATACCAATTGGCATCTCATAAGGTATGTTTAGTGAGCAAGGTTAGTAGACAATTACAACCGATTTCGATTCTCACTGAATGCTCCATACTTATGGTCATGTGTTACAACAAAGGTTAAATCTAATAAAGACTAACATATGGTCAAGTCCAGATAATTCCCAAGATCATAGAAGTTCAGTAGCAATAAGACGGTTCAGAAATCAATTAATCAACTACTTATTTAGAGCTGGTACTCTAAAGTTCAATTGTGTTAGATTAAAGCAAAGCTTAATCCATACGATTTATATTTTGAAGAAACTTGATTAGAAAGTGGTCAATGCTCCTTATCATCAAGCTTTTATACTTTTAAAAGCAGACAATCTGTGAATTCATGGGGTCCTTGTTGTAACAGCGGTTCAAGATGCTAAGAATGCTTCTATTTACGTGAGAGTGAAGGATTCTAATTAGTATTTCATAGTTATCTGTTATATCGACTGCTTAGTGAGAATACGCTGACTGTATTCCCTATAGAGGGGTAAGACCCCCGCAAAAAAGGGCCATTTCCTTAGAGTTGACACTAAATTGCATCAGATGCTGAGGCTCCAGTTCTGAATATCTGATAAGTATGGAGTAGCCCTACGTTGCCTGGGGGTGTCCTCTTGGTGTAATGGTTAAAGCGTTGGACTGCGGAATCGTAGTACGCGAGTTCTTACTTCAGTCGCGCTATTACGTTCACTTTCGGGCAAATAATTCCTGGACGAGTTGACAAGCCGTTAAAATCAATTAATCTGTTATATCGATAATTTGGATGAATAAACAATGTTAGCGCAAATACAACCACCCAGGAAAGTATCAAATTGGATTGAAAATTGCTTCCTTCTCGAAGTTTGATCAATTTTAGTGTATTGATCGTACAAGTCTCACAGTTACATTCGTGTATTAAAACAATGATGGTTTTTGTAAGATATTCATTTTGAGCTTTGATTCGTACGTTGACGATGTTAATCCCATACGGCTGTTCTACGTGTGTATTAACTGGACAGTTATAGAATTTACAATGAGTTAATCAGAATAATCATTGAAAATTTATGTTCACTTGATTATACGAACCTAATGATAAATATGCAAAAGACAAGTTTGTGGTTATAAGTAATTAATCAACTCTGTTCATTTTATGATTATTATTGATTTTAACGGTATCTCAACCCATCTAGCGTTATTTTATGCTTTGGGGACTATAATTAGCGAATCATGTTCACGGAATGTTTATATTTACATTTCGTGTAGTTAAGAGGTGTTTTCTTATGCATACAACAATATGATATAAAATATTTTAATCTAAAAAACAATTTGCAAGCAGTTGTATAGTTTCAAGCCTTCCTATCTAATACTAATAATTATATGGTTTCATTTAACTTATTCTGTTTAATAATAGTCATTTATTTGCTCACAGTTATATGGTTTCGAGCTACTAATAATAATCTCTAGTAAACAATAATAGCTTCAAGAAACTATTCTTAATACAAACAATTAACAGTTATAGCGGCATCAAATATTCCTATTGGGTAATAGTTTTTTAAACAGATATATTTAACTACAAGACAGGACCCAAACAAGTACGATAGTTTCGGTTCCATTTGAACCCTGGTGTAATGGTAATAAAGTAGGTACTCCAGATCACCATAAGATGCAGTTTTGTATCATACATAGGAAACTACTTTTGGTGGGAGGTCTTGCCTCTCAGCAAGGGATACCGTCAGCATATACTAAGCCTAATCAACAGCACGATTAGAATTTGAAAGCAATATAAGATTTACATATATCAAGATATGGTTTATTACTCCCCCGCAAAAAAAGAAGATAAAACGAGAAAAAAAACAAACCCTCGTATTTCGATGTACTTCGGGACGTACAAAAGTTTTTATCTAGCGACTGAATACACAGAAGAAAACCAGTTTTTCTTTAATAAAAAGTCGTTGGAAATTTTGCACATACTTAATATTTACCCTGAGAAATGCCTGTGGTAATTCTTTTTTGTCTTTTACAAGTGTTTGGGTTACTTGAATTCTTAATAAATGCTGCCGGGAAGCAATGTGTATTAATATGCATTTCATTCAGATTTATAAACACTGGCAGGATAGCGAATCTAATTTATGAGTTTAATTGTCAGATAAGAGTGAAATTTCAACTCTGTAAATGAAGGCTGTGAATGCAAATGGCTATTAAGAAACAGTTTAACTGGTTTGTACTGTTTCTCATATCAATTAATCAAGTGTAATAATGACATAATTACTGGTCGCCTGGGCAAGGTTTAACAAAATAAGCACGCTCAAAATTAAAAGGGCATTTAGTAAAGTAAGTACATCCATTGGCGCCAAATTATTTTGAGCATATTTTCACTTGATCAGAGGATAATAAAATAGCATGGCTGGGGGGGGGGCTTTGCTGTGGCTTAATAGTTAACAAGCTAGTTTCACTTGACTAAAACTACTGTGTATGTAATTTACCCTCAAGCAGGAGATAACACGAGGTCAATTATTTAGGCGGAGTATCTGGTTTGAATTCAGAGTTTTCCTTCTTTGAGACCGGTTGCCGTATCAAGCCGAAAGAGTCTAGTCAGCTCAACTATTTACCCCCTCCCACAAAGATGGAGATGAGAAGAGATGGATTCGTGCTTTTCTTAAGGAAATTAGATCCAATAGACTCCTTCAGGATTTGAACTCCGGTCACCGGGTCCATATCCAACGATCATAACCGTTACAAACCGCAACTACTACAGAGGGAGTTTGGTTTTAACTGGATGCTCAACATTTATAAAATTGTGTCTTACTTAGCTAAGTATATATGAATAAAATAGAATGTTTTAGATATCTCGTCATGAGATAATGGTTACCAAGCTAGTTTCAGTTGACTATTACTACATTGTGAGTTTGATCCGCACTTAATGCTTCAAATTCTTGACATTGCATAAGCTTAAAACTTATCAATAAAATGGATTAGACTTCTATTCCTTGAAATGGTTAATGAGTTAATCTAGTAGACAATGATAAGTTTTCAAGTAAATCTATTGAAAAGTAAATGCCAGTGCTTATTTTACTGCTGTTTGTCCCTCATAGAATTCTCCCACCATTCACTCAAAGCTTGCTTTAAACTTGTTAATGGAAGCCGCACTCAGCTGTTTAATGTATGGCTGCCAAATGGTGTAGTAGCTAGCAAGCTTATTAGACCATAATTACTGTACTAAATGTAATTCTCATTGAGTAACATATACATAGAATTGCGCCAAACTAAGAAGTTTATTCAATGACTAAATCACTTTAATTCAAATATTTTTAACACTTAATTCTAATATGGTGGTTGGAATCACCATAGCGTAGTAGTTAAGGTGCCGGACCGCGACATCATCGTAAATTCGATCTCTAGTTGCGTTATAACGTTTACTTTTGTTACTAATACCCTTAAGAAAAGTACAGGTACCTAATCTCTCCAGATATGGGTTAAATAGTACCACTATTGTTCTACAAGAACGTTGATTTACCATGAAACCAAACCATCATAATTCTATCGAAATTAATCTCAAAATTATAATAAGCGTATTATCAATTCAAACTGGATTATCTGAAGTCATAAGTTAAAAATATTTATAATCTATAAAAAAAAAAATATACAACCCCAGACAAAAAATATGGACTCTCTATTTTTAGAAAAAAGTTTTGCTATCAAATAGAAAAAAAAAGTTTGTTTCAGATTTGTTTATTTTTTATCGATTAAAAATAACGCAGGAATCGTAGTACTCGTTTGAATGTGGGATAATCTTGTCTCAGAACAAGTTGTTTGCAGTTCTTGCTGGAGGGAGTCTCACTACGTGAGCAGAGCATATTTGATATCTTACTATAACACTATTTACCAACCCCTCCGCTCGGGCAGGATATGACACAAGGTCACTTTTTAAGCAGTGTTTAACAGGTTTGAATTCAGAGTTTTCCTTCTCCTAGACTAGTTGCCTCACCAAGGCTGAAGAACCTAGTCTGCCCTACTATTTACCCATAGCTGGAGGGAGAATAATTGGATTCATACCTTTCCCAAGGGTATTAGTGCTATGTGAAATGCAATCAGTCTCGTCCAGGATTTGAACTCGTGTCGCCGTGTCCATTTCCTACGACGATAATGACTACACCAGGGGCACCTCCATATCTTACTATGATAGACAATATATGATATAAATACTGTGTCAAACATTAGTTCCTATTTGATTACGTTTTATGGACGAAGTAATCATCTGAGAATGACTGGAAAGATGAGCCTCTAGTATTCTTAGCATAACTTGAATTTCACTTTATCATAAGCCAATTTAGAATTCTCGACTAATCAGAGAAATTTCTTCCGAGACATTCTGTTGATTCGACCAAGTGCCAAAAACCATGCCACAACATTCACATTGTTGGCTATCGACTTAAATGGAACAGTTTGTGATTATACACAATGCGTGTCCAGGGTATGACACCAAACATGCATCTGGTGCTGAGTCTCACGTTACGGAGCTCTGGTGAGTGTGCAGTAACCATTGCTATTACTCCCAGGTGCACTGCAAGTCGGAGCGGTAGTACCTGTTAGGGTCCCATCTATTGGTCAAATAGATTTATTTGGAAATTATAAGTCTTAGATAGGAATACTTGAAATTAAATGACTGTGCAAATTATTTGTATTAGATAGAAATACATATCACTATATATCTATGCAAACAAATGATTCCTGTAAATAAAAAAAGTGTTTGTAATGGGACGTTGAAAATACAAATTGTTATCATCAAAAATTTACTAATATCGTATCAACGTGTGCTAAACAAATTATCATCATTAAATAGGTTGGTTGGGTTTTAAGGCATATCAACCATTGTATGTCATTAAATATCAAATCATATATATATATATATATATATATATATATATATATATATATATATATATATATATGTTTATATACATGATTTGTACATACATTTTTGTGGTAACATTTTTAAACAAGCCTGAACTCTTTTTTTTGTACACAGTTTGTAGGTAATTTTATTTATGAGTTGGAATTAATTTGTTTGCACACTAGTATTGCTACCGTTTCTACAGTTAAATGGTTTCAATTATTGCTATCTAACATTAATAATTCTATTCGATATTAATCATTCGTTTCACACAGTGAAGTGGTTATAAGTATTGCTATTTAACATTGACTATTCTTTTAAATACAATTTATTCATTTGCACACAAATGGTTCCAAGTATTGCAATCTAATACTAATAATTCAATTTGGCACACAGTTAAAGAGTTTCAAGTATTGCTATTTAACACTAATAATTCTAGTCAACATTAATTATTTGCTTGCACATAGCTAAGCGGTTCAAAGTACTGCTATGTATCACTAACAATTCAATTAATCAGTCATTTGTTTACACTCATCTAAATGATCAAACAGTTCTATTTCTAACAATTCAATTTAGCGTAAGTCATTTGTTTGCCCTCAGTTTACATGTCAAACGGTTCTATTTGATCCATAGATAAGACCCTATCAAGTTCTGCCACTGGGGGACCAGAGTGAACTTGGGAGAAATAGTAATGAAGGGATACTCCACATTCCACAAAGTTCCAAAACTCAGACTGTTTATTGTCATATCCAAGATATTCATTGGGAGAGTCTTACTCATCTACAGAGATGCAGTCAGTGTATTCTATAGCGTCTACCGACTGGGCGGCATTAAATAGGAATAGTTATTTTAAATCAGAATTGAGTATAGATTATCAGTATTAAAAATAGCGTGCAGAATATTCGGATAAGAATACTTGATTTTAGGTGTTTAAACAAAGAATTATTGTAGAATCAAAAAGTGCAATAAAGATTGCGATGTAACATTGAAAATATAATTATGCTTAAAATCAAACACTTAAAAAAAGAATCAAATTTCCATATGAAACCAACTATGCACGAGGAAACTGAATGTACTTGATCATGGTCGAAAATTAGAATGAAATTCGACCATAGTTGCACATGGCGTCAGGAATTCGACCAGAGCTGCAAACGGCACCAAACATTTGACCAGAGCTGCACACGGCACTAAGCATTTGACCAGAGCTGCACAGGGCATTAAGAATTTGACCAGAGCTGGATACGGTGCAAGGTATTCGACCAAAATTGCCAACAGCAATCAATTGGTAATTCTTATAAACTAATAAGGTTTGACAAATGTTTATTGAAGTAAGATTTTTCGCAATTATTAAAAAATACATTTAAAAATAATGGATAATTTGATCAATATTGTAATAATTGAGTGGTGCTTCTTTTTAAGGTCTATATTTTGTCTGTTTGAACCTTATATAATTTAAAAAGAAGTTCTTTGTCCTGACAATTTTTCTTCATTGTCATAAAAGTCGTTTCTCCTTTTACAACTTTCTTTATTATATCTATTCATTTTGAAAAGGTCATATTGTTGATTATTGAATGAAGACTAGTCTAACTACTTTTATGATTTCACCGAACTGTATCACTTGAAGAAGAGAAAGACCCCCCTCTCACTTGGCAAAAGAATCACTTTTGTATGACAATGAATTTCATCTGATGTTTAGGCTCTAGATCTAGACATCTGAGGAGTGTGGAGAACCCCTCCATTACCATTACTCCCAGGTCCACTCAGACCCGGAGTGATATAATCTGTTAGGCTCCAATCCATACGTCAAATAGATCCGTTTTAAAAATAATTAGCATTCGATTGGAATACTTGATACCATATAACTATAAATTATTTGTATTAAGAATAGTAACTTGAAGCAATAATTATTTATAGAGTTATTATTATAATTGGATGTGAACAAGTGATTATTATCAAATAGAAATAAGAAGGCGACCCGAACTCTCCCTTTCCAATAGCGACTACACCGAGGTGTAGAAGAGGGTGCTATTCCTTTCTCTGGATTGCTCCACTTTACCCTTGATACGTACCTTGTAATGCTGAGTGTTAAGCAAGGAGACATCAAATACCATTTTTTGAGTCTTTGGTATTGAACGCTGATCTCCTGGGCCATTGGCGAACTCTCTATCAACTAGGCCATTGGACCGGTAAACCATTTAATTGTGTACAATTATTAGTATTAGACAGGGAGCCTCGAAACCATAAAAGTGTGTGTAAATTAGTTGTATGAAATAGGAGTACCAAACTGTGAACAAAAGCGCTGATCAAACACACGCACACAAAAAAACGTAAACATAAGTGTACAATGAACGCGATTCCTTAACCAATAGGCATGAAATAACCCAAGACAGATTGACATGCTTTTAAAATCAATCAAGTAATCATTAAACCCTTTTAAAATTATTCTGACTTAATACCTTCAAAATACTGTGTTTTTCTTTAATTTATTATGTTGGGTGTTTAAAAATATGTTATCTAAGATCATTTGTGGAGGTGCCCGTGGTGTAATGGTTATCGTCGCTGGATATGGACACGGCAACACGAGTTCAAATCCTGGACCTGACTGATTGCATTTCACATACCTTTAATACCCTTGGGAAAGGTATGAATCCAATTATTCTCCCTCCAGCTATGGGTAAATAGTAGGGCAGACTAGGTTCTTCAGCCTTGGTGAGGCAACTAGTCTAGGAGAAGGAAAACTCTGAATTCAAACCTGTTAAACTCCGCTTAAAAATTGACCTTGTGTCATATCCTGCCTGAGCGGAGGGGTTGGTAAATATGATCTAAGATCATTTGAACGAGAATTGGTCCCGTTTGTAGATTACGATATTATTTTATCTATATGATTTCGTAATCTAATAAATTAACCAATTTTCATTCAAATGATCCCAAATTTTGATATCATTTGTAAAAACAATTCAAAATTCTGTGTTTAATGTTTTTTTTCTTTTCAGCTATTGAAGTATGATTCACTGGAAAAGAAAAGGCGTTTAAACATTCAAAATAGAATCTTATTTCTACGCATGCAGATAAAATTTGAGATCATTTGAATGAGAATTGATCAGGTTATTAGAGTACAAAACGATATCGATTTTTCTGAAACTCCCTGTTTATTGTTATCTCGTGGGCAGATTTTACGACTAATTGAAATATGTTTTTTTTTTTTTCAGTGTTTGTTTCGTTCATTTATTTTTTAAAAACTTTTTCTCTTGGTCCTGAACAAAGCTAAACTCAGGAAGAGAACCCAGACTTCTAGCATTCATTCGATTCCTTTATGTTCCATCAAGGGTGAAGTAAGTTCAATAAGTATAGCGAGAACAATAAAATATAAAAGGGCAGTAGGTATTCACACACATATATAAGATTATTTCAAGCAAAAGTCTTTTGTTTCGCCGAGTAAAAAAAAAAAAAAAAATCAATTCTTTGAAATTCGGCGGTCATTCAGAATTGAGCGCCATTGAACGTTCGAATTATGCCTGTTCCCGCCACTGAGACGCGACATAACATTCCGTTGACATGGAGATGTTGAGGAATGCGCGGTAACTAGAAATAAGTGGTTGAAATTAAATAATCTTGTTGCTAAACCGGTCGACTTGTCTCGGCCGCTTCCCCATCCACACCCTTCATTCTTCGACCTTTGGATAAATACTTTCTTGGACAGTTTAACTTTGGTCTGTGTAAAAGGCACAAATATAACTCTAATAGTGACAAGACTTGATAGTAACTGTTTCTATATGTTTTAAGGAATTGTTGGCTATGTTTATCAGCACGACATTTGACTTAACTTCCGGTCCAACTGGTTTACCTGAGTTTGTACTTTTAAGAGACTAAGGAACTTGTTTCTAAATTTAAAATGAAAGAAAGAAAAAATGTGTTTAATCTTTAAATAATTACTCGAATGATGTACTATACGAGAGAAAAAATTACAAGCCTCAAGAGAACTGATTCCTTCATGCATATTGAGAGTGGAATGATTGATCGATTTTAATGTCATGTCAACCTGTCTGGAGTTTTATGCCAAGAAGTTAGGGAATCGCTTACATTTTATGCGTATATTTACATTTTTGTGTAGTTTAAGAGATTTTTTCTTGTACACGGTTATATGATATCAGGTATGTCCATCTCATTCAAATAATTTGCAAACAAATCTATTTGACGAATAGATAGGGCCCTAACAGGTACTTGCACTCAGGGTCATTATATCTGTAACTGAAAATATTTAAATAACTTTTTTCATTTATAAATGTGGTTCTATGTAATCGCATGTAACAATGGCAAGGATTGAAATAATTTCATACAATCCATCATTTTTGTAGGTGAGGGTACAATAATAATAATGATGATGATACTGATGATGAGGATATAAGAAGGGGACAGTAGATGAATAAGATATATGAAGGGGACAGTGGATAAAAAAATAAAATTACGAGGCTGGGTTGAGAAGTTCATATGATGAATGATGTGAATTCATCATATGAACTTCTCAACCCAGCCTCGTAATTTTATTTTTTTGACTTTTCTGACCAATGGGATCCAAGCAATGTAACAGCAATGGAAGAAATGTGTAGATCACAAATAGAGCTATGTTGAAAAATAAACCTCACTAGATCACATTCCATGAGACTATAGTGCTCAGACAATGAACTTTTCAGCCAACCTTCGTATGTCGGATTTTAGAATTCATATGGAACACTTAATCACGTCCAGATGGCCAAATCTGGTTATTGTTGAGAAGAGCAAAAAAATTCTCTTAAATTGTTAATATGGAAAATCTGTCAGCTAATAGGTTTTTTAGTCTGTTGGTATATCAACCCTCGATTGTTATTCATTGTCAAATATATAACCTGTACCTATTCGCAAAATAATCAGAATCTGCACATTATGCACGAAACTTTGCTTTTTTTCCCAACAAAACAAAAGACTGGTTTACCCATGGGTTCATCTCATAAAGGGGACTTCGCACGTCTTTTCCTTGAATTTATTGAGATTGAGACCTTTAAAGATTTAATATCCAAAGATTCGAATTATTTCTGTTATATAGCTGATATATTAATTATACATACACGGAATTTGGAATTAACAAAAATGATGGATAGATTTTACAATACTGAACCTACCGTAGATTTAAATTGTGAAATAGAAACTAATAACACCTCACCTTTCTTTGTCATTTTACTTATAAATAAGAACTACAAGCTAGGATCTGAATTACCATATACATTTTTACTCACATTATAGCACAACAATAAACAGAGAGATCATTATAAGTTTATACTTCAGAGCTCTAAGGATTTGCACCCTTAATACGTGCTAAAACCTCTCATAATTCACTATATATATATATGATTTTTAAGTGAACAGTTTGTAGGTAACTTTATTTTAAATGAGTTAAAGCTTATTAGTTTGCATACAGTTAAATCGTTTCAAATATTGCTATTTAACACTAATCATCATCATGTCGTGCCGTCAGCACGGATATCCCTGACCCTCTCTCGCCACTTCTCCCTATCATTCATCGCCTCCGGCAGGTCTTCAAGGTTACATCCTGTGTCTTCACATAGCTGCTCTATGTAAGTTCGAGCTGGTCGTCCTGTGGGGGTCCATAGGAGTACATCACTTACGAGCTCGTCCTTGCTTCTCCAGTAGTGTCCTGCGTGTCTGGTTCGTCTAACTTGTATAGTTTTCGTGATGGGAGGCAAGTGGCCGTATAGTTGGTGTCTCGTGGGGTGTTGTCGCCAGGACTTGTTCAAAGATAACCATGACTCATACTTAACACTAATAATTCTAGTTAATATCAATGATTTAGTTGCTCACAGTTAAATGGCTTCAATTATTGTTATCTAACACTAGAGTAAAATGATTTAACATTACTTGTTTTATTCGTCAAGTTGGTTGGTTGATTGTTTTGTTTTACGGAGTATCAATCCTTTCGGTTCATTTAACACCAAATTAAATTTTAAACAATTCAGTTTAGTCTAAGTATAGTATTTGTTTACAAACAGTTAAATATCAAAACAGTTCTATTTCAAACAATTCTGTTTAGCATAAATAGACAGTTTAGTTCTATTTCAAAACTGTTCAGTTCATGCAGTTTAAAATGTCAAAGCAGTCCTATTTTGAGCAATTCAGTTTCGAAAAATTTCAGTTTTTAAATGTCAAAACAGTCTCATCTCAACCAACACAGTTTAATTCTATTTGACACATAGATAAGAATCTATCAGGTGCTACCGCTCCGGGTCAGAGCGGACCTGGGAGTGATGGCAAAGAAGGAGTACTCCGCATTCCCAAAAGCTCCAGCATTACTGGAGCCTCACCATCAGATTATTTAGTGTTATATCCAGGACACTCATTTGGGGGAGGGTCTTACCTCTCTGCAGAGAAGCAGTCGGTGTATTCTACAGCCCCTAGCCGACTGGATAATTTATTCGTCAAGTATTCATATCTAATTTAATACTTATTGGTTGGCACACAGTTTTAAGCATTTCTATTTAACACTCATAATTCTATTCAGTATTTATGATAATCCCTTGTTGGTTGGTGAGTTGTATTGTATTACGTTGTATCAACCCTTTTCGGGTGCCACCTGCCTCCCATCACGAAAACTATCCAAGTTAGACGAACCAGACATGCAGGACACTGCTGGAGAAGCAGGGACGAGCTCATAAGTGATGTACTCCTATGGACCCCCACATATGGCCGAGAAAAAGCAGGACGACCAGCTAGATCATACATACAGCAGCTATGTGAGGATACGGGATGTAGGCCTGAAGACCTGCAAGAGGCGATGAACGATAGGGAGAAGTGGCGAGGGAGAGTCAGGGATATCTGTGCTAGCGGCACGACATGATGATGAACGCCGAATTAAATTTCAAACAATTCAGTTTACCATACCGGTTTAGTTCTATTTAAAAAGAATAACAGTTTATTTCGCATAAGTATGCAGTTTAAATGTCAAAAACAGTTCTATTCTAAACAATTCAGTTTAGCATGAGTACACAGTTTAGTTCTATTTGACCCATAGATAAGACCCTATCAGCTGCTCCCACTCCGCGCCAGAGTGGATCTGGGAATGATGGCAATGAGGGAGTACTTCACTTTCTCCAAAGCTCCACCATTACTGCAGAGAAGCAGTCGGTGTATTCTACATCCCCTGTCGACTGGGCAACCCTGGTACGATATTGAAAAGTTCTATATGACCCATAAATAAAACCCTAACAGGTACTACCACTCCGGGTCAGAGTCGACCTGAGAGTAATGTTAATGAATGAGTGCTCCACATACGCTACATTCCAAGACAGGATTCTCACCACTAGATGCAGTTCAATGCCATATCCAAGACACTTCAAGTATTACTATCTAATACTAATAATTCTATTAAATATTATTCATTCGTTTGCATGCATCTAAATGGTTTCAAGTATTGTTATACAATACAAATAATTCAATTTAACCTCAATCCTTTGTTTGCAGAGTTAAATGGTTTCAATGTAGTAAATAATTAAATATTTCTATATGACGCATAGATTGGGACCCTAAAAGGTAATACCATTACGAATCAGAGTGGGCCTGGGAGTAATGACAAAGAAGTAGGACTCCACATTCCTCAAAGCTCTAGGACTGGAGCCTCCCAATCAAATGGTTTAGTGTCATATCCATGACACTCGTTGGGTGGGTGGGCAGCTTACCCTTCTGCAAATGCACTGAAATCTAAATAGCGAATCTAAACCAGGAAAATATTTCTTCCAGTAAAGGTATCATTTGATTACGCCGGAAAAAGCGTCTTTCCTAAATCACAGGGGAAACAAACATTGATTAAAATTGAGATTACTCTCAATTATTTTCTGTAACCCCCCAACCTCATAAAAACAAAATAAAACAAAACATAAACAGATAAAATAAAATAAGAAATAAGAACAAAAAACCCTTTTGCTTGTTTTTTTTTCTTTCATGGTAAGATATCAATTATAAAATTGATACGTCTAGGCACATGAGCTACTTCCCTAAACTTTATTATCTATTGATTTACCCATCACCCGACGGTGTAAAAACAGATGGTGAAATGTCAATCCTTTAGCATGTGAGAGCTGATTTCTTTTCATGATCACTATTTAAAAAAAAAAAAAAAAAAAAAACACACCCAAAATCTTTCCTATTTTCAACTTGCACCCCACATTTAATAAATCTTCTTATGCTTGGGTTTCTCCTGGACAAAAAGGCCCCATACCCTGGCCTCCATAGTGTCAGAGGAAACTGAACGAAATCTAATGTCGTGAGTAAACACCAAGATCTGCTATTTTAATTCAGCCTTTATCATATCAGAAATTAACGGCATAGATTCGTTTTCTTTTTAACTCGCCCATTAAATGTCAGTTACACGTATAATCAGTTCAGCGTCTCCTTCACAGCACAGATAAATGCGTGCATTTGCGCATGACCAAATACAGTCTACCTCATTTTTTTTTCTATTCGAGCTATTTAAGATTACTTTTAATGACGTCGTACATTAGAAAGCGAGAGAAGTCACGAGGCACAGTTGGGTACCAGTGAATTAAATACCGGACGACGCAAGCAAAACACCGACACAGACGTATACATGCGAGGATCATTTGACAACTTTAAACAGATGCAAAGATATTTGAATAAGTGCGCATACACATATACATACTCACAAGTACTCTCTCTTTCTCATACACACAAGGTACACAAACAACAAGACTTAAAATATGCTAAATGAATCCCCAGCAGAGGAGCAAGACCCCTCTGAAAGTGAGGTCCAAGGTATGACAGTAAACTATATCTGCTGGTGTGACTTCAGTTCTACAGATCTGAGGAGTGTGGAGTAGCTCTCCATTGCTATTACTCTCAGGCAATCTAACTTTGTGTGGTAATACCTGTTAAGCTCCAGCCTATGGGTTAAATAGTTTATTTAAAAATTAACAGTTCGAGATAAGAATACTAGATCCAATATAACTGTAAATTATTTCTTTTGAGAACAGTTACTTGAAGTTTTAACTATAGACTAAAGATTACTATTTGTGACGAGAAACCAAATAACTGTGTGCAAACAAACGACTTATTAAATAGAAGTAATTACTTGAATTATAATTATTCGTATTAGATAGTCATATGGTTTCAAGTATTGCAATGTGCAAATTATTTGTATTAGATACGAATGCTTGATATAACTGTTTGGACCCCCCACAAAAACAACAAAAAAAATCTAAAGAAACAACTACACAAAAATGTACAATTAACGCAATTTCCAAACCTCTTGACATAAAATAACCCTACACGGTTTAACATACCATTAAAATCAATCATCAATAAGGTAATCAAAGTTCGAGTTCAAATTCTGAACGAGGCAGTTTGCATTTCCTATTATAAATCCGACTATTCTTCCTCTTGTTATGGATAATTAATTGAGCAGAATGGACTTTAACCTTGCTATGTCAACCGGTCTAAGAGAAGGAATACTCTTAATTCAAGCATATTGTATTTCACTTAAAAAGCGCCTTTGTGTCGTATCTTACTTGTGAGGAAGAGGTTGGGTAAATACGAGGCCATTCAATAAGCAAATTGAATTTTGCCTAAGGAGTTCACAGTATAAAAAACTGTTTATAGATGCACCTTTTCCAAGGAACTCCGTAGTGATTGGGTCCTTTCATGTTTCAGAATACTATCAGTATAACCTTTACTGATTGCAACGCGTGGAACCTCTGTTACTAAATGGCAAACCTATATTTAGCCCATTTGTAAACATTTTTTTCACTAAAGCATGCTTCTTTGTACAAGAGATGACAATAGAACTCAAGCCTGGAACACTCGGTTTGATTGGCTGCCATTTTGAATAACATCAAAACATTTTTGCGATAAACTCATTCCAAACAATACAAAATTTACATTAATAAAAGAAAAATAAAGGAATTTTACAATGAACGAAATATTTATCCCAACAAATAGTTTTATCTGTCCCATCTGTTTCGAAGTATACCTCGTTGGAAAGTAAAAGATTGTAGTTGAGCTCCTGAGCATTGTTCAGCTTAGCTGAACATTTCGGCAGCTCCTGAAATAGTTTCCTTTCTTCCTTTAGTAAATTGTAAATTCATGAAGTTCAAAATTAAAAACTAAAAATTTCCCATTTCAATGCCAGCTCAATTTATCTACACAATGATCAGAAAACATCTTTTCAAAATTCAATTACTGCTCTTTTGGAGTTAAGGTTATTGTGAAATGATGGCGGTATTATTTCTTATTTTATTGTAAACTAATTATCAATGAGTACATATTTATTAAACCTGCGCAATCGCTGACTGCAGGGGGTTAGATCTTCCCCTAAAAGGAGGGCTCTTGGTATGACACTAAACTGCATATAATTATGAGGCTCTAATTCTGGAGATCCCGAGAGAGTGGAGTACAACTGTATTGTCATTACTACCAGGTCTGGTCCGGAGTAGTAATACCTGTTAAGGACCCATTTAATGGTAAAAATATGTAAAAATCATTCGTATTCGAGCGGACTATGCCCCAAAACCTATTACGAAACAACCACTCTCACACAAATATAAATATAAGCGTTGAACGAACGTGATTCACATATCTCTTGGTATGAAATAATTCTAGAAGGATTGACATGTCGTTAAAATAAGTTAATCCTATTTATTAAACGTTGCATTCGAGAAAAATGTTTTTGTTTTTTGAAACAGTATATAGACGTGTCTATTAAATATATACCTTTATACACAGTTTCATATTCCTATATGTGTGTCCTGGATAGGAGACTAAACAACAGCCGGTGTTCAGGCTCCGGTTTCGTAGTTCTGATTAGTGTAGAATATCTCTTCAATACCATTACTCCCAGCTACACCAACTCGTAATGGTAGTTCCTTCTAAAGAGCTATCTATGAGTTGAATAGATATATTTGAAAATTATCGGTATTTGAAAGGAATATGAGAAACTGTAACTGTGTGCAAATTATTATTATTAAATAGGAATACTTGATACTATATAACTGTGCGCAAAGAAATGATTATTATAGACAAAAACTCCAAGGAAAAAATGAGTGCAAAAAAAAAAAAAAAAAGACTGAATATGTTAATGATTATAATCAAACATTTATAAATCAATCCGATTTTAGCATTATATATTATATATTTATATATATATTATATATTTAGCATTATATATTATTATATAACCCACACAGGGTTGATATACTTTAAAAGAAATCATGCTTAATTAAATCTACCAAGAAAAAATTACCATAAATCATTATTATAATGTAAATATAACGAACTATTGTTAAACCAACAAACTAAGCAGGGGGTGTCCTCGTGGTGTAATGGTTAAAGCGATGGACTGCGGAATCGTAGAACGTGAGTTCGTACTCCAGTCACGCTATTACGTTCGGGCAAATACCATTGGGAAAGGTATGAACCCCTTTATCCTCCCAGCTATGGGTTAAATAGTACCACAACTGTTCTTCTAGGAGAATGGCTGTGACATTAAATAACCTACAAAGGTTGATATGTCATTAAACAAAGAAACCAAACCAAACAAAATAAGCATTTAAGATAGGAATACTTAAAACCATCTAAGTGTATTCAAACATGATTATTATCATCATCAATTAATAGGAATAATTACTTGAAAGGATATAATAGTGAATAAATTATTTGCATTTAGTAACTTGAAACTATAATTATTTACTAATGCTTATGATCATTAGTTATTTGGAATCATAAAACTGCTTGCCAAAAAAAGGTCTGACTTTGGCATTAAATAACTCAACAAGGATTGACATGCTGTAAAAGCAACCAAAACACATTGGCACCAAAACTTTCTTATCTGCATAAAAGAGCTAGAAACATGACTCATCTGACCAGACAATATGGCATCTGTCTTAGGTCAAAATTAGGCAAATTCAATTTTATTTTAGGTAACATATTTTTTAAAAATAAATAATACCTAATAATATTTACTTTGATTGTATAATTGTCTTCAATGAAAAACAAATTAAATCCCATTATCTTTGGTTTTGAAAAAATTAATTTTTTTAAAAAATTGGTTAGGGAGCACTTATTTATGGGCAACAAAGTATATACACATATACAAATATATTTGTATGATATATATTAATATTTATGTGAATATGCACATATTCATGAATGGATTTTCATGATCTAAGGTAGTCTTGTTGCATACCCATTCAGTGTATGAATAATATTGTAAAAACAACCAACGCAACACCAATTCTCTTTGTGTCATATCCCTTGAACTATTAGCAATTTATCTGGACGTATGTGGATCTTTACTGTTACGTATTTAGGTAGTTCGCCAATGGTCCGGAAGACCTGGGTTCAGCCAGAGTCTTTAAAAGTGGTTCTTGATACCTCCTTGCAATATAAGGTACGTATCAAGGGTAAAGTGGAGCAATCCAGGGAAAGGAGTAGCGCCCTCCCCTACACCTCGGTGTAGTAGCTATTGAAAAGGGAGCCTTCTGGTCGCCCTCAACTACGGTCGCCAACTTTACTTACTTATTTAGGTAGCAAGTTCTCTTTTAATCATCTTTTGTTTACTAAACTAAAATATTTTCGCGATAGAATGTTTTTTTCATCTTCACACTCCGTGAAATCCTTATTTCAATTGACATTTTTTTTCAATATCTTGGTTTTAATCGCAGCTATCAGAAAATATTCTTAACCTTCATTTTACTTCTAAACAAGTGTTATATAATTAAAGTAATCTCTGTAAACCGGGCGAATAAAACTTTGTTAGAGACACACATTTTTCAAGTCCTAAGTTAAATAATTATTTACCTGTAGTAAATTTTACATGTTTTAAATGGTTATTGGTTTGGTTTGGTTTCTTTGTTTAATGGCATATTAACCTTTGTAGGTTATTTAATGCCACAGACATTCTCCTAGAAGAACAGTTGTGGTACTATTTAACCCATAGCTGGGAGGATAAGGAGGTTCATAGCTTTCTCAAGGGTATTTGCCCGAAAGTGAACGTAATAGCGCAACTGGAGTACGAACTCGCTTATTACGATTCCGTAGTCCATCGCTTTAACCATTACACTACGAGGACACCCCGCATGTTTAAATGGTTATTATATCACTGCGACACCTCTCTCTCATATACAATGTTGTTTTACTTAATTTTTCAAATAAATTATTTCCGTTTAATTATGTTATAATAATTTGGTTGTTTGGTTTTATGGCTTATCGATCATTATAGATTATTTAATGCAAAATCATGTTTATACATAAATATTCGAAATATACGATTTGTAAATGCATATTTTGTAAATAACGTTTTAAACAAAGCTCATTTGTCTGCAGACAATTAAATAGTTCTACGTATTGATATGTCACACTAACAATTCAATTTAACATGTCATTTGTTTGTACACAGTTAAATGGTCAAACAGTTCTATTTAACCCAAAGATATAACTATATCTGTTTTGTATCCAGATGTAGGAAATTAGCTGATCACAACAATGTGATAGTCTTCGTGACGTACTGGATAACGTCCTGGACTGTGACATTGTTGTTAGTGAGTTCGAACTCTAATCACATTATGTTTCCTTTTGGACTAATACCACTAGGAAAGGTAGGATCTCCTTTATTCCCTAGCCATAAGTTAAATAGTACCACTACTGTTCTTCTAAGAGGATGGCTTTGACATTGAATAACCCACGAAGATTGATATGTCATTAAACAAAGAAACAAAAACACCATATTCCTCATTTTTTTAAAATTTGGAAGTTTTTACAGTTATCAGAAATGTTTGGATCTATTTTTTTCACTTGTTAAAGAAAAGACTATTATATATTCAAGTTAATCACTTATGATTATTTTTGATGATATTAATGGTTTTGAATGTGTTTCATTCCTGAGATATGACGAGTTAACTTCCATATTCAGCGAGCTGAATAAACTACTTAAAATATTTTCTTACAAATATATGATTTTTTTTTTTGCACTACGAAGTGAAGAGCAGTATCATATTTGTCAACTTTCAGAAATAATGTTTGCTTCGAAAGCACACATTATCTTTGTGTTGGAAATATTTGCTTGAAATCTCATTAGAAGAAAATATGACAAAGTTTTAACAGGAATCTATTAATGTTTTTCTTACAATGAATTCTAATTCTTCACCAAATGCGTTACGACTATTTGAAATATTCCTTAATGAACAATCGGAAAAAGTAGACAGGATATATTGTCCAGCAATTTTGTGTAAGTGTCTTGGTTTGGTTTGGTTTCTTTGTTTAATGGCATATCAAACTTTTTAGGTTATTTAATGCCAAAGCCATTCTCCTAGAAGAACAGTAGTGGTACTATTTAGCCCATTTAAACCTTATCCTGGGAGGATAAGGGGGTTCATACCTTTCCCAACGGTATTTGCCCGAAAGTGAACGTAATAGCGCGACTAGAGTACGAACTCTCTTACTACGATTCTGCTGTCCATCGTTTTAACCATTACACCACGTGGACACCCCTCTGTGTAAGTGTCCTAAACTGATTTGATTTAAGATCATGTAAATAATCTTCGTTATTTCTTGACTCGACTTATTTTTGTCGCGTTAACATTGGCGAGACTGCTTGTCTATCCTTAGAGATAACATACAAAATGAGTTCGGTCTAAGAAACTAGACCAAACTTCCAATGATATGAAAGAATTGGTTATTATTCATTCAAATGGAAATGTGGAAATTCTTCGATGAAAAAGAAAGGGAGAACAGTTTAGGTTTGGTTGGGTTTTATTGCATATTAACCATTGTAGGTTACTTATCGTCAAAAGCTGTTTACACATATATATGATTTGTAAACACATTTTGTAGATAGCATTCTTAAAGGAGCCTGAGCACTTTTTTGCACACTGTTAAATGGTTTCAAGCATTTTTATATGACAGTAATAATTTAACATCAGTCATTTGTTTGCACACAGTTTGTTCTATTTGACCCATAGATAGGACACTATCAGGTGCTACCACTCCGGGTTAGAGTGGACAAGGGAGCAATGGCAACGACGTGGAACTCCACATTTCCTAAATCTCCAAAGGCCGGAGCCTCGATTTGATATCATATCTGGGACAAACAATTCAGTTTAGCATAAGTGCAGTTTTTTTTACACACAGTTAAATGAAAAATAGTTCTATTTCAAACAGTTCAGTTTAGCATGAGTAAGCCGTTCAAAATGTCCAAATAGTTCTATTTCTAACAATTCAGTTTAGCATAGGTACAGTTTAATTCTATTTGACCCATAGATAAGGTCCTATCTGGTGCTACCACTCCGGGCCAGAGTGGACCTGGGAGCGATGACAAAGAAGTGGTACCCTACATTTCCCAAAACTCCAGCATTATTGGAGCCTCACCATCAGGTTGTTTAGTGTCATATCTAGGACACTCATTTGGGGAGTTTTACCCCTCTGCAAAGATGCAATCGGTGTATTCTACAGCCCCAGCCGACTAGGCTAGTTGGTTTTTGAAAATAGCACAGTGTAATATTGATCCAGGCCAGCGGACCATTTTTTAATTCTCACTATATACTTCTTGCCTTGTGCCAAACTTAGCTAACTTTACTAAATAACTTCTACAACAAAGAATTACAGCCTTACAAATATAAATTTCATTAACAAGTCTGATTGATTAATTTCGTATACTGGAGCGCTTCAGGTAGTGAAATGGCTTGTTGTCTAGCCGAGGAAACCATTGTTATTGAATTCTGTTCTCACTGAGTGCCCAAAAATTCTTCTCTTGTACTTAAGTGAAGTACTTAAATAATTAATCGATTCGTAAGATAAATTGAGATGTAGTTTAACCACATTTTTCGTCTGTCTCGAGAGTTTGTCAAAACAAGCAATAAACTCAATTAAGAAAAACAAACAAAGAAAACAAAAAATAAAAGCTAAATAAAAAGGGGGAAAAAATCATTTCAAATTCCACATTGCGTTTTTTCCTAGAATATCTTTAGCTAAAATAAGTCTTTCTATGCTTTAACTGTAATGTCTTTCGCAGGTCTAAATTTCAGCTGCATAATTTGAAATCCTTCTTGAAAATTGAAGAACAAATCTTTGTTTTAAAAGACAACAAAAAGGTATAATTTCTCGGGTTTTCTAAACTTCACATATTGTTTCAGTTGACGATTTGTAAGGGAGAAGGGCATATGACTAACTGACGATTCATAGTAACGTTTTTACGTTTGTTGCAACGCTTTTTCTTTCCTCTCACAGCGGGGAGACCCTATGACGAAGTGACTACCTTTTTTTTACCACTATTAAAAAACAAAAACAAAATAGCCGAGACACTGTAAATTCCATGATTTAATTTGTTTACGCAAATAATAATTGACAGTATTTAGTTGCATATATTCAATACAGCAAACTAAAGACATTAAACAGATAAACTATATTTTGAAAATATTTTGATTATTTAAAACTTTTCATTGAAGTAATTCCTCTTTAGTTCTGCTGAACTTAAATATTGGATTGCACAACTTTCACATAAACATTAGAATAAATCCAAAACGTATTGATTTAGTTGGGATAGGATTTATGGCGTATTAACCATTGTAGGTTATTTAATGCCCAATCTTGTTTATACATATATATATCAAATATATAGGATTTGGTTTGGTTGGGTTTTATGGCATATCAACCGTTGTTGGTTATTTAATCCTATATCCTGTTTATAAATATACATCGAATCCAGAGATGGGACCCTAACAGACACGACCAGTTCGGATCAAAGTGAACCTAAAAATAATAGCAATGAAGGGGTACTCCACGTTCTCTAGAGACTCACCATCAGATGCAGTTAAGTGTCATACCCAGGAAAACATTTTTTTTATTCCTATGTAGGGGGGATACAATCAGCATATTTTAATCCCCACCGACAGAGTGAGCAAATCAAGTAGCTGTTAGTTCTAATTCCATTACAACAGAAGTGTTTCAGCGAAAAATCAAGGTGGAGGTTTGTTAACATGTAGAAATATCGCAGCGATATTGTCAGAAGAGGAGCTTGTGTTAAAGGCGTTAATTTCCCGCTCCGGTTTATAGTAGAAGCATATATGTGTGTGGGTATCGGGGGGGGTAGGTTTTACTTAGTTTAGTCTGTCTATACTTTTCCAGCATAACGATTATTGCCATAGGGAATGGAATCGGTGACAGAGTTCAAGTCCTAGACGAGGCTATTTACGGCTCACTCTAGACTAACTCCCTGAGGAAAGGCACGAATTCAATTTTCCTTTCAACTGTTGGTAAATAAAACAAACTGGGTTCTCGAGCCTTTGTTAAGCAACCAGTCGACGAGACAGAAAACCGAATTCAAACCGTCTGTAACTACGTTTAAAAAATGATCTTGTGTTTCATACTGTCAATGGCGGAGGGGTTGGGTAAACCTAATTTATTATTTTTTGTGAAATAACTCAGGACAGAGCTATATCAAACACATACAGTATCGTTCATAAATAAGTACAAAACTGTCATTTAAAAAAAATTCTTAAAACAAATATATCAATCATATTACTTCTTGAGGAAAATCATATACTCATAACGGATATTATTAGATATTAGGTATTACAAAGCTATATTTAAATCAGTAGTACTCAACTCTAAATTGACCTTGTATCACAACCTGCCCGAGCTTGAGAATGGGTCAATACATAACTTTCGAGCCACTTTGTGTGACGCGTGTCAAAACCCCAAAATGCCCCCCCCCCAAGGAAAAAAAAAAAAAAAAAAAAAAAAAATAAAATGACGTATAACGACGCTGGTCGAATGCGTTAGTATACAGGGCAAACAGAAATAGAACTTTCTTAAGCTTAGAAGTCTTATTGCACACTCTCAGTTAAAAATTAAAAAAAAAAAAAAAAGCAACCGAAGTCAAAAAATCGAATTCTACCAATAAAATAAAAACCTGTCAGGGCCGGAATCGGATGATAGGCTGAAATATACCCCAAAATGTCTTTGAATTTTAACAGACAGCAGTCTTGGACTTTAACTAAGTTAAAACTTAAGGTAAAAAAAAAAAAAAAAAGTTTTTTTTTTGTTTTTTTTTGTTGTTTTCTAACACATACACATGGGAAGCAGCGTGATGTACGTGTGAGTCCTGCGGCTTAACGCTCAGGATTGTCAGTTCGATCGGGGAACTACTGCTGCTCATCTATAAGAGTGGCTTCTATAGATGAGAATAAAAACAGCCATCGAAAGATAACCATGACTCGTACTCAAACCA
Organism: Sepioteuthis lessoniana; assembly: GCA_963585895.1. Classification (NCBI taxonomy): domain Eukaryota; kingdom Metazoa; phylum Mollusca; class Cephalopoda; order Myopsida; family Loliginidae; genus Sepioteuthis; species Sepioteuthis lessoniana. The sequence goes on from OY757904.1 coordinate 44,498,975, forward strand.
GATACATAAACCGCATCGCTCTTCGCGCGGGTAAAAAAGGGGCGCGTCCTGCTGAGGTTGGAGCCCTGGCCTCAGTGTTCGAAAAATCAGCTACAGAGCTCAAACTCAAACAAAAACTACTAAGATGCAAACAAACAATACAGATAGCGACATTTAACGTGAGAACCCTAAATAGAATTGGTCAACTATCAGAGCTAACTGCATCAGCCGTAGAACATAAGATAGACATAATTTGCATACAAGAGCACCGATACACGCACACCGAAGATATCAAGTATCACGAAACTGGTAATGGATGGATGCTGGTGACTGTATCCGCATGGAAAAACTATCAATGCATCGGTAGGAGGAGTGGGAATGCTTCTAGGACCAAGAGCGTTAAAAACACTGAACAGCATTGAGAGAATACAACCTAGGATGATGGCCGCAACGTTTAATGGCAACCCCAAAGCAACAATTATCTCCTGCTACAGCCCTACCAATGTTAGCGAAGAAAACGAAATAGTCACCTTCTACGAAGATCTATCCTCCCTAGTACGTAGCATTCCGAAACACAACCTGCTAGTCATTGGCGGAGATATGAATGCACAAATCGGGAAAAACAGACACAACAAATACAGCCTACACAACGCATCAAACCGGAATGGACAACATCTAATAGATTTCATGATAGAAAATAGATTAACATGCCTCAATACAAACTTTCAAAAAAGGGAGGGGAAATTATGGACCTACACATACGCGAATAAGAGTAAAGCACAGATAGACTACGTCCTTATAAACGGGAAATGGAAAAACAGTGCGATGAATTGCGAGGCATACTCCTCTTTCGAGGGTGTGTCCTCCGATCAGCGAATAGTTACGGCCAAAGTACGTCTAAGCCTACGAAAAAACGCCACACGTAAAGCGACAACCAAGCACTATGCCCTACTCAACAACAGAGATATTAGAGATAAATATGCATTAGAATTAAGAAACAGATTCGAAGCACTACAAGAGAAGGCAGAAAAAGGTACCCCAAATGACGAATATGAAAATTTTGTAGAAGTACATCTTGAGGCGGCAGCAAAGTGTATTCCAACAAAACCTAGAACTAAATATAGAGCCCCTTGGGAAACGCCAGCGGTTAGAGAAAAACGTGCACTTGTGAAAACTGCCTCCAAAAGCTATCAAAAGAACCCAACAAACACAAATGCACGAAAACTAGAAAAGCAAAATTGAAAGCTGCAAGCCAACAAGAAAGAGTAAAACTGTGGGAACAGCATTTAAAAAATCTACTAGGAAACCCACCGGAAATAACGGATGAACCGATCACCAGAATTATTAGTAAGCAATTAGACGTTAAACTAGGTCCTTTCACCAAAGAAGAACTCGACTCAGTTCTCAGAAGAATTAAAAATAGGAAAGCAGCAGGGCTAGACGAGATCCCCCCAGAAGTGTGGAAGACTAGACAATTCGACGATATACTGCTCCGGCAATGCAACGCAGTCTATAGTCAAAATAGGATAGAAAGATGGACGAAGGGATGCATCCTTCCATTCCCTAAAAAAGGTGACCTCGGACTAGCCAAGAACTACCGAGGGATAACACTTACATCCATAGCAGCCAAAATCTACAATGCCCTACTACGAAACCGCATAGAACCCAAAATAGACAACATCCTTAGGAAAAACCAAAACGGCTTCCGGAGAAATAGATCCACAACCTCACAATACTGACCATCCGTAGAATCCTTGAAGGCGTTCGGGCAAAAAACTTACAGGCGACATTACTATTTGTCGACTTTACCAAGGCCTTCGATTCCATACACAGAGGGAAGATGGAGCAAATCCTACTAGCATACGGCCTACCAAAAGAAACAGTAGCAGCGATAATGATTCTCTACAGAAACACCAAAGTGAAAGTACGTTCACCAGATGGAGACACGGAATACTTCGACATTGTTGCAGGAGTACTACAAGGAGACACACTAGCCCCGTACCGCTTTATCATCTGTCTAGACTATGTGCTTAGGACTTCGATCGACAAAATCAGAGAAAATGGCTTCGAGCTGACTAAGAGAAGAAGCAAAAGGTACCCCGCAAAAACAATCACGGACGCCGACTACGCTGATGACTTGGCGTTACTAGCGAATACGCCTAATCAAGCAGAGACACTACTGCATAGTCTGGAACGAGCCGCAGCTGGCATTGGCCTCCATGTCAATGCAAACAAAACTGAATATATGTGTTACAACCAAACGGGCAACATTGCCACACTAGACGGAGACTCTCTGAAACTAGTAGACAAATTCACCTACCTAGGAAGTAGCGTCTCATGAACCGAAAAAGACATCGACACACGACTGACGAAGGCACGGACAGCTATCGATAGGCTCTCGATCATATGGAAGTCGGACCTAACAGATAAAATGAAACGCAGTTTCTTCCAGGCAGCGGTTGTGTCGATACTGCTATATGGATGCACCACATGGACGCTAACGAAGCGGCTGGAGAGGAAACTAGACGGAAATTACACAAGAATGTTGAGAGCAGTATTAAACAAGTCCTGGCGACAACACCCCACGAGACTCCAACTATACGGACACTTGCCCCCCATCACGAAAACTATACAAGTCAGACGAACCAGACACGCGGGACACTGCTGGAGAAGCAAGGACGAGCTCATAAGCGATGTACTCCTGTGGACCCCCACATATGGATGTGCAAAAGTAGGACGACCAGCACGAACTTACATACAGCAACTATGTAAGGACACAGGATGTAACCCTGAAGACCTGCCGGAGGCGATGAATGATAGGGAGAAATGGCGAGGGAGGGTCAGGGATATCCGCGCTGGCGGCGCGACATGATGATGATGATGACAACGGTAATACTAAATATTCGTAGATTTTTTCCTTCCTTTTTGTATATGTACAGCAAGCACAAATTAAAGGTCTCAGTTTTTGCATGTTCTTTGACTAGAATATTCAATGAAGTCTGTATTCGGTGTTTTGAATATTCATAGAATCTGCTAGTGGATGTAAAGGGAATTCATATTTATGAAAAGATTCAATAACCAAGCACTGTTGATTTGAAAAATTTAAATATTACTCGTATGCATCCATTGGTTGATCAAAAGTTTCGGTTAATAACAGAACCAGTTCAGAAAAGGTTCAAATAATTTCCTCTCCTATGCACTGATTTTCATAACATATAGTTCAGGTTAAAATCACGGTAAGGACCGTTTACTAAAACTTTTCTTGCTCTTCAATGAAAAAATAAAGTCTGCAGATGTTCACCTTCAGGTTACCTAACTACACTTTTAACTTGGAGTAATGGCTTTACTTGTTGAAAATATGCTTTAAATAAAATATTGCAATATAAAACAAAGCAAAAAACAAGACTAACAAACAGATAATGACAGATCAGAGACGTAGTACGGGATGAGTAAGGGGTGCTTTAGGTTTCTGAAATACCAATAGCTCACGTAGCGTAGTTCGTAAAGCTCTTAGTACAAATAACCAGAATTTCACAACGCAAAAGAGGGTAGTACATTCTAGTCTCACCGAAAGCTTATCCATTAATATTCCTTTAGATACTTGTTCCTCAAATTCCAGATAATGACGACCCGAGTGATTTGCGATAAAAAAGTAACAAAAATTAAAAGATGAAAAGGTGAAATTAATAATAATGAAGATATCAAAATATTTCAGAAGTATCCTGAAAAATTCTAAAACAAAAGTTAGCGTTACAAAAGATATTCTATTCATATATACAAGGGTGTTATTTACTCGACTCCTCTGCCACGAGGAGGATACGGTAACAAGGTCAATTTTTAAGCGGAATAAAATTGATATGAATTCAGAATTTTTCTTCTTGACCGGTTGCCGTACCAAGGTTAAAGAATCCAGTCTACCCTACGACTTACGCCGCTAGAGAGAGAATGGTTGGATTTATAGCTTTCCCAAAGGTATCAGCCCTATGTGAAATACAAAAAACTTCATCTCGGATTTGGGTCACTGGGTCCAGTTCCAACGACGATCGTCGTTATGCCTCGAGCGCCTTAGATATTCATTTAATAGGTTTGTCAAAAGTTTTATAATATTTTGGTAACGTGAGTCACAGTTAGGCTGCACCGGACGCACCAAGTATTACTTGCCGTATTTGCCTTTATGGTTTCGACCATGGCCTCGGAATCAACGTTTTTAGGTGTAACTGACTTAAGCCTGATCGTTGAGATTCTACAACTCAAGCGAATATTTTTTAACCCTCTTCTAACTGTATTGAGATAACTGCGCCTTCGCATTTTGCCCAAGAAATGTTTTTGGTTGCTTCAGCGGCGTTCTAACCCAGTTCAAACTCGTAAAAGATAAGTTTTTTAATTAGACTACGCTGCACATTCATCAGTGCGACTTTGAACTCTAAAATGAAGCAAGGCACAACATCTCAGCGCACCAACTACCGTGATACTACTTACCACGGTGTGAAGTACTTCGTTCACGTGATACACGCGTCGCAAACACGCAGATAAAAATACTGTAAAACTTTCGACCTGAGTACATTTCTAACTTTATTATTCAATAAAGAAAGAATTTTTGTGTTTTCTGTGATATGACACAAGCTTTTAAGTAAAACGTATTCCATTATAAAACAACTACTTTTTTATTTGATTAATTTTTTTGATATGTTGGAACTGTTAACCAGATAAGGAATGATTCATCAAATGAAACAAGTGAAAATGACAAGTTTTCATGCTAAACTCTTTCAGCCTTTCCAGGAAAGAAGAAGAAAACAAAACTAACAAATAATACATAAATAAAAATCCTCCCACACAAAAATATTTTTGGGGGAGTTTAGAATCAATCGACTGCATCCTCTGCAGCAGGCAAGTTCGCTCCGCCGCCGCTGCATTCCGCAAACGAGTGTCCTTATAATGATACTATTGAGGTTCCAGTTCTGGAACTCTGGGAGGCGTGAGCTATATCTTTATTGCCATTACTCCCAGGTTCACTTTGTCCCGGAGTTTTAGTAACTGTAATGATTGGTTGGGTTTTATGGCGTATCAATCTTTGAAGGTTATTGAATGCGAAATACTGTTTATACATATATCAAATATATATGATTTCTAAACAAGTAGTCCGTAGGTAACATTTTTAAGCAATCCAAAGTTTGTTTGTACACAGTTAAATGATTTCAAGTATTCCCATGCAAGACAAATAATTCTATTAAATATTAATCATTTGTTTGCTTACAGTTAAATTATTTCAAGTATTGTTATGTAACATTAACAATTTAATTCCACAACAATAATTTATTTGCGTACAGTTAAATGGATGACCGGACATTGGCATAAAGGTCAGAGTGTTCGCCAATGGTCAGAGTCATACCAAAGACTTAAAAAAATGGTACTTGATGCTACCTTGCTTAACACTCAGCATTATAAGGTAAGGGTCAAGGGTAAAGTGAAGCAAGCCAGGGAAAGGAGTAGCGCCCTCCCCTACACCTTGGTATAGTAGCTATCGAAAAGGGAGCCTTCGGGTCACTCTCGACTAGGGTTGCCAACTTACTTATTCAGATGTAATACAAATACTTCAATTTTTGGTACTCTATGGTTACAAGTATTCCATTCCAATTGCTTTATTTGCACACAGTTAAATGGTTCTAAGTATTGCTATGTAATACAAATAATTCAGTTTTTTGCACGCAGTTAGTTTCGAGTATTGCTTTTTAACATTAAAAATTCAACTTAATATCAGTCATTTGTTTGCACCCAATTAAATGGTCAAACAATTCTATTGGACCCTATTAGGTACTACCACTCCGGGTCAGAGTTGACCTGGGAGCGATGGCAATGAAGGGGCACTTCACAAACTGTAAAGCTCCAGGATTGGTGCCTCACCATCAGATGAAGTTTAGTGTCATGTCCAGAGCTCTCGTTTGTGGGGGGGTCTTACCCCTCTGCAGTGATGCAGTCGGTGTATTCTACAGCCCCAGCCGACTGGGATAAAGTGACTATTATAAGGCATATACCAAGTAAAAGCCTGGCAGTCATGCTGCTGGAGTCTTTGATGGGCATGTGATGACATAAATTACTGTCAATTTAAAATTACTGAGTGGCGTGACCCCATAATGTAGAGACTAACGTGCTGGCCAGTCACATCGTAGTAAGCGAGTTTGAACTCCAGTCGCACTATTGCTTTTACTTCCTGTCAAATACCCTTGGAAAAGGCATCAAAAGTTTTACCTACTCTCCAGCTATTGCTTAAATAGTACCACTACTATTCTACAATGATGGCTTTGGCATTATATAAACAACGAAGGTTAATACGTCATCAAAAACATTGAAACTAAACCAAATACTGAGAAATCTTTTAGCAGGGGAAGTAATATCCAATAATTATGTAATTGGAAATATCCATATTTTCCAGAACCAATTACAATTTTTCATTTAGCCCAAAGTAGAGAAAATATAACTGTTTAAATCAATCAGAAATAGGATTCCACTTTTACAAAAATACACATCAACCAAGTATGAAACTACTTTAGAAAAAAATAACGAATGACGAGACTGAGAGAAACGATAGTTTTGATAATATTCCAAAGTTTTATTCCACATTTTTATCATATCAATAGTTTAAACTTTCATAAACGTTTGTCTGTTTTGTTTTTAATTGTTTTTTTTTTCACAGAATATGAAAAAAATTAGACTCAAACAACCATTTCTGGAAAAATATATTTAGCAATTCCCAGCTACTTTTCATTTTGAAATAATGCATTTCAAAAATTAACAATATACAGTTCTGAAAAGTTATGTCATTTCGTAATTTTATAAACTGACAATTTATCGTTCAAATAATCCCAAATTTTAACTGCCTGTGTAGAAACAAGTAAAAATTCTGTTAAATGCTTTTCTTTTCAGGTATAGAAATGCTATTCACTTGAAAAGAAAAGGCATTCAAAAATTAGGATATTTCTCAGTCATAATGAGTCCGGATTCCAGTAATTCGTTATAAAAATAAATTTTTCCTCCCATGAATTTCATTGACATTGAGATATTGAAGGTCATCTAGCATTTACCCAGGCTTTGTTTGTTTGTTTTGGTTTTCAATAGTATATTAATTTTTCATTGTTACTGATCGCCTAGTCTAAAATGACTTTATTTTTGACATAACATGAACAACTTACAAGGATCATTAAATAAGTTTCCAGACTTTTTTCGTATGGGCACTTTTATTGGTAGTATACACATGAAACTCTAGTCCCCTTCGAAGTAATCTCCTCCGTCTGCAATGCACTTGTTGTACTATTCCAACAACTTCTGGAAGGTCCCATGCAAGTCCTCTTGTGTGAGCGTGTCAATGACCTTCGTCACAGCCTCTTTCATCTCCTCAATTGTCTCATAACGACAGCCTCTAAGTTTTTCCTTGAGCTTAGGGAATAACCAAAAGTCACAGAGAGGAAAGTATGGACTATAGGGAGAGTGAGAAACTGTCTTGATGCCCATCTTGCTCAAATAGTCTGTGACAAGGATGGAGTTGTGGACTGGTGCATTGTACTGCTGGAAATGCCACTGACTCGATTTGAAGAGTGTTGGCCTCTTCCGATGGAATCTCTTCCTGAACTCCCTTAAAACCTCAGCATAGTAACCCTAACCCTAACCCTTTAGCCAATCAAATCTGGTGTATTGACTTCCTTACTCCTCTCACACCTCCCATCATCCCTCACCGACTCCCTGCCTTCCTTGAATCTCTTATGCTACTCAAAAGCTGATGCTCGATTCATGCAAGATGGTCGAAAAACAGTCTGAAGCATTCCATACGTTTCTGTGACATTTTTTTCCAAGTTTAAAACAGAATATTATTGCATATCGTTCTTGTAATGTGTCCTCACGTCTAGATTGCATTTTTGAAATTCACCAGCTGTGACAATCAGGCTTTAGTAGGGTGTATTGCAATTTCTGCTGTTGCTGTTCATATTTGAACGTGAAATCATAAAAATTGGTCAGTCATCTCATAAGATGTATAGCAATAACATACTAAATTTTCAAGAGTCTACGACAATTTTAAATGCCTGTACAAAAAGTCTGGAATTATTGAAGGCATCACGTACATTAATTCTAATAACTTGTGATATTACGGGAAATATCTACTAAAATAATACGTTAAAGTTTTCATATAAGTTTCGATAGCCGAAACACTGAGTCAACGATACTTAGTGACTACTGGTTTCTCGTCTATGGGATCTGAACAAAAGGCTCTCGCTTGGTCGGCATCCCTTTATATAGTGTTGTGTGAGGTTTATTGGAAAGGGTAATGTAGTTTGTGGAGCATTCTGGGAAGGTCGGTGAAGTTGATTCAGGCGGTTATATTAATTTTTGATTCATTAATTCATTTACCGTTATGTTTAATTTATTTTTTTTGTCATTTTGTTGGATCAGGTTTTCGAATTTAGTTTTCAGGTGGCTTAGCTTATATATATATATATATATATATATATATACACCACACACACACATTATATATATATATATATATATATATATATTTCATTAAGGTCAACATATTGATGATGGTGAAAACATGAAATTCATAGTTACACTTGACATGGTTGTATTTGAATATATATAACAACCCCCACCAAACTTTCAACATCCTTAATATTTACTCAGGATTATTCATAATATAATGAATTACAATAAATGATCATTTATATATACCAATACGGCAACAGGTTCCAATATTCGACAATATTTTAACATACTATGTAATATCTCCAAGCATGCACATTATATAATCAGATCAAAATCGGCATCGTCTTTCAGAATGTTGCAATTTTATTTTCCATCGGTATCAGAGTCGTGTTCTTAAAGTATCGAAACTGAAGGTGTATCTGCCAAGACAGAAATTTATCATAAATGAAACGTAATTATCTTGTCAGTATTTATTCAACGCATTTATTTCAATGAGGTCTCCATTGGTTAAAGCACTTCTGAAAAATTTCTTTGAATATAAGAACTGCGTCATTGTGTTTCTTTTAATGTAGTCCAAATTCGCAAATCTTGCACTTGAGTTGCATTTTCAGTTAAGGAAAAAGGAATAAAATCACATTGAGTTAAATCTAGTAGGTATATCATGGCCCAGTGAAATAGCTGATGGTGATATCAGTTTTCATCTCAGTATACAAAGTTCTGGATAATTCTAAATAGAGATCAATCAACAGTCCCCGCTAAAAGACTGAAAATTAAAAATGAACGAACGATTCAAGAGAGTCAATTTCTAGTTTATTCGTAATAAAATGAGATGCTATAGTTATAACAGTTTTTTCAGTGGTGCATTCAAATGAAATAAAATTGTACGTATTTAATGTTTGTCGTTAGCAATTTTCGTTCCGATATGGCCGCTTGCAGACAGCAAAAATAAAGAAACACTAGCAACAATTTACTTTTAAAAATAACTGGCCACTTATAAAAACATAGTTTTTCCTTTCAGGGCATTAAAAATCCCACAAAACAAACATCTTCATCTCTTTTTTTGTTGTTTTCTTTTGAGATTAAAAAAAAATGAAATGAAAGAATAAACATTGGAGCATAAGTGGTGTGTCCAGTGAAGGTGCTTTGACTTTAGCGCAGACAGCCATTTTCAGTCATTTTTTTTTTCCGGGTGATACAGGGTGGGGAATTTACCATAAATTTGGGCGTTACCCCTCCCCTGTTCATAACGTAATCAACCAGCAAAGATTGGGTCAACAGATGGTTCTTCAATTCTTATTTTTATTTATTCATTTGTTATTTATTTTATTTTTTTTAGGTCGGTGGTAATGTTTGAATAGAAAGTAAAATATTAATGAATTCAGACTCAAATTTTTATGTCTTTTCCATCAAGGTTTTCCTTTTTTGCTTCCTTGGGGGGTAAACTAGGTCTTTTTTGTTAGTCCCTCCAAAAAATTAACGTCCGTAATGTTCGTGTACGGGAGCAGTCCCTCCACTTACAAAAAAATAAACTGGATTTTATCTCGCCAAAATACTTTTTTGGGGGTGGGGGGAAGAAGGGTTTAATCTCTATTAAAAACAGATTGATTTTAATCCATTCAAGGATTATTTTATGTATAAAGGTTAAAGAGTCGCGTTCATCTTTACATTTATTGTATAGTTGGTTCTTAAGAGTTTTTTTTAGCACAGTCCAATAGAAAACGACTAAAAATTAAACAGGTTGATGTAATCCTAAAAGGTGCAAACATTACACGTTAGTGGGTATTGGGGACTTTGGTTTCTTTTTTAATGGTATATCAACCTTCAGGGGTTATTTGATACTAAAGCTATCCTTGTAGAAGAACAGTAGTACTATTCAACCCATACATAGAAGAAATAAGAGGGTTCACAGTTGGAAGTAATGGCAATAAAGAGGTACTTTACACTTCCCAGATCTTCATGGGGGGGGGCTTACCATCAAATTCAGTTTAGTGACATGACCAGAGGAACTTTTTTTTGAGCGGCATGGACTTAAACCTTTGCAGGGGATACGGTCAGCGTATTCTAAACCACATCGATAGGGTAACTACTACAAAAATGAAAATCATAAACTCTTTCTCTGGGTTATCAACGAATTAAATTCTACACATCGATTTCTGCTGCTTATAAAAAATTCTGGTCTGTTGGGGACAAAGGAAAAAGCCCTAAATTGCTATGACATATATTACTATATATATATATAAAACTTTTGACAAAAAAAAGTTGACAACTTCATCGACTTGGAATCCCACAAAAAGATATACAAAACTGATCATTTGAAAGAAATGTTTTAATCTACCAATTCAAATTGTAATAAAAAGATTGAGCCTAAATAATCCAAGTTAAAAGAGCGGTAAAGGTAATCCGAAGCTGAACTTTTTAGACCTTATTTTTCTCGTTCCACAATCATACCTGAATCGGAAAAACAGTTTAAAATTTTCGACTTCGGATTACCTTTACTGCACTAGTCATTTGGACGAAAACAGAAATTAAAGCGCCTCGTGATGTGGTTATCCACGTAGAGAGTAGATTAGGTTTTTTAGGGTTTTGTGGCATATCAATCATAGTTGGTTATTCAATGTCAAATCCTCTTTATGCATATATATTAAGTATATATGATTTGTAAACACATGTTGGTGATAATATCTTAAACTGAGCCATAGCTCTTTTTTTGTTTTTGCACACAGTTAAATGGTTCCAAGTATTGCTATGTATCACTAACAATTCAATTAAACACCAGTCAATTGTTTACACAGTTTTATTTCAAACTATTTAGTTTGGCCCAAGTCATTTGTTTGCTCACAGTTAAAATGTCAAATAGTTCTATTTGACGCATAGATAGAATCCTATCAGGGTCTATCACTACGAGCCAGAGTGGATCTGGGAGTATTTCGCATTCCCCAAAGCTCCTGCAGTATTTGTGACCGTCCCACCAACTTTTTAAAGGTGGGTCCGGGCGCAGGGCCGTAGTGCAGACTCGCCCGGCGGCTCCAAAAATGCCTCGGACACCGTCGCCATCCCCACAAAAATGGGCGCCTCAGGAGCCATGCGATAAACCTAACCCCTCCTAGGAGGGTTAAAGCCTGCAGGTACGGCCCCCTGAGGCTCGAGGTATGTGCAGTGACGAGACACATCTGACCAGATCCGTGCTGTTGACACCACGGTCGGCCGAAGTGTGTCCAATCAACTGGATTCAGCTGATTGAAATCAGCATTACTGGAACCTCACCATCAGATCGTTTATTGCCATATGTAGGACACTCATTGGGGAGGTCTTACCCCTTTACAGGGATGTAGTCGGTGTATTTTACAGCTCCAACCGACTGGCTCGAGTCAGTGAACGAAGATATTCAAGTGTTTGCATTTCCCATTGCGTTAAAGTAAAGTGAGAAAAAAAAAATGAATAAAAAGAAAATGAAAAAAAAGAAAGAAAAGAAAATGTACTTTTTCATTGTGCTTTAGATAAATTGTTGGGCAGATTAGGCTCTCATCTTGGTATAGCAACTGGTCAAGAGGAAAGAAAACTGTAGTAGTACACTTGTACAGCCTATTGGGTCGAAACACATTTCGGCCGGTCGTGTTTACAGGTACAGAGATCAGGTCGGATGGTGGCAGTCGGTTGAGGGTGCCTGGCGCGGGTGCCGAGGAAGCCCAGCATGCGTGTCCTACGGCTGAGACCGGCATCTTTAAGTCTCAGTTCCTCCCCGCCAGGCTCTAACCTACTCAGGAGAAGCAGGGTTTATCGCCTGAGGAACCCCTTTTTAGGGAAATGCCGACGGGCTCCAGGGATTTTTTGAGCCTCCGGCCGTGTGTGAACTACAATCCTACGTCTGGTACCCACATTAAAAAAGGCCTTATGCCAAACCTGCGCGTACTTAGGGCGCTCAACTAATACCAATAGAAAGAAAACTGAATTCAAACCAGCTGTAGACCTGGAGTGGGATGGGCTCCGCCAGGCTTATCAAAGACACACTACGAGCAAAATGACGGGACCAATGAAAACATTTGAAAAAAAATTATCGACGTTAGCTTTTAACGGAAAAAAAGCAAACACTGATAAACGTATACTGGCTATTCAGAATCCTGTACTGATTATAACTTGTCTAACATTTTGAACTTTCTAACCTTGCAAGACTTGAGTATTATTTTTCTTACGACGTTCCGTGCGCTACTGACGCCATGAAGAATTCTTTGGCAAACAAAGACGACAAATATCGGTCGACGACAGACACAGTTTTCGACGAATAGAAAATTTAGAATAACAGGAATAATACGAAAGATGTGTACTGATTATATATATATATATGTGTGTGTGTGTGTGTGTGTGTGTTCTAAAATTATATTTGAATAAAGTGTTATGTAAACCTCACGTGTCATTGATTTTTACTGATAATGACCTTAAAGAATTATTCATATGATCTTAGTACAAAATCCCCAACAACTTTGGAAAATTATATTGCTCTGTATTTTCTTTGTTCATCAAATTAAAGGTAAAAATTAATTAAAAAATAACTGATCCTGTGTTATGCAATCTCAGAATAAATGAAAATAAGTTTTCTAATTATCGTATTGTAATGATATTGGACAGCAGTTATACGTAATTCACATATGAAGTTATGGGATAGATATATAGTAATGCTACAAGGAGACAAAATGAGGATATTAAACAACTGACTTGGAAACATTCTAACTTACATTTGAATATAATGTAGGGATACAATAAATAAGTACCTCCCTTAGATAATTTGTATGTCCAATAACAACTTGTAGGGTATCTCTAAAACCTTTCTCGATCTCTTTGCTGACTCTTCCAGGGAACGGTAAAGTCACATGACCATGTTACTAACACTTAACAAGTTAGCCTTTTGCTATTTTGTACACCTTTCGCACATTGTTTGTTTATGAAGCAATATGTGCATCATTCTAACTATTGGGACACGTTTGGGTATTATTTCGTTGTAATGCTACCTGCATATATATTGTGCAGATAAACATCAACCATTCTTGAATGTCTAATTGACGTTGTCTTTCCTTCCGTTGAGTTAAGTATTCGTGTATCATGGATAGCATCGTCACGCTGATCGTACAGATTCCTCTCTCTCTCGCCTACCGTCCCTATCATTCATTGCCCTTGGATAGTCCTCTAAAAAGCATACAGCTTATTAATTTGTCCTTGATTCTCCAGCAATGCTCAACAAGTCTTGATCGTTTTACCTCTCATCCCACAATAAATCCGAATAAGTGATTGAATAAGTGATATATATATATATATATATATATATATATATATATATATATATATATATATATAAACCCAACAAACACAAATGCCTTAAAACTAAAAACGGCACAATATCAATTAGCAGGCATATATATAAAGGAACAGACAGAATACATTCAAAATCAGATAGATAAGATTAGAGACTCGGTGGAAGATAGACAATCTAGAATTGCCTGGCAAACAATAAACGAAGTGAGCAGAAGAAAGAACACAGCCAAAGCAAAACTTAAAGCAGCAAACCAACAAGAAAGAATAAAACTGTGGAAACAGCACTTCGAAAACTTACTTGGAAACCCACCAAAAAAAAAAACGCATGAACCAATCACCAGAATAATTAGCAAACAATTAGACATTAAACTTGGACCGTTCACACAAGAAGAACTCGACTCGGTTCTCAGAAAAATTAAAAATAGGAAAGCTGCAGGACTGGACGAAATTCCCCCGGAAGTATGGAAGACCAGACAATTCGACGACATACTGCTCCGACACTGCAACGCAGTATACAATCAGAATCCGATAGATAGATGGACGAAGGGATGCATACTCCCCTTCCCTAAAAAGGGGGACCTCGGATTAGCCAAAAACTACCGAGGCATAACACTTACATCCATAGCTGCCAAAATCTACAATGCCCTACTACGAAACCGAATAGAACCCAAAATCGACAACATACTTAGAAAAAACCAAAATGGCTTCCGAAGAAATAGATCTACGACCTCACAAATATTAACCATCCGCAGAATCCTTGAAGGTGTACGGGCAAAGAACCTACAAGCGACATTAATATTTGTCGACTTTACCAAGGCTTTCGACTCCATTCACAGAGGAAAGATGGAACAAATCCTACTAGCGTACGGCATACCTAAAGAAACCGTAGCGGCAATAACGATTCTCTA
>OY757904.1:45138072-45408072 GCA_963585895.1 Sepioteuthis lessoniana
GCCCGTGGTGTAATGGTTATCGTCGTAGGAAATGAACACGGCGACACGCGTTCAAATACTGGACGAGATTGATCTCATTTCACATAGTACTAATACCCTTGGAAAGGTAAGAATCCAATTATTCTCCCTCCAGCTATGGGTAAATAGTAGGACGGACTAGGTTCTTCAGCCTTGGTTAGGCAACTAGTCTAGGAGAAGGAAAACTCTGAATTCAAACCTGTTAAACTCCGCTTCAAAATTGACCATGTGTCATATCCTACCCGAGCGGAGGGGTTGGTAAATAGGATTACCGCTGACCCCTTCTGACCTGGCGTAGAAATACCTGTTAGGGTCCTATCCATGGGTTGAAAAAGTTTTGTTTAAAAATTATTCTTATTCGTTAAAAATACTTGATGCCATATAACTAAATTATTTGTATAAAGAATATTTACTTGAAGCTCTAATTGTTTCCTAAGGATGATTATTAATTACTCGCAGCCATATTACTGTGTGCAAATAAATGACTATTATCAAATAGAAATAATTACCCCGAACTATATAATTATTAGCATTAGATAGGATTACTTGAAACCATACAACTGTGTATGAGCTGTTTTTGTTTGATACGAATACTTGATATATAAATATGTGAAAATATTCTTAAAAAATAAAAGACTGCACTAAAAAATATTAATATAAATTTACAATGTACTCAATTCTCGATCATTTAGGCATGAATCACCCAATACGGTATGACATGCCGTTAAAATCTATCAAACTAAATAGGAAAACAGTATTCTCACAAAACGGTGTTCCAACTAGAAACTAGCGAATTCACTAGTCATCTTTATATATATATATATATATATATATATATATATATATATATATATATATATATATATATATATTTATATAATAGTATATCAGTCTTTGCGAGTTATTTGATATCAAAGCCATCCTTGTGTAACAACAATGTTACAATTTAAACCATAACCAGAGAGGGTAAGAGAGTCCATACCTTTCTCAAAGGAATTAGTCCGAAAGTGAATATAATATTGCAACGGGAGTCGAACTTGCTTCCTCCGACACCGCAATCCAGTACTTTAGTCACTGCATCACATGGACACCCCATATATATATATATATATATATATATATATATATATATATATATATATATATATATATATATATATTTATATATATATATATACACACACAAATACACTCCTGAAAAATGGTTATTTCAAATCATTTGAGAAGTCTGCATAGAATTTGCGCTCTGGTAAAATTCAAACCTGCATACAAGACTGATTCCACATCATTTTACCTGTTTTACTATTTCTTGTTTTAGAAAACAACTTACGGCGAATTTCGTAGTTTTTCACACCCTTTAACCGATTTCGGAATGAAATGCGACTCAAAGATCAAATGAGTTATTCTTGAAAATAGGTGAGTTTGCGTGATCGGATGTTGGCGTGGAAAAGGAGTGGCTTGTAACAACGGTAGAATCCAAGGGAGGTAAATATGATTTCTCATTCAAGCGGTAAAAATAAACAAAAAAAATCATCCAAGAAGCAAGAACAATAAAAATCGGAGGTACTTTGACAAAATTAAACTAATTACATGAGAGAGAGAGAGAGAGATGGATTGATAAAAGATATTTGTTAATCAGTAATGATAATAAGCTCTGTGCGGACTCTAGATAAAATTTGGACGACCTGCCGGGAGCGATGGTTGTTAGGGACGGATGGAGAGAGAGAGTCAGGTAAATCCGTGCTTCCAGTTCGACTTGATGATGAAGATGAATGATAATAAGTAAGAAAATATATACCAACAATGATACTTGGAAATTATGAAAAATAAATGGAATTATTCTATCTATAACTCTCTAAAAAAAAAATTGTCAAATTTTTACCGGGTAAACTAGAAGAAATTGAAATATCCTTTTTTATCAGCAGAATATGACAAAGAAAAATGAGTTTGGATTCTGTTGATGCCAAAAGTGCATCAACCGAATTCCTTAACAATGGTGAGAACATTAATTTCAAGTCGATTTTATGTGGAATGACTGAAAAGTCAAATACAGATAGGTATAGAAAAATTAATAAACTGCAAAATCTGTAAATATTGCAATTGGGATATGCAATACTTCTTCTGACAGTCAGAACAGCTTTAATATGGGGCCAATGCGTAAATGACTTCTTAAAGATAACTGTCAACATAAACCTGGAGACATGTATGCCAAGAGCAAAGATCCAACAGTTATTCCTTGTGAACTTATCGCTGCATACAACGAACATATAATGGACGTGAAGGGGCGTACGGATCTCCAAGACAAGCTTCGGTACGGTATCCACGCTGATCAACTACAGACACATCACTATATGTATTAACGCTTTGATTCAGGTTTATAGTCTGTGAAAATATGAGAGTCCATTATACCGTCTTCTAAAAGTTATCGGTAAGTGTCATCTCGTTATGTCCAGAAGAGAAATTGGCTGAAGAATAAATTCCAGCACATGGCTTGATGCAGGCCACATTTCCACACTAGACGGAACTTCTCTGAAACTTGTTGACAAATTCACGTACCTAGGAAGCAGTGTCTCATCAACCGAAAAAGACATCGACACGCGGTTAACGAAGGCATGGATAGCTATCGATAAACTATCGGTCATATGGAAATCAGACCTAACAGATAAAATGAAACGCAGTTTCTTCCAAGCAGCGGTCGTGTCGATACTGCTGTATGGATGCACTAATAGGACGCTAACAAAACGGCTGGATAAGAAGCTAGACAGCAACTACTCAAGAATGTTGCGAGGAATATTAAACAAGTCCTGGCGGCAACACCCCACAAAGCACCAACTATACGGCCACCTGCCTCCCATCACGAAAACTATCCAAGTTAGACGAACCAGACACGCAGGACACTGCTGGGGGAGCAGGGACGAGCTCATAAGTAATGTACTTCTATGGACCCCTACATATGGCCGAGCTAAAGCAGGACGACCAGCTAGAACATACATACAGCAGCTATGTGAGGATGCGGGATGTAGCACAGAAGACCTGCCAGAGGCGATGAACGATAGGGAGAAGTGGCGACAGAGGGTTAGGGATATCCGTGCTGGCGGCACGACATGATGATGATGATGATGGCTGCATACTATTGAATTGGTTCCAAACGATAATCATTTGTCTGGATGCCTCAAATGACATTCACCCGGAATGCGGTTTAAAACTGTTATCGCTGTTGTTACTAGAGTACAAGGTTGGCTCCAGTTATTTGATGCTACGTTTTCTGAGAATACAAGGATGAGACTAGTAGACCAAGTTCGATGGTGACGTCGTGCAAAGTAACATAGTAATGCTGGTAGCAGATACACTTTTTTTTTTTGGTAGAGGTAGAAATAAACGCATTTGATTAGTTCATGTTTGTACTATATCTTTCGCGAACTAGTGTGTAACTGCTACTGTATCAGTAACGTATACATTCATTACTGATCCCAAAAATTATTTATTCCATCTTTTCCAGTCGACGAATGCATATGGAAACCTGAAGTTTTAAGTTTAAAACTTTTTTTCAAAATTTGGTACTTATTAACTTTTCCTTTTCTCACATGTAATTTGTTTATCAATTAATAAATAAAATGAATAGAGGGTTCTCCGTGGTATTGTAGCTCACGTGCTTGAGTTCGCCATCGTAGTAAGCGAGTTCGAACTCCAGTCGAACGATTACGTTCACTTTCGAAGTAATATCCTTGAGAAAGTTATGAACCTCCTTATCTCCCCTGCTATGGGTTAAATAGTACCACTACAATTCTTCTACAATGATATCAAATGACTCAAGAAGGTTGATAAACCCTTAAACAAAGAAACCAAACCAAACCTGAATAAAATGAAACACACTCATACTTTCATGTATTTGCAATGTTATGCTTAGAATACATAACCTGCAACTAAAATGACTAATATTTAAATGAATGTACCACAGCTTTTTCAAATTTTGGCAAATATTTTAAGTACTTGGTTTTTTAAAACTTGAGCTATGTGACACTTAACTACTACAGGTTTAAGAAAGACATCTTTTATTTTTGTCATGTAAATTGGTTTTATCGTTAATATTAACTTTGACTCGTTTTCTTTTTCATCTTTGAATTTAAGTCACTTTTTTTTTATCGCAACTCTTTCGAGTTATTTCTATGATTTCAAAGATATCGAAGAACTGTGTGAATTTGATACAATAACAAAGGATAATTAGAAGATCAATTAATCGATCGTGTCAGAGAGAGAGAGAGAGAGAGAGAGAGAGAGAGAGAGAGAGAGAGGTGGGGTTTAAGAAGTTCCTAGAAATACTCAAACTTTTATATATTTGTAATTATTTTAATTAGTTACTTATAATTCTTAAGTAAGCAATTCTTTCTTTAATTTTATTACATTTAAAAAAGATAGATGTTGCCTTCGAGGTTAAAATTATGACTGCTTTCATCCTTTATTCCAGCAACATATTTAAGTTTATTATGATGGAAATATAAATTCTATTGATGAAAGATAAAAATAAATTTTCATATTTTAACGGATTATCAATGGCATTTTGAAATCTCCTACTTAGCGATAAAGATTGTTATTTTCTCTACTGATGACTTTTTACTAACTCCAAACAAAAACAATTTTTTTTCTTGATGAAAAGCTGACTCGTTTTTATCAACATAAAGAAATATCAGGGACGCCTTTTAATTAAAAAGGATTGTTCTTCAATTTTCCTTTATTCAACAATATGTATTTATGTGTAGATCTCAGAATGGGTCATTCCAGTCGGCTGGGGCTGTAGAATACACTGACAGTGTAGAGGGGTTCGGAATATGACGATGATGCTCCAGTAATCCTCCATTACCATTACTCTCGAGTCCATTTTGACCCGGACTGGTAGTACCTGATAAGACCCTATCTATGGGTCAAATAGAACTGTGTACAAAAAAATGAGCTTAGGCTTGTCTAAAAACGTTATCAATAAAAATCTTGTTGTGAATATGGATTATCTCCTCTTTGATAATCCAAGCTATAAAAGCTGTACATTTCCGCTTGTCAAGTAGACGAGTTGTAAGATTCTTAATTGAATAAAAGATTACAAGACAGAATCTCTTGTCCTATTTTCATTACAAACCTCTATAGATTATTTAATACCAAATCCATTTTTATACAATAAACAGTTTAATTTCAAACAATTCAGTTTAGCATAAGTACATAGTTTAACAGTCAAAAACACTTCTATTTAAAGCTATTAAGTTTAGTCAAACAGTTCTATTTCAAACAATTCAGTTTAGTATACAAAAGCAGTTCCAATTCATATAATTCAATTTAGCATTAGTGCCCGGTTTCAGTGTCAAAACTACTATTTCAAGCAATTCAGTTTAGTATAAATACACAGTTTAATTCTATTTGACCTATAGACAGGACCCTATCAGGTGCTTCCACTCCAGGCCAGAGTGTACTGGGAGGACAATGAAGGGGTACTCTGCACTCCCTAAAACTCCAGCATTACTGAGATTTCACCATCAGATTTTTTAGTGTCATATCTAGGACATTCGTTTGGGAGGGGGTGTCACCTCTCTGCAGAGAAGCAATCAGTGTATTCTACTGCCCCAGCCGACTGGGCAAATAATTGGTTCATATGTAATAGTTAAGTGCAAGCTTAATCAAAGTAATAGCTTCTTTTGATTATATAATCACGTTGAGCAGGTAAGTTATCAAGCTAATTGTAAAGTTTAATTTTCTTGTGACACAAGGCTAGAAGTACCCGAGGAGCATTGAACACACGAACAATTGTCTCCTAATCTAGCAGGCTAACTAGTATATCCCACTTGGTAATTTTTTACACTAATCTCTGCTTAGTTACAGCACAACGCAAGATTTATGGGGTACCCAATGAGATCCACACTCACTACTAATGATTTTCTACTCTATCTAGTTTACCATTCATCATCATCTTGTCGTACTGCTAGCACGGATATCCCTGCCCCTCTCTCGCCACTTTTCCCTATCGTTTATCGCCTCTGACAGGTCTTCAGGGCTACATCCCTTATCCTCACATAGTTGCTGAATGTATGTTCATGCTGGTCGTCCTGCTTTTGCCCGGCCATATGTGGGGGTCTATAGGAGTACATCACTTATGAGCTCGTCCCTGCTTCTCCAGCAGTGTCATGCATGTCTAGTTCGTCTAACTTGAATAGTTTTCGTGATGGGAGGCAGGTAGCCGTATAGTTGGTGTCTTGTGGGGTGTTAGCCGCGTGTCGATGTCCTTTTCGGTTGATGAAACGCTTAAGTGAATTTGTCAACTAGTTTAAGAGGGGTTCTGTCTAGTGTGGAGATGTCACCTGTTTGATTATAGCACATATATTCCGTTTTGTGTGCTTTGACATGGAGGCATATGCCTGCGGTGGCTCGTTCCAAACTATGCAGTAGTGTTTCGGCTTGAACCATTACACTACACCAAGTACTCAAATGAAAGTTATTAATATCTCGAACATAAAATATCCAAGGTTTTATAACAAACTCATTACTTTGTCTTCTAACTTCTACCGTTTCAAACCTAGGATATTATGTAAAAATTTGAAAAGGTGATACAACGACAGAGTAAGTTATGGAAAGTAGGGTAGATGAAGTAAAACGTCTATATTCAGGAACCAGATCTTTTCATCTACGTATTTTACATTGTTTAATCTTCTATTGTCATGCCAGAGTAACACACAATGCCAATGGACCAGTGAATTTTGCGTTTTTCTACAAAGATTTGTGTAATGTTTCAGTTGACGACAATATCACTCAGATTTGGCTGCTTCATTACATTTCAACAAGTCATGATAAACGATACCTTTTATATCCAATCAAATACAAAACATTACCATATTAGCGTTTAATTCTGGTTTTGGATACTGTTGCAAGCTTTTCATTTTGTCCTAATTATTGTTTCTTGTTGTACATGATTAAAAAAAAAAACACTATCATTTTGCCAATGGTCACGATTCGTTCCATAAATAAGAATTATTTCCCTGAATAATTTACCATGGAAATCAAACATTACTTTATTCCTTCACTTGTCTGAGTTGAACAGGTTAAAATGAAACTATCTGTAAATAGATTTTTAGATGAACGATCTCGCTAATCTTAGAATTTTGCTAAGTCTGGCATTCAGTCTTCAGATCTCTTACGGTACTTCCCATTTCTATTCAGTTTTATACCATTTTAGTGTTTAAACTGACTTATAACGGCTTAACCTTAATCTATCGGAAACATTTTTTTTAAATTGAACCTTATTTACAATAATTTTAAACTTGACTGGAGACGCTATTAGGGAAACGGCTCTCATTGTAGCAAAATTTTATCGGTGACCAGAATTCAAATCCAAGACGAGTCTATTTACTTTCGAGTTAATTCTCTAGAAAGAGGCATTTATCTGTTCTCTTCTCCATTATTGGTAAATCGAAACGACAAGGTTATTTAGCCCTGGTAACAAGTCTATAAAAAGGAAAAATATTAATTAAAACCAGTTTTGTTTTCCTTAAAAATCGATTGTTACAGCTTATCCATGCGGGAGCGGTTGGGTAAATACATAGAATCATGCGTTACATAAAACTTACTGAGCATTGCTTCATCTGTTCTCACATGCTTGAGACAGCTTACAATATTAGATATTTCTAAGCAGTCACCCATCTTAGTGCTGAATAGACTCATCGCTGCTTAACGTAGATAATCTAACGGAAATCATTTCTTTTTTTATTTTTATCTTTTATTATTTTTTATCGCTAATTGATCGTTGGTTGCATTCGTTTTAAACATGCTTACTTAAAAGACTCTACCGATTATTCAAGGATTCCTTTAAGCAACAGAAATAGTTATTTAATGCCAATTGTGCTTTTGAAAATTCGTTTCGGCAATAATTTGTTTGCAGTTTGCTATCGTCAAAAGGTACGTGGAAAAAGATTTAATCAAATAACACCTCCCTTCGCAATGCTTCCCTTTTTAGGATATTTTTCATAGTAACTATGTTTGCCAAATCGACTGGGTCTGTAAAATACACCGATTGCATCTCTGCAGTGGGATTAGATCCCCACCCCAACGAGTGTCCGAGATATGACACTAAACAATCCGATAGTGAGGTTTCAATAATTCTGAAGCTTTGGGAAATGCGGAGTACCCCTTCATTGCCATCGCTTCCAGGTCCACTCTGGCCTGGAGTGGTAGCATCTGATAGGGTTCTATCTCTGGGTCAAATAGAACTAAATTGCGTATTTATGCTAAACTGAATTGTTTAAAATGGAATTGTATGCTAAGCTGAATTGTTTTAAATAGAATTGCTTTTGACATTGAAACTGTACTTACGCTAAACTTAATTGTTTGAAATAGAACTGTTTGACTTAACTGAATAGCTTGAAAGAAATGTTTTTGAAAATTAAACTGTACTTATGCGAAACTAGATTGTTTGAAATAAAACTTTATTGTATAAAAATCGATTTGGCATTAAATAACCAACAAAGGTTGATATTCCATAAAACCCAAACAAAAAACATTGTGAGTATGTAGTGCAAGTATTATAAAATGCATCTATTGTTACATAACACGTAAATTTGCCAGTGGTTGGAAAATCCCAAACTAATATCCGTCTTTAGGCGTAGATTTCTACTTTTCCTTAACTAATAATGATAATATTCTTTTGTCATGCGTTATTAATTGATGCTCATTGATAGACGGGTTAAAGATATGTGTATTATGAATACCGAAAGAAACATAACTTCCGCTTTTTCTTTATTTTTAAAAAACGTTACACAATCATATCAAACAATCTAAAAGACTTAATTCAAATCGCATGTAATCCGCTTAAGAATTGACCTTGGGTCACACTCTGTTCAAGGTTTAATGATGGCCAATGAGTCACTCACTGAATAAGCAAATTCTTCCATACAGGTGATGGAGAAGAGATGGCAACTAGAGTTCCTGTTTTCCACTGATGCCAGATTTGGAGCGTTAAAATTTATCAGACCTATACAATGGATTTTTTTTAAATTTGGTATAGTGTACCCAATATCCCTCAAAACCCACTTATCCAAGAGTTCATTTCTATGGTACAACAAATGAGACTGTGGTAAAAAAAAAAACTCTGGTCACTGATATTTTTTCTTGGAGTTTCCTTCTTTAAGTCGAGTGGGTTTAACAGCTCCGCCATACAAAGTCGGTGCAACCGATATATATATACGTGAATAAATAAGTTATTTTTAAAATATTCATCTTAAAACAAGTGCTAAAGTATTAACCTTGTTGGGCAGTATAACCCCCACCACACCAAAAGAAATTACCTCACATCCTCGTGTCAGTTTCATTACTTGAAATTTCACCTATTAAAAGATACAAGTAGTAATTTCGTAAGCGTTTTGCTTAGATGTGGCACAAGACCAAATGAATGAGGCACTCAATGAGACTCGAACTCACTCTTGCAGATTAAGCTTGCTAACCATTACACTACCCGAGGTGCCCCTAATAAAAGATACAATCGTCTGATTAAAAATGTATTTCATCTGACAGTTTTCTTTTAATATATGAAATATTTAATGAGGAAACCGACATGCGGAAGTGATATAAAAGTATATATATCCCTCTGCACGAAGAGGACGTAATACAAGGCCAATTTTTCAGCGTTTTCTAACGTTTTACAGATTTGAATTCATAGTAGTCTGGCTACCATACCGAGGTTAAAGAGCTCACTCTGGCCTACTATTTACCCATAGCTGGAGAGAGATAATAGTTGGATTAGAGGCATGTGAAATGCAACAACCACATCCAGGACTTCAACTTGGCTCAACGTGTTCATATCCTAAACTGATAATTGTTATACCGTAGGGGGATCCTCCTATATATATATATATATATATATATATATATATTAATGCTCCACTTTACGTAATCTCAGCCTATCAAATTCGCCTGTACTCCAGTTTTCAAGATTAAATTTCGATTCAGCAAACATCAACCAGCAACGTCAACATCATTAGCAAAGGACATAAAATAAATAATTTTTTTTACGAAAAATGTATCTAAAATAAATGAAATGCATAAAAATTAAAAAGGATAAAAAATAAAAGCTAAAAAAAATTTGATACTATAAAAGCAGATTTAAAACTGTTTATACTGTACGATAAAACATTTCCATTTCCAAAATTAAGAAATGTACATTATTACATAGTTCCTTCATGTTTATTATTCTTTTAAAAACTGACTTGTGTGTTTTTAGTTTTTCTTAGGATATTAATACTATCTTTAGCGATATTTATATTCTTTCGCAGGTTACTTTGGCCAGTTTCACAGTGTTTGTTCTCATTTTCAGGCATCTTGAAGTCATTACATACGGCTTATGTCAGAAACCTAGTCATAGCTTTTGGAACCGATTAATGACGTGGAGCAGGGTGTATATATATATATATATATATATATGTATGTATATATATTTTGTGTGTGTGTGTGTGTGTGTGTGTGTGTGTGTGTGTGTGTGTGTGTGTGTGTGTGTGTGTGTGTGTGATTCCTTTGTTTAATGGTATTACAACTTTCGTAGGTAATCTAATGCCAAAGTTATCTTTGTTTAAGCACAGCAGTTGTACTAATTAACCCTTAACGGGAGGGATAAGGAGGTTCATACCTTTCCCAAGGGTATTAGTCCGAAAATGAACGTAATAGAATGACTGGAGTTCGAAATCGCTTACTATGATGGCGCAGTTCAGCACGTTAGCCACTACGTCACAGAGACCCTCGTTCTGGAGTACTGCTCGGAGAATATCTGGTACACTGTTGCATACTTGTTATTAGTCCATCGAAAATATGTGGCTGGTTCTATACAAGCATTTGTCACTACAGACAAATCATCAGTAAGGATAGTGCAGGGGTTCGAATCTTTAACTGAACTTCAGGGCCCTGTGATAGGTAGAGGCTGACGTGAGACTACATCAGATTATAAAAATATTCTAATAGACTGAATAAAAAGAAAATGATGTTAAACCAAATAGGTTTTATGTCTATTCTTTAGTGGCGACAATCTGTCTCCTCTGCAGAGGGGTAAGACACCACAA
This sequence comes from Sepioteuthis lessoniana, assembly GCA_963585895.1. Classification (NCBI taxonomy): domain Eukaryota; kingdom Metazoa; phylum Mollusca; class Cephalopoda; order Myopsida; family Loliginidae; genus Sepioteuthis; species Sepioteuthis lessoniana. Next base: position 45,149,166 of record OY757904.1, read on the forward strand.
TAAAAGGGTGGCCTGTGTAACCATAAAAACCCAAACCAACCAATCAACCACTATGCTATCAAGTATCTCTTATTTGCATTAAGAGTAGTTACTTGGTTTGTTTGTCAAATGACATATCAACCTTCGTGGGTTATCTAATATGAAAATCATCCTTGTAGAAGGAGAGTCGTGGTACCATTTAACCTATTGGATAAGGGAGTTCATGCCTTTCCCAAGGGTATTAGTCCGAAAGGGAATGTAATAGAACCCCTGGCGTTCAAATTCACCTACTACGATGTCACAGTCCAGCACGTTAACCATTACTCTGCGAATATTTACCTGATACTATAATTGTTTACAAAGAATTATCAGTGACTCGAAACCATAAAACCCATGCGCAAACAAAAAACTTATTAAACAAATATAATTCCTTGAAACCCTATGATTATTAGTATTCGATAAGAATTAAAACCATACAATTGTGCAAATTATTTGAATTAGATAGGAATACTTGATATCCTGTGTGTAAAAAAAAGTTTCTTAAACGAAACAATGTAAATGTATACGTACTATATAAGTAATATCTTAATCTCTAGGCATAAAATAACCCTAAATGGATTGATATGTCGTTAAAATCAACCAGTCTATGCGAGCAATCTTTATTAAATTTCGGGAAATCATTTTCAAACATTTCAATTTGAAAATAATATTTGTTTTTCATTCATTGTTTTAACTCTTTTACTACAAATGTAAAATCTATGACTGTATATGTCGCTTTTAAATCTTAGCTCCAATTTTCACACCCTATTTCTTATCAAGGAGTGGTTTGCTTTACAATAACGAAGTCTTTTTTTGTCGCTCTGATTCGCATATTAACATCATTCTTTTTTGTCTTGTCATATTTGCTCTTTGATTTGTCATTAGATTCCTTTTTTATACTTATAATCATAGAAATATTTCTGATTTAGAATATGTGCCTTTCTGATTACAGACATCACCAATCACTCTAGATTTTCTTTTTGTCAGGGATGACTAAAATAAAATATCTATTCTATGGCTGTTTATATTTAGTGTTCTTGTCTTTAATTTGGCCTCATACGGGCATCGAAATTAGATCAGCTCTTAAAATTAGTTACCTATTATTCACACACACACACACACACACATATATATATATATATATATATATACTGCTGGAGAAGCAGGGAAGAACTCGTAAGTGATGTACTCTTATGGACCCCCACACATGGCCGTGCTAAAGCAGGACGACCAGCACGAACATACATTCAGCAACTATGTGAGGATATGGGATGTTGTCCAGAAGACCTGCCTGAGGCGATGAACGATAGGGAAAAGTGGCGAGAGAGGGTCCGGGATATCCGTGCTACAAGCACGACATGATGATTATATATATATATATATATATATATATATATATATATAAACTCTTTAAAAAACATGGTAAAAACTTATGACAGTTTCACGAGCCCGATCTTCAAGTCAATAGAAGCTCACCTGAAGATAGGGTATGGGAAAATTAGAGTAGTGATTTTTTAAATCTTGTTTCATTTTATTTTACTGCTGAAATATTGTGATATTTTCTCTTCTTCCTTGAGCGTAGAACACTATTTTACTGATTTCGAATGGTTTGATCAGTAAACGTGTGTGTATGTGTATGAGTGTAATCATGACCCTGTTTATACAGTACATCGTAGACATTCTTTTTTGAGCTATGCACTTTAAATTCAGTAATTTAAGAGATAAAGCAATTTTCAGCCCAATTTACGACTGAATGTTAATTTTGAGGCGGAGGGGTGCATTTACGCCCAATATCATTTTTTCATCATCCAAATACTTGATAAAAACTAGTTGACTCTGAAAGAGAAATTAGATTACTCCCTTTCCCAAAATAGCAACATCTATTTTTAAAACGGACATCCCAACAAGAAAGTGACCTGCCTTAAATTCATAAAACTGTTTGGAAACTGCGAGAAAAGTCAACCATTACATTAAAATAACAAAATTGAAATACGACTATATGTGAAAAACAATTAGAGATTTAACTAAGTGGTGATGAAATTAACATTTGAAAATATGGTTTCTGTTTCGATACCATTTATTCTGCGTCAAAGAAAACAACAGCATTCAAAATGAAAGCCTTTGAATTTAAAAATAAAATCTTATATTTTAAGAAAAAGTGGTGTTGTTAAATATTGGCCGTTGATCAAGCCGTTAATCAGATATTCTCTGCACAGGACGCACCTGTGAAAATAAGCGAAAGCAGTCACGTGGTTATCCTGAAATGCATGGGTGTTATGAAATGGTGTAGGCTGATGCTTATATGAAATAGGAGCAGTGTGAGAGTCAGTCTTGAGCCAGTCTCAGCTTGTGATAATAGGAGCGCTAGCAAAAGGCTGGGAGCCTCGCTGAGACAGCGAGCCTTCGGTTGAGTACCCTGCGACCGAGAAGCAAAAGAAGTGGGTCTTTGAAGATAAACAGCGGGGTATGGTCAAGAGAAGTAGTAGTTGTAGGCTAATGTGGCAGTCCATTGGTCTCCCTGTCTCTGTAACACCAACAGAAATTCGACCACTTATGAGAAATAAAGATGTGATTTACATATTTCTATAACGAAGTGTTGTGGTTCTTCCTTCATCACAGCTATACAACAGAGTATACTTAATTTTCTAAGCAAAGAAATTTTTGCATCTTAAAATAATAGCGTCTGAAATTATGAAAAACGAAGAAATAATATATAAACAGATATTCGATCATTAAAATAATTTAAATGTTATGGACGTTTTATTTGTCGAATCGTACACATCTGATGTAATGTCGTAAACTAAAAGTAAATAAAAAACATAATGGCTAGCGTGCAGGACTGGGGCCATGAAATAATAGAGTTTGAATTCCAGTCGTGCTGTTACATTCACTTTCGAACAAATACACGAGGGAAAGGTATAAATCCTGTTATCTTCCCAGCTATGGGTTAAATAATATCACTGGTGTTCTTTTACAAGGATGAGTTTGACACTAAATAATTTATGAAGGTCGGTATATCATTAAATAAAGAAATTGAAAACGTAAAAACAAATAAATTTATGCTTGTACTATTTTAGCGAACATTCTCATTATTTTCGAAAGCATGAGTATTCAAATGTCTATGTGAATTTGTACCGATCAAAACCAAATTTCAAAGAGAACGAAGCGCTAGCATTTGAATCTCGGTATTTGAAGCTGAGAAGTTGAAGTTCAGAATTTGAAACTCTATATTTGCTCCCTACAAGAGGAGAGTTTGTGAATAGAAAGAATAAACTAAAAATTCATGAATCAGCTTGCTCATGTAAATCATGGTTAGCAAGCTAGACTAGCAAACCTTCACGAGTGAGTTCGAGTCTCGCTGGGTATCCCATTCATATGGCCTTGCGCCACATCTAAACAAAAGCTTAGTAAATTATTACTAAATCACGCAAATGTATACAATTAAACTATATACACGCATTACAATATTTAGCTACATGCTTCCATTTTGTAATATAATGGCAGAGGGATTTAGTTTTATGCCATTGGGTTTAGTTAGGCTGAGAACCTTTCGGCTCAGTGCATGGGTTACTTAGGTGAAACATTAATGCAGGTGTTCACGCGCGTGGGCGGAACAGACGGGTCACTCAGAGATGTCACAATAGCCCAGATGGGGAACGGGGCTACAGAGTGCAGGTGACGTCACACACCGGAAGTGCGCGGAGGATTTGGGGGATTTTGAAAAAGTCAGTTAGTTGAGTTGAGTCCTGTCTCGGAAGGAGACGATTGACTTTCGCTTGCTTGCGGAGGCCATGCGACGGGTGCACACGTGTTGTGGGGGGCAGATGGAAAAGCCAGAATAGAAAGAATGTGTATCTCTCTCCTTATGTTGAAGAACCTTTAAACTCAAAGGTAATAAAAATTTTCGTACCTGAACTAAGAAGTCCTAAGTGTTTTTCGTGTTTCGAGATCCTATGTTATATATATATATATATATATATATATATATATATATATATATATATATACGAACATTATGAACATTCTATGTACGTTTCACATATCCGTATATGGCTATGGCACACCTTGATTGGCGTGTACTATTATTTCAAGGGAGCCCAAATCCGTGTAGTTGCGTGTTTCGCTTCTTTCTTTTTTTTAACCAACGGGATCAAGTACCAACCTCTTCGTCTCCTCTATTTCTTTCTTTCTCTACTCAACTTTTCTCTTACCGATACTTAAAATACACTGTATTCCTAATAGAAGGGGAGACCCCATAAAAATCCATCTTGTGAAGAGATTCCTGTTCGGAAGATCTTGGGAGTATGTGGTTGGCTTTGAATAGATGTTCCTGTTAGGACCCCAACCATGATTAAGGCCAACAATATCCCTGGTCTTTAAAACTACAATTATACAAACATCAGAAAACCTCGACTTTTCTCGTTTCATACGATAGGGAAGGTGCTGTAAAAAGGCTAAACTTTTAATGTTGTTTTTCTTTACTTTGTCCTGCCCCAAGACAAGAACACGGCGATGTGTCTCGTTCGAAATCGAGAACATAGCTGAACGAGAACAGATACTACATTGTAGCCTTAAGTTAATGGCTGAATACATATATCTCATGGCTTGGCTTCGAAAACGAAGATTAAGAAGGAAGTGGTCCACGTTGAATGCGGATATATTCTTGGCTAATATGGCCCATGTTGTACAAGCAGGCACTGTCGCAACTGCTGAAGATTTGGTCAAGGTTTTATGCCACACATTACGATTCTTCCGCTCGCGTTTTTGAGGGTGGCCATGTTGGTATTTTTAAAGGAGAAAACAACATGGTTAGTTGTGAGACACCAAATGTCAGTTCTCAGCAAGAATGAACCATCGGAGATGGGCAAAAAATGTTAAAATAATTCGACCTGTCTGGTTATCGGTCCAATGCTAACTGTTCTGGAACGAGGGGATCTTTCTACAACGAATTCTACAAATGAAAAAAAATTTTTTTTCCAAAAATAAAGCAAAATTGCGGCAAGTTTGAGGGTCTGCTTAATTCAAATCTATAGCAAAAAAAAAAAAAAAATTGCTAGAAAATTTTTCCCGGTAAACGTGTAGAATTTTACAAAAAAAAATATTCAATTTTGATCAGATTAATTCCCTTGTATTTGTTTGATTTTTGGGTTGTCAGGCTATAGTTAAGTCAGTGAAATATTTAATTTAATAATTTGCCCAACTTATAAAAAAACATGAGTAAATAAATAAAATACAGAGAATCCCTGACTTAAGCTGAAAAAAAACAATTCTCTGAATTAATGAAATTACAAGAACGAGTTCTTGCCAACCGGATGAATCCCATTATTAGATATGACATCAGAGATGAAGCAGGCGATGAGAAAATTTGTATTTTGAGTTTTTAGAAAACATTTCTGCAGTACTATAGATCAAATGTTTTGAGATTAAACGTTTTAAAAAAACCCTTTTTAGGGACTTCAATATAGACTTTCGATTATGCAGAGAGTTTAGAAACTCAAAGAATGCCGGTCTGGATTATCCCGATATCAATAAACATGGGAACACATCTGTAAATGCGTGTTTCGCTTCTTCTTTTTTTAACCAACGGGATCAAGTACCAACCTCTTCGTCTCCTCTACTTCTTTCTTTCTCTTCTCAACTTTTCTCTTACCGATACGTAAAATACACTGTATCTCTAGCAGAAGGGGAGACCCCTCAAAAAATCCATCTTGTGAAGAGATTCCTGTTCGGGAGATCTTGGGAGTATGTAGTTGGCTCTGAATGGCTGTTCCTGTTAGGACCTCAACCATGAGTCAAAAAGATCTGTGTGTAAATTATTTATATTAGATAGGAATAGTTGTTTGCATTTAACAATATGCAAAAAAAACATTAAGAAACTACAAAAATGTAAATAAAAACACGAATTGTACACTATTCCCTAATCTCTTGGCATAAAATAACTTTAGACAGGTTGACGTTAAAAAATCAATCAATCAGTTTTTCTCGACAACTTTTGAAACTACCCATCATGAAACATATCAACGGATGTACGAATTAAAATATTCAGAACAAAGAATAGCAAGGGATACACAATTTAAGATAATTCATTTATAAAAAGTATTACTCCTATCACTTTCTTATTACATACTTGTCTACGATGCGTGGTGGTGGGATTTGATTCCTGCAGCGTACACACACATTATGTAGACCTCGTCACGCATATTAGGCTCCTGGAGAGCCGAATAAATTCCATACTTCTCAAAAGATAAATATAATTTTCATTCAATTTCTTTTCTTTGAGGTAATCGGTCTCATCACTATTTTCACATTTCCCTTATTCTCATATTTCCCTCGTTTTTATTATTATTTTAGCCTAACGCTTTTCGGTAGCTGGTAACTTTCTTGCCTTACTTGACTCTCATCCTTGAATATTCAGTTGATGTAAATGTTCACTTTTTTTTATTATTTCTCCAGCCAAAGCTTAGGGGGCTCTCTGTACCCCCCCCCAAAAAAACTAATAGAATGAGATAAAGAAAAAAAAAATATTGACTGTAAAACAATGACGTGGATCAAGTAACTAGCTGCACTAAGCGTAACCCATTCTTACACCTGGAAAGTTTCAAGTTACCATGTAAACCATCCTGTATTCAGTGAAAGATATATGACGCGACACACACACACTTGTTTAGCGAATAAAAACAATGCGCGCGAAACGAATGTAGTCCGGACTTTTGCCGCCATATTTTAAGACCCAGTCTGGAAAGAACAAACAAGTGACTACATGGAACCTGGTGTTCACATATCTCAACACACACACATATATATATATATATATATATATATACACACATTTTTTTACAGATTTTATACGATATACTACCAAGAACCTACGTATCTCCACACTTGGACAGAGACATAATTGCCAAAGGCATACTGCAATATATATAGATTTTATTTTTTTAATTTTGAGAGACTGTCATTGTGGCAGGCTCCACGACCAGGTATTAAAAGTATTAGTAGACACGATGGACACTGCTCTCCGCTCTAACATCTGACAACCAGACAATAGATCGATAGATTTTGTCAAGGCCGGGAAAAAACACCAACCACAGAAATAATGTGCATCAAATATGTTATCATTAGCCGCTGATTAACAGATGGAGGTGGATCTTGGTCACCAATTAAAATCCCCGAAATTATAAAAACTATGCACAAACGTAATATATTCTCAAAATCTTTTGGCCAATTAATATTGTTGAGACTTTGTGCAGAAAAATACAGAAGTATCCAATGAAATGAAACGGTTAAAATATCAAGAGTTATTTAAACCATGCATTTTGGAAAACTAGCTGTATGCTAAAGAAGTAGACAGCAGAGTGTTCGCAGCAAAATTATAACACAAAGCCTAAACAAAGTTTGGATTGACAGGAATTAAGAGAAGAAAAGTAATCCAAAACATATTAGAAGCAGCTGAAAAAACAGCAAAATGGTTGTGGATAAAAAGGGGGAAGTTCGTGATTTGGAAAGTAATACCATGGAAAAGTTTCTTTTTCGTCTTGGGCACGACGAAAAACTGCATCCGGTGATATGACTAATTTTTTTTTCTTCTAGAGTCTTGGGGAATGTGTAATTACCATTTAGATATCACTACTCTAAGGTCCATTCTGACCCGGAGTGGTAGTACACTTTTAGGTCTAAACAATGGACGAAATAGCTTGTATTTTTTAGTTCCTTTTTTATATTCGATTAAAAGTAATAGCTACACAATGGTGCTTAGTAAATAATAATGGTCGTTATATCAGTATTGCTTCAGTTGAAATGTTATGGGATCATTTACTAACTTAATGGTAAATAACTTAAAAGCAAAATCGTGACTAGTTAGAGTATAATAATTGTTAATTAAAAATAATGATAAAAATTAATCAAGATCTTTATTAGTAGTTAAACAGGGAAAGTAAAATAATTGTTTCAAAGGGTTTGTCCATCAATTAAAAGGTTTTTTTTCTTTCTTTTCACAGTTTACTTTTATTTTCATATCAGATCAAAATTAAGTACTCTACAGTCGTGTATAGTAAGGGATAATAGTCGTTGTATCAACAACGCCGAGAAAAAAAACCAAAACAATTTACCTGATAGAAAAATGAACTGAGAAAATAATGGTTTTAATTACTTCGCTGTTTGGTTATAAATTAAAAGCTTATGCGATTTTTTTTGTATTTTTATCTCTACATTATTTATTTATTTATTTATTTTCATTGTTTTATTTTATTTATTTATTTTTTTTTTTTTGTTAATATGTGAGCAGACAAGTTTTAACGAGCAAAAAAACTTCAGAAGTTAAAAGAATTCTCCTTCCTCAACCGGAAAAGCAAAACAACTTACCATATCTAATCTCGATTTATCCCGGTAAAGAAAAGGCACCAAAGCTCGAACTGATAAAAAGAATACTGATTTATAGAAAACGGTTTAACAGAACTTGAATACCATTGGTCAGGGGTATGGCATCGTATAAAATCACAAATCCACCAAGTGGGCAGTAAATGTAAAAACAGGAGGCTAATATTGAAAATATCAGCCGATCAAGGATGAATTGGGGTCGGGTAAGTCCGGATGAAGTTGTGTGGGGAAGGATAGGAATTTTAAAGACTCAAATCACAAAGGACCTCTAGCACTTCAAAATATTGTATTTTGCTATATATATATATACGCATAAATACCGAATAAGAAAAAATAATTGTTTCAAAAAAGGTTTGGGTTGTTTGTTTATTAATAAATCCCCAAATTTAATACTGCAATTTGATTCGTTGGCAGATATTTGATTATAATCACAAATATCTATGATTTCAACGTTCCATCGCAATCTTTATTTTTTTTGGGGGGTGTGTGGATTGGTTGCATCATTTATTTAGTTTCAGGTATTCCTATCAAATACAAATAATTTACATACTGTTATATGGTTTCTTGTAATTTTATCAAATGGAATTTTCAAACGGATGAATTTGACCAATAGATGAGACTAACTGGTAATACCATTCTGGGTCAATGTAGACCAGGGAGCAATAGCAACGAAAGGGATACATTATACCCCACCAAGTTCTAGACCTGGAACCTCACTATCAGATGCAGTTTAGTGTCCAGGGCTATTTCAAAAAAAAAATATTGAGTAAACTAGCGTTCTCAGATGCCGGCAAGCGAAGCAGTATAAAAACTGAAAAAAAAAAATGTTTATATCACATTCCATTGCTTAACTGTTAAAAGTAGTTTTATGCATTTTTTCCGAAGTAAAAACACTACCGTCAGACAGGAGTATGTGGGGGCAAATATTTTCTGCTAAACTATTGTGTCTTCGTTTTCTTTTAAAGCATGGAACTCACATTAGCAACATTTTTCGTTTATATGTATACATATAGTAGAAGTGGGAATTTTAAAGATAAAAAAACAATGTGCTAGACTGCGAAATCGTAGTGAGTTCGAACTCCAATCGCGCAATTACGTTTACTTTCCGATTAATAACCTTTGAAAAAGTATGAACAGCCTTATTGCCAAAATATGGTTTAAATATTATCCCTACTGTTCTCCAAGGATGGTTTTCGTGGAACCCTTGTAACAGTTATCGTCTTCGTAAATGACCAGAGTTCAAAACCTGGACCAGGCTGTTTGTATTTCACATAGTGCTATTCCCGTTTGTAAATGCATGAATTCAACTATTTTCGCTACAGTTATGGGTAAATAGTAGGGTAGAAAGGACTCTGACTTTGGTATAGCAACCGGTCTTGGAGAAGGAAAACTGAATGTAGACCTGTTAAGCTCCGCTTAAAAAACTGAGCTTTTGTCGAATCCTGTTCGAATGGGTAAATGCAAACAAGGATGGTTTTGGCATTAAATAAGACACGAAGGTTGATATATCATTAAACAAATAAACCGAATCAAGCCAAAAATAAAAGCAATCGTGACTAAAACTTTCATGCTTAATTAGCGAGATCCTCAGACAACATTGAGTACTATTTTTTACTTTGTCCTTCACATCAACGTCTTTTCTTCTTGTTGACAGTAATTACTATTAATTAACCAAAATTATGTCTAAATAAGAACTGAATTAGTATCCAACTGTGGTCATGAGAATAAACATTTACTTTGTCAACTGGCGCTTGACTAGATAATTTCTATGTAAATCTATTTTTACGACTCCAAAACAGGAGAGTACTAGAAATGTAGGGCCTTCATTTATCGTGGAAACTTACCTGAAAATCAGAATCAGAAAACTTTGAAAGTTCAGTGATCTCACTAATTTTTTGTATATATATATATATATATATATATATATATATATATATATATATATATATATTAGGATAGCAGAGGCGTGGAGTCAACGCCTCTTGGTGACTGTCTGTCTTTCGCCTATGCAATCATCGGACCGATTAATGTATTGGCGAGAAACTGATAGTCTCGCAGCTCCCTTAACTATATATCCATAATCATCGATATTGAGCGATTTGTTTATAAATATAACGTATCACACACACACACACATATATATATATATAACAAATTATATATATATATATATATGTATACATAGTGATAGAAGATAAAATTTTAGCATTTTGGAATAAATACCTTATTTTAGTTTATATGTTTGGTATATTTTAGACTCCTTATTTTTTTTTAATTTGAAAATTAGAATTTAAATGAAGATGCGTATTATATCTGTTGTAAACACTTGGTTGCGAAAGTGCAACAGTCTCCATACTCACCAAAACTAGATCTGCGTGACTTCTTATCGAAACTGAAAAGTAATCTCAAAGGAATGATTTTAGGATGTGGAGAACATCTAAAGAAATATAACAGCCACCTCCACATCATTAATAGCAGTTTCAGAGGTGCTTCGACCAAGAGAAATCTCGCTGGAATAAGAATAACGAATGTCAAGAGGATCATTTCGAGGATAATTATCTCGAAGCGCAAGTTTATTTAGATTTGTCAACGCTAAAATGCATGCTAGTGACTAGTGGATATTATAATTTTTTTACCGTAAAACAATGTGTCGTCAATACTAATCGGAATCTGTATATTTTCACGCAAGTGTACATGCCTATGGAGGATATAAAATATGCATTAATATATATATATATATTGAAGTTCTTGAAAAGGCAAATATCACCAGCGTCGAGGCCATGCTATTGAAGTCCCAACTACGCTTGCACGGTCGGCTGGGGCTGTAGAATACGCCGACTGATTCTCTGCAGAGGGGTAAGAGCCCTCCCCAACGAGTATCCTGGATATGACTCTAAACAGTCTGATGGTGAGGTTCCAGTAATGCTGGAGCTTTGGGGATTGTGGAGTACCCCTTTATTGCCATTGTTCCCAGGTCCACTCTAGCCCGGAGTGTTAGCAACTGATTTGAATAAAAATAGAATTGGCTTTAAGTAACCGACAAAGGTTGATATGCCATAAAACCAACCAACCAAACGAACCCAACTACACTGGGCTGGACACGTTTCTAGGATGGAGAATCATCACCAGCTCAGGATCATGTTTGGCAATGAGCTCTCCGCTGGCCATCACAATAGAAGGGCATCAAAGAAACGATTCTTTGGTGCATGTCACATTAACCATCGCTCATAGTCCACCCAAGCAGAAAATCGTGACGGTTGACGACTTGCCACTAAACATTTGGTATACTCATTTGAAAACACCCGCAGAGCTACTCTTACGGACAAACGGCGTTGAAGTAGGAACCACAATACTACGGTATCAAGCCCCGAACAGACCTTCTGCTGCGACTGGATCTGCCTGTTTTGCATTGCCCTTATCAGTCACGAATGTACCTGTAGTTCTCATGTTACAAACTATCCAAGACGAACAAGGCATGCCGAAGAAGTAAGGACGAGCGCATGAGCGATGTTCGTCTGTGGAAACAGATTGACACACTAATGTTGACCGACAATCAAAAACTTATATTCATTAGCTTTGTGCTGACACTGTATGCCATTTAGACAACTTGTCAAAAGTGAGAGAGAAAGAAATCTGTACTGACCGCTAGCCTTGATGATGAGTAATATTTGCTCAAGAGAAGGCAATTCCGTAGGATAAAGGATTCGTTTAAAATTGCATTTACCAATATCAATCAATTAATAAAGGGATTTTTTTTTTTAAATACAAAATACATTTTTTTCAGAATTATTTTCCATAAATGTAAATTCTGCATTGCGTGAAGTTGGTTTATAGCAAAAATTATTTTTATTTTGCAAAAAATATTTGTTTTGAGGCAATTCAAAATGGCTTCAAATCAAACGGAGTGCTTCAGGCTTTCGTTAGCTGAGAAGTGCAAACCTTTTAAAATCAACAGAAGAATGTGTCATGCTAACGGAGAAGCATATTTTTAGGGAAAAATCTTTAAAAATGAGCTAACTATCGGTTTTCTACTTTCAGCATGAGTAGGAAAGAAAATCCACCCAGGAGAAATAAACTGACTCTCCAGTAAAGAAAAAGTTCCTTGCGCAGCCATCTTTAAAGAAGATCCTGCTGATAGTCTTCTGGGACATGAAAGGGTTCATCACTGTGAACAGAGGTTTCTGTTGCCAACGCATTATGCAATATTTACCTTATTTATTGAATGACCCTCGTATGAGAAAGTGTTTTGCGTACGAAGTCTCCTATACGTCACAAAACTTCAGATTCAGGATTTGTTTGTTTTTGTTTTTCTCTGAACAATATGTGCAAAATACAATGCATAAGGTTACAAGCATCTGCATTCCGAATGCCAGACGTCCGTCGTACTTATCGTTTAAAGAATGCTATTTCTATCTTATTACCCTTCCAATATGTTGGTATTTTTTTATTCAAAGGGAACACCAAAATGACTGATAGACGACAGAGATTGCTTTCTTCCAAAATAATTTGCTGAAATATCATTTTTCTGTTATCCTTTCTTCAGCTTTTATAAATGTCGAATTGTTTTCCTAGCGTCAACTTCTCGACTTTAACAAAATATATGTAATTGTTATCACCGAGAATTTTTCACTGATTATCGTCTCGTGTAAAAGTTGTTTTGTGTTTTCGTAGGCTCTTACGCACAGATTTTCCAGACGCTATAGATTACTTTGCTTATTTATATTTATGTCTGAGAAAAATTGTCTAAACTTGACGGTTTATTTTTACGTGACCAGATATAATCGAAAGCAGCTTGTACTAAATTAGGAATATAAAACGATAGATTAAAAAAATTAAATAACTTTTCGCCACTTGTTTTCCTCCTGGGAATTTTTTTTTTTAAAAGGGTGTATACATTGATTTATCGTTCAAAAATCTAATTACTTGAAACTATAGGGTATTCATAGGAGTTGTTTAATGGCAGACTTTTGGAAGTAAAAACAAAGAAGACAAGAAACTCGAGGCGGATTGTAACTTTCTTATTGAACATATCTTTTAACACTCAAGTTATTTCTATTTACCAATCGTAAATTTAGGGTCACGCTTAGCGTAATGTTTATCATCGTAGAAAATGGAATCAGCGACCAGAGTTCAAATCCTAGACGAAGCTGATTGGTTTTCAGTTCATGCTAATGCCATTCAGAAAAGGCTTGACCGCATCTGCTATAGATGTAATATAATGGCCGAGGGATTTCGTTTTATATATATTGCCTTTCGGTTTAGTTAGGCTGAGATCCTTTCGCTTAGCGCATGGGTTAGTTAGGTGCAAACATGAGCGCAGGTGTTCACTCGCGTGCGCGAGGAGGAGGCGTCATTTACAGATGTCAAAATAAAGCCCAGATGGAAAATGAGGCCAGGAGGTGCGAATGACGTCACGCACCGGAAGCGTGGACAGATTTGAGAAAAAGCAGAGTTGAGTTTTAGCGTCCGTGGAAGACGGTTGACTTTCGGGGCTCGCCGATATCAGACCAGTAGTTTGCGGCGGGGTGCCACGCGTGGTGGGGAGCAAATAGAAAAGTCAGCATAGAAAGATTGTGTATCACTCTCCTTATGTCGGAAAACCTTCAACTCAAAGGTAATAAAAAGTTTCGTACCTGAACTAAGAAGTCGTAAGTATTTTTCGTGTTTCGGGATTCCAATGTTCTATATATAGTGTCTACCAACCCCTCCGCTCGGGCAGGATATGACACAAGGTCAATTTTTAAGCGTGGTTTAACAGGTTTGAATTCAGAGTTTTCCTTCTCCTAGACTAGTTGCCTTACCAAGGCTGAAAAACCTAGTCTGCCCTACTATTTACCCATAGCTGGAGGGAGAATAATTGGATTCATACCTTTCCCAAGGGTATGAGTGCTATGTGAAATGCAATCAGTCTCGTCCAGGATTTGAACTCGTGTCGCCGTGTCCATTTCCTACGACGATAACCATTACACCACGGGCACCACTTTGCGTTAAGGCCCTTGGGAAAGGCATGAGTCCACCTGTTCTCCCACCAGCTGTTGGTAAACAGAAATGCACATTAGGTTCTTTAACCTTGGTAATCTTAGAGAAAAAAATCTGAATTCATACCAGTTGTAATTCATTTAAAATTTAACTTTGTCTCACATCGTACTTGAGGCTGAGGTGCTGGGTAAATAATTAATGGTGTAAAAAACTTGCAAAGAATTAAATGATAATGTATATCTATATAACGAATATTGTAACTATTTCCTGTTTGTTCTCTCTCTCAAAATTAATTTCTGCAAGGATGAGAGTATTGTGTTCGTTCGACCTGCTTCACTATTAACAGTTGTTCCCAGGCAATTCTGCTCAGGATCTTAGTGTAGTATCAGCAACTGCAGAAATTTAATTAAATATGTTAAAAAAATCAAATTAAGAAATAAGATTATCATCATGTAACTGATTTTTCTTATCTGAGATTTATTTTGGACAAATTAACCATTACACCACGGGCACCTACAACTATGTTCTATATATATATATATATATATATATATATATATATATATATATATATATATATATATATATATATAGGAGTATGAACATTCTATGTACGTCTCATATATCCGTGTATCATGGGTATGTTACATAGATAAATAAAAGGACATGTTAGAAGGTGTGACATGTTAACAAAGAATAAATTTGTAAAACAAGTTTAGTTCCGAGTCACTTTTGATTTCACAATTCAGTTCAGCATTAAATCCAGCAAGGGTAGAAATACAAATAGTAAATCGGCAAAATGTCCCTTTTCCGAGACGGTACATTTTGCCAAGTAACATCAAATGGCTTACACGAGTTAGGTCTTTTTTTTAAATACAGTAACCAAACGATTTGTTTTTCCCACAATGCAATGTCGTTGTTTTTTTTTTTATTCCTAACAGGAAGTGGTTTACAACTCATTCCAAGAATACTCCAAGAGAACTGATTTGATTCTTTAGCCTTGGCTGGGCAAACAATCGAGGAGAAGGAAAACTCAAAAAATAGAAACATCTGTACTCTGCTGAAAAAATGACCTTGCGTCAGATCCTGCCCGTGGTAGAGGGTTTTCATAAATACATTTACTAATCATAATTCAGTATTAAATCAGACTAAGACACCAAGTGAGACTCAGACTCTCTAGAGCAGTAACAGATCATTTATAAATTATACAACAAGAACGAGTTAAAACATCTTCGTCAGCTTGATATTTATCTATAAAGGCGAGTAATCTATCGTAAGTAATACTTTCTATTTATTTTTACTCTAGAATACACCGACTGCTTCTCTGCAGAGGAGTAAGACCCCCCCCCCGCTAATGAGTGTCCGGGATATGACACTAAACAATCTGATGGTGAGGTTCCAGCAGTTCTGGAGCTTTGGGGAATGCGGAGTACCCTTTTCATTGCCATTGCTCCCAGGTCCACTCTGGCCCAGAGTGGTAGTACCTGATAAGGGTCCTATCTATGGGTTAAATAGAACTAAACCGTGCTTCTTTCACTATACTGATTTTTGCATTTAAACTGCGTATTTATGCTGAATTGAATCGTTTAAAATAGAACTGTTTTGACATTGGAAATGCGTACTAGTTCTGAACTGAATTGCTCGAAATAGAATTGTTTTTGATGTCTAAACTGTGTACTTATGCTGAACTGAATTATCTGAAATAAAACTGTTTGACATTACACTCTGTGTATTACCTAGTCAGCTGGGGCTATAGAATACACTGACTGGACCTCTGAAATGGGGTAACCCCCCCTAACGAGTGTCCTGGGTATGACGCTAAACAATCTGATGGTGAGGTTCCAGCAGTACTGGAGCTTAGGGGAATGCGGAGTACCCCTTCATTACCATCGCTCCCAGGTCCACTCTGGCCCGGAGTGGTAGCACCTGATAAGGCCCTATCTATGGGTTAAATAGAACTAACAGCATACTTATGTTAAAATGAATTGTTTGAGTAAACTGAATAGCTTGTAATAAAAATGTTTTTGACAATTAAACCATACTTACATTTTAAACTGCGTGCTTATGCTTAACTAAATTATTTCAAATAGAACTGTTTTTCGACATTAAAACTGTATTTACACTTAACTGAATTGTTACATATAACTGCTTGAATAGTTTGAAATAGAAATGTTTTTGACAATTAAACTGTGTACTTATGCTAAACTGAATTGTTTTAAATAGAACAGATTATTTACATAAAAATGGATTTGGCGTTAAATAACCTACAAAGGTTGATATGCCATAAAACCCAACAAACCAAACCAAACCTATTTATTTCGACATACATACGCATGGAATAAAACGATTGGATAGATAGATTGATAGATAGATTGATAGATTTTAACGGTATCTCAATCAGTAAAGAGCTATTCTATGCCTAGAAGTTAAGGAATCGTTTTCATCGTACTTCATATTTACATTTTTTGTATTGGTGTTTCTTGAAAGTTTTTTTCTTCCTTTTTACAAACAGCCCAATTGAATATGAAGCAAATCGATTTGACCCATAGATGAGATCTTAACCGGTACAACCACTGCCGCAACTAATGGCAAATAAGGGTTACTTAAGACTTCCCAGAGCTCCAGGACTGGAACCTCACCATCAGATATAGTTTAGTGTCATGCCCAAGATACTTAAAAAGGCGAACAGGTTGCTACTTGGAAGAGTGATCAAGGTAGCAATTTAATACATATTCTTCCTTATCAAAATACTGAATGGCTTTCCAATCCAGGTTATACTGAGAGTAATGGCTAGGAAGGGGTATTTCACACTCCCCAAATCTCCAGAACTGGTGCCTCATTATCAGATATAGTGTAACATCATTCGAAGAAAACTTCTTTTGGGAGAGGGAGTCTTGTCCCTAGGCAGAGGATACAGTCAGTGGCTAGCCATTGGATAGAGATCTAAGCTATAAAACATTAATTTTCTGCAGAGTAACTACTTGTTTTATCGCTGAATGAATGCTGTATCCAATGCTAAAGATGCCAACTTGGGTTTACACGGAAATAAATAGGAGATATAATTTCAGCAGCAATATCTCATCTACTGAAAGTGATGTCAACATATGCCGTGCAAAAGTATGGACTACAATTGACAGATTATGGTAATCATATGGTAATCTGATCTCTCCAATGACATAAAATGGGATTCCTTCCAAGCTGCAGCTGTGTCAATACTACTGTATGGATGCACCACATGGACGGTATCAGAATGCATTGCGAAAAAGCTAGATGGAAGCTACAAGGACGCTACGTTCTATTTTCAAAAAATCCTGGAAGCAACACCCTATACAACAGCAGCTATACGGCGTCTTACCTCCCATCTCACAAACCATCCCAGTTAGACCAACTGAAGAAGAAAGAACGAATTCATAAGTGGCCTTTTTTTGTAAACTCCTACATATGAACGCGTTAGTGTTGGCCAACCAGTAATGATTTACTTACATAAGCTCTGTTCGGACATTGGATGATAGGGACGGATAGTAAGAGAGAATCAGGGAACTCCGTGCTATCAGTGTGACTTGATGAGGATGATGACTTTTTGAAGTGCTCTGCATAAGTTAATTATACAATAACAAGCTGATGAAAAAAATATTTATTAATAGCATATGTAACATCAACTTTAAAGAACAACTTCTATTTACTATTTCTTTTTTTTTACTGAAATGGTTATTAACTATAAGTGTAATTTCATAATTACTTTCTTGGTTTAATAAGTATCAAGATACCGTTGCATAAGATCCAATTTAAGGAGGGAAAATTAGTTAATTATGTTTAAAAAGAGCATGTCGAATAAAGTCAACGCGTTACTCAAATATAACTGCAGTTTTTTTTTTCAATTGGCCACATTTGGTAGACTTCATTTTTCCCAATGTTAATTCCAGATATCTTTGTTAAAGCTTAAATTTTAAAACAACTAAAGCTATTTCAAACAATTCATTTTAGCATGGCTACACAGTTTGTCAAAACATTTCAATTTCTAGCAATCCAGTTTAGTCAAACCGTTCTAATTCAGCTAATTCAGTTTAGTATAAGTATAGATTTTCTTTACACACAGTTAAATGTCAAAACAGTTCTATATAAAACAATTCAGTTTAGCGTAAGTCCAGTTTCAATGTCAAAAACAGTTTCATTTCAAACAATTCAGTTTTGCATAAGTACGCAGTTTAAATGTAAGTACTCAGTTTAATTGTCAAAAACATTACTATTTCAAGCTAATCAGTTTAGTCAAACAATTCTAATTCAAACATTTCAGTTTAGCATCAGTATGCAGTTTAGTTCTATTTAACCATTAATTTTATTTAACCTATCAGGTGCTACTATTCCGGGCCAGAGTGGATCTGGGAGCAATGGTAATAAAAAGGTACTCTGGGTTCCCCAAAGTTCCATCATTACTGAAACCTCACCATCTGATTGTTTAGTGTCATATTTAGGACACTCGTTGGTGGTGGGGGGTCTTACCCCTCTGCAGAGGTGCAGTCGTATTCAACAGCCCCAGCCGACTGGGCAACTACCCAAGGTTTATTCTCAACTACAACTCGTAGGTAGTCTGCAGGAGACAGAAAGAGAGTATGGAAACTGAGACGACCGCGTCCGCCAGACAAAGAGAAAAAAATGGTGACATGGTGAGAAAAAAGAGAGCAGACACAGACCTTGATTTTTTTTTCCTGGTTTTCTATTGTATTTCTCTTATACTTGTCTCCTGACAAGTTATCAAATATAAAGAAATCTGATCTCTCATGCTAGTCAAAGGCCTTCATTGGAGTGCACGCCCAAAATTGGGGCTTGTAAACTTTACTGTTCTTACATCTTCGTGGCTGGTGTTCAACTGTAAGTCTTTTCCTCATCAAGTCTCGCTGTCAACTCTCCACCAAAAAAAAAACAAAAAAAAAACAGTGGTCTCTTCTCTTCCGCCTGGTGTCGGTGGGACGAACATCTATTACCTCTGGCTCTGCACATACGTACCAGATCTTTTGGGGGGACCTCCAGTTTTCCCTAGTCATTTCATTACATTTACTACAACAAGCGCCTTTGACTGGCCGTTCGGAGATTGTCTGCAATTTTTATACATTTATCTATCTATCTTTTTCAATTTCAATTTTCTATGAGCCGCTCAATAACGTTACAACATTACGCTAATACCCCTGGGGAAGGTATGCATCCACGTTTTCTCCTTCCAGCTATAGGTAAAAAGTATGTCAGGCAGTGCTCTTTAACCTTGATATGGCAACCGGTCTGGAAGAAGGAAAAACTCAGAATCACAACCTATTAAACTCCGTTTAAAAATGACCTTGTACCACGCCTGCTGGTAAAGTGTTTAGATAAATACATGCAGTAAAAGTCGAATAAGCTTAGCATCCTCGTTTTCATAGACATTTAGATCTATGAAAAACAAAAGTTTCTCACTTAAAAAGTTAAGAGGCTGACAATATTCCACAGAAACTATTACTGATACTGACTATACAGCTGATATTGCGCTCCTTGCAAATACACCCGGTTAAACCGAATATCTGCTACATAGCTTGGAGCAGGCAGCCAGAAATATTGGTCTCTCACAGAATTCAGATAAAATAGAATTCATGCATTTCAATCAAGTTAGTGTCATCTCCATATTAAATGGCAAGCCTCTAAAGTTAATATACAAGTTCATATACCTTGGTTGCAATATCTCATCTACTAAAAGCGATATCAGCAGATACACAGGTTAAGAGAAGACTGCTATTGACAAGTTATCAAATCTAAGGAAATCTGATCTCTCTTAGCAAATAGAACCAGAATTCTTCCAAGCTGTAGCTATGTCAGTACTACTGTATAATTACACCAGTTGGACTCTTTCGAAATGCTTGTATAGAAAGCTAGATGAGAACTACATAAGGATTCTGCGTAATGTTTGAAACATTCCCAGAAGCAGCACTCTGTGTGTAATTCTCATAAACTATGCAAGTAAGACGAGCAAGACATGCTGAACATGACTGGAGAAGTAAGGACGAGCTAATAATCGACGTTTGTCTATAGAGTCCTACTCACGGACACACTAGTGTTTGGCAACCAGCAAAAAATTACATTCATCAGCTCTGTGTGGACACTGAATGCTGTCTAGAGGACTTGCCAAGAGCAATAGCCAATTGGGATTGATGAAGAGAGAGAGAGAGAGAGAGAGAGAGAGAGAGTAAAGGAAACTAATGATGATTACGATGATGATGCTCATTTGAATTTACAAAAACGATGTTAGTTGTCCGGTAACATATTCGAAATATTCGTGGGAATCTCCGTGGCGTAATTGCTAACCTGCTAAACTTCGACATGGTAGTAAGCGAGTTCGAACTCCAGTCATGCTATTACATTTATCTTGGGAAAAGTATGAACCTGCTTATCCTCCTCAGCTTTGGTTAAATATTACCACTAATGTCCTCCAATAAGAATGAATTTGGCTTTTAATCACCCATGAATGTTGATATGCCATGAAAACAAAGAAACCAAACCAAATATTAGAGTTAAAAACCGGATATTTGCATAATGGTTAGAGTGTTCACCAATGGCCCGGAAGACCTGAGTTCAATCTCTGGTCGAGTCATACCAAAGACTCAAAAATGGTACTTGATGCCCCATTGCTTAAAACTGAGCATTATAAGGTATGGATCAAGGGTAAAGTGGAGCAATCCAGGGAAAGGAGTAGCACCCTCCCCTACACCTTGGTATAGTAGCTATCGGAAAGGGAGCCTTCGGGTCACCCTTGACTATGGTCGCCAACTTTACTACTCGAAAGAAGAATGAGAAGTAATCTAACAGAAACTTTCGAAATTATCGAAATTTCTAGTTATGATGGACATTTTTTCAATATTTCTTCTCGATCTGGGAATTTACAGACGAGGCAGATTTCAAAAACTATGTCTACTAACCAATTGAATTTTTTTCCTAATAGAGTAATATATTTTTTGATCAAATTGCCCTATCAGACCAAAAACATCAATAGTAGGAAAAATTTTTAAATTAGATTAGGAGATTTCAGAAGTAATGGTGAGAAAAAAGAATTTAAGATGGTATTTTGGGGAAATATCGAACGAATTACTTACAGAATTTGATGTATATATACAAATTCTTTTTTTAAAGGGAAGGTTGACGTGAGAAGATAGTAAAAAAGCGAAATGCCCAAAGAGATACAATAAATAGATAGAAATACTAATACCAATACTACTACTAATAATAAAATGGACCATCGTTCCATCGCTGCGTGCTAATTCCCCGTAGGGTACAACGAGTGATGAAGTGCTGTCGATAAAATAAGTAAAATATGCGCACGAAAATTATTGGAGTTGTAACAATGAACTGACAGAGAGATACGAAACAATAAAATGACAGACGACAAGAAAATAGAACCAGAGAGATACGACAAAAGATCAAGGTAAGAAGATGGGCGCCAGCCGAATAGACGATCAAAACAAACGATCAAGAAGCAGAACAGTAGGTAAGATATACCCTGTATATACACCTATAGTGTATTCTATAGTCCCAGCCGACAAGGCTAGCTTATGTTGTCATCGCTTTTAGTAAACGAGACGACTGCTGAGGTAGATGAAATGGTTTACTAATTTCATATGACTCTATTTTGTTTAACCTTTTGCAAAAGTATTAGCACTCGTTCAGTGTCTAACCTTGGGTAGCCGAGTCCCCTTCTGGGCATTTTTCCCCTTTTTGGCATGACTGTAAATTGAACGCCTATCTTGAAAAATATCTCAGCGATAAGCGAGGAGAACAGTTAATATATATATATATATATATATATATATATATATATCCATTTAATATATTGCTATCATGTGCCATTTTTCATAGGTTACGGTTACATGCATAATATATATTTATATATGCACACACATAGATACATATATAGACCCATATGCACCCACATAAGAATTTATATATATATATATATATACTCACACACACACACACACACACACACACACACACACATATATATATATATATATATATATATTACATAAAAATATATCGTTATTTTAGTTTAGTTTACGTTACGTGCTTATTAGCGGGTTTTTTGTTTCTGTATGCATACGTAACCATAACCCAGAAAAAAAAGGGTGGTCAAAGTGATATTCTTATTGAAACACGCTTAAAATGCTATGAATTTAGAGAATAGAAGAATTTCGCGTCCATTTAGCAATTGATGATTTTGTGATGCCTACATTCGAGCTGAACATCAGTTTTTATTCAACGAAATTCTTGAGATAGGTATGGAATGCTAATTATAGTTCTTCACTAATTTAATGGAAGCATCAGTATCATAGATTGCAGTTAGAACAAGAAGTAAACGACTTTGTAGGTCACCTATTTTATACCTTTGAATAATTGGATTCATTTTTTTTACCACGTTGGGTTTGTAGTGCACCTATGTATTTCTAACACTCAACTCCTGATTCTTTCTCCAACATTGAAAATTAATCAGAAACTTTTCTTTGGTTATGCTACGGCGTATTGGCCCTTTACTCTATGAAACTTAGCTAATTACACAACTAGGTAAGCCGTCTAGCCGTTAATTACTGAACAACTAGCTAGTTTCTTAGATTATTACTCAAGAACTGGGTGCTGCACTCACTGAGTGCCCCACATTTCTTTCCTTGTACCATGTTATAAATATATTTACTCAACCTCTCTGCTACAGAAAAAATCTGACAAACTCAATCTTTTGCAGTATAAAGAGGGCTTGAAATCAGAGTTTTCTTTTTTTCTAAACTTGTTGCTAAACTAAGGCTAAAGAACCCAGAATATCCTATAATTTATCCATAGCTAGGGGAAGGACGGATGTATTCATATCTTTCCCAAAGGCATTAGGGTGAAGTGAAATGCAAACAAACTCGACTAAGATTTGAACTCGGATCACTGTTTGCATTTTCCTATGAGGATAACCGTTCAGCTAGTGTGCTTCCCAATGTATTGCGACGGTACCGAAATGCTTCTTATTTATCATCATCATGTCGTGCGGCTAGCACGGATATCCCTGACCCTCTCTCTCCACGTCTCCCTATCATTCATCGCCTCTGGCAGGTCTTCAGGTTTACATCCCGTATCATTACATAGCTGCTGTATGTATTTTCGAGCTGGCCGTCCTGCTTTTGCTTAGCCATATGCGGGGGTCCACAGGAGTACATCACTTACGAGCTCGTCCTTGCTTCTCAAGTAGTTTCCGGCATGTCTGGTTCGTCTAGCTTGGATAGTTTTCGTGATAGGTGGTAGGTGACCGTATAGTTGGTGCCTTGTGGGGTGTTGCTGCCAGGACTTGTTCAATATTGCTCTTAACATTCTTGTATAATTGCCGTCTAGCTTCTTCTCCAACCGTTTAGTCAGCGTCCAAGTAGTGCATCCATATAGCAGTATCGACATGACCGCAGCCTGGAAGAATGCTTCTTATTGAACGTCACATTTTAAATGCAATAAAAACTTATACACATCCTCACCGCAAACACATGAACTCATACATGCATAAACCAACTATACACATATCCCATTCGCACACACAAAATACATACGCATATACACATTCCTGAAGGCATTTATTCTGTGTTGATGCTCTTGGGGCACGTGTCAAAATATATCTAAATATACTCGATCTATTAATGCACAAAGAGTAAATTTAAATTCTTCGAATAAAGAAAAAATAGTAATATCAACATCCTTAAATAATGAATTTGTTTGCACGGCTGCCTTATCGCCACATCATTCAAGCCATGTGGTAAAAATAGGTCTGTGATCATATGCCTATAAATTTGAAAAAATAGGTTTCAGTAGGATACCACAATTCGGAAGAAATCGCACAATGAAGGATGGCCCGGCTGGTCTATTAGATATAATGAAAGAGCTTACGGCAAAACTCGCATTCCATTTCTACAATGACCTCAAGGAAAAGTAAACTTGAAGGGTTCTGGTTGAGAACCAGTTGTTGCTGTTATTAGGTTGCTTCTCCCAACCATGTCCGCTCTGCCTTACGTTGCAATCATTCTAAGTGAAGTAAATAAGCTCGTATAGGACACTCCACCGGAGTGAAGTGGATTGCGATGAAGAATAATAAAACACTATTTCTGCAATGAGTTATATCTTCAATGAATGCTCTGTACTGAAAAAATATTCCAAACTAAAATGGACACCTATATAGACTTTTTTTAAATTATTGCCACGATATTCACTCTCACAATATGATTTATAGAAACGTGAGCCCAATAGAAGAAATTATTTAAAATTCCTAAAATTCTAGACGACCAACAAAACTGTTGGATCCCCGTTGTCGTAATAATTCATCTTAATGATGTTTGAATGTTGAAAGTAGTGAATAATTCTTATAAGCATTCCATAATCAACTAAGTTATATGGAAAATTGAGAGATCTAAGAAAAGTCATTCCGCTCCTCGCAGACTCCAAAAAATTATGGCCCAGTCGGCTAGGGCTGTAGAATACACCGACTGCACCTCTGCAGATGGATGACCCCCACCATAAGAGTCCTGGATATGACACTAAACAACCTGATAGTGAGGTTCCAGTAATGCTGGAGCTTTGGGGAATGCGGAGCACCACTTCATTGCCATTTCTCCCAGGTTCACTTTGGCCCGGCGTGGGAGCACCTGACAGGGGCCTATCTATGGGTTAAATAGAACTAAACTGCATACTTATGCTAAACTGAATTGTTTGACTAAACTGAATAGCTTGAAATAGAAATGTTTTTCACAATTAAACTGTACTTATATTTAAACATTGTACTTATGCTAAACTGAATTGTTTGAAATAAAACTATTTTCACAGAAATGGATTTGGTGTTAAATAACCTACAAAATTTGATATGCCATAAAACACCAACCAACCAACCAACCAACCCACAAAAAATT
Organism: Sepioteuthis lessoniana; assembly: GCA_963585895.1. Classification (NCBI taxonomy): domain Eukaryota; kingdom Metazoa; phylum Mollusca; class Cephalopoda; order Myopsida; family Loliginidae; genus Sepioteuthis; species Sepioteuthis lessoniana. Next base: position 45,174,473 of record OY757904.1, read on the forward strand.
ATTGTTTAGTTACAAATTGGACAAAAAATTGCTCTATTCTCTAAGTTGAAGTATGCTAGATATTTTACACTAATAAAATTATGTTGTCCAGATTTTGAAGATTACATATATACAGTATAAAACGGAATAACTTTTAAAAATGAATAAAAACAATCTAGTCATTTTAGTAAATAAATATAGCCGAAGAAAATATTTTTAGCGATTTGGGAAAAAATCTTTAGCTTTCACTTCTCACGTATACAATATTGCATCCTAATTGAAGCACTTTGCTCTAGGTTTTGGGGGTTTATGTTCTTGAATGTAATTCTTGAGTGGTTGCAATATTTTAGGATTATTCATATATATGCGCTCCTTCAGTTATTCCCACAAAAACGTCAGGGTCAGACAAACCGGGTGAACAGGAAGGTTATTTGAATTACTTGAAATTATTCAGCCACCAAAAATTTGGTCCAGAAACTCCATGGGTTCCCTGATTGAATTAGCAGTTGTTCTGTCCATTTGAAATTAAATGCCTGGCGTATTTTCAACAGATGGGCACAAAAGTTTTTCGAACATGATTCTGTACTGGGTGCCATTGATGTTCTCAACTTATCCTTATTCATTATGAAAAATAAGGAGTAGTTTGGTTTGGTTTCTTTGTTCACTGGCATATCAACCCTCGTGTCAAAGCCATCTTTGTAGAACAGTAGTGTTATAATTTAATTAATAGTTAGGGAATAAGAGGGTTCATACCTTTCAATAGGATATTAATCCGAAACGAACTTAATAGCGTGGCTACAGTGCAAACTTGCTTATTGTATAGCCACTACTCCATGGAAACTCAGTCGTGTCTAGTCTTATATTCTTTCTGGGCTAATTTGCAGCATTCGCTTATTAAGAGATTAATCTTTTAGACTCTATCCCCTCATAAACTACATCTGCTGTTTTGTTGCGTCTTATCTGTTCTCGCTTTGATATGATTGACCCTTATGGCGTTGGTTTGTGCTGCTATTAGGGGAGATTCTTTTTCTCTCTTGAAGTTTCCTTTTCATAGCCACGTCTAGGATTTTTCGTGTGCGATGTTGTTTATCAGTCGTTTAAAACGTCCATAGAGTTGTTTTTCTTCCTATTTTTGTTTCCTAGTTATTTTCATTCTGTTGACCATCGTGTCGTCAGTATCATTTTTGATAGCTATAATCAGTCCTACAACGTGTTTCATATAATATTAAGACCTTGAAAAAATTGTTCGATATATGTCCATATAATTTCCTGATTCTAACGGTAAATAACTTCATTTATAGTATTGATGCTAGTAAGTTTCCCGAAAGTTGTTTTTATTATTGAGCAAAATTTAATGCTCGTAAAACATTTTCCTGTTACAATACACTGGTAATCCAATTTGGACTAGCTTTTTTCTTTACACCACACTCAGATATCACGGACTAGACTTATTTGTTTTTTTTTGGGTTTTTTTTTGTAATGCCATATCAACCTTCATGGTTTAAGGGGTTCATACCTTTACAAAAGGTATTAGTTCGAAAGTGACCGTATAACGTGACTGGAATTCGAACTCGCTTACTGTAATATAATGGCTGAGGGTTTTCGTTTTATATATCTTGCCTTTCGGTTTAGTTAGGCTGAGAACCTTTCGCTTAGCACATGGGTTAGTTAGGTGCAACATGAGCGCAGGTATTAACGCGCGCGCGGGTAGGTTGTGTCATTCAGATATGTCAAAATAAAAATCCCAGATAGAAAATTGTGACCGGAGGATTTGAATGACGTCACGCACCGGAAGCGTGCGCGGGGGATTTGGGTAGATTTGAGAAAAGTCAGATGGTTGAGATTGAGACCTGTGCGCTACGGGCGCCGCACGTGTTGGGGTGGGGGCAGATGGAAAAGTCAGTATAGAAAGATGGTATCTCTCTCCTTATGTCGAAAAACCTTTTAATTCAAAGGTAATAAAAAGTTTCGTACCTGAACAAAAAAGTCGTAAGTGTTTTTTTGTGTTTCGGGATTCCTATGTTATCTATGTGCGTTATGGACATTATGAACATTTTGAGTACCGGTATGAATATGTCTATTTCACGTATTGATGTCTGGCTATGTTACATTACGACGATGTAAATGTCCAACACGGAGCCACTACGCCGCAAAGACCACCCCACCAAAAAAGGACCAACCGCTTTGCCGCCCATTAACCCACACTTGCCTTTTTCTGAGTTTGGTGTGCTTCAAAATCAACTATACTGATTATTCACCTATCTATTTTGACAAAAATGGGCTTCATGACTCTTAATGAGTTTGTCAAAAAGATGGCTCTCTTCACTCATCTTTTGCTAAAAACTTCATAAATGCATATTAAGGTCAAATTTTAACATTATCTACTATCCAGTAAATTCTAAACCGAACTGGTGACAGCGAGTGGACACAAACGGATCTTCAATTCCACTCTGCCAAGCAGCTTTCACTGTTGACAATATGCACACGTTTCAGAAAGAAAAAAAAACCCCGTTTCACTGGAGATCTGCCACTGTTTAGTCAGTTTTAAATCGGGTGAATAAGTTATTTATCACGTTCGTACTTGGATGTTTCTTTACATTAAAATGGGCATAGTATTTTCTTTCTGTTGAAATTATTGGCCATTGAATAAAATAGTAAAATTCTATTATCATAATTTGTTCTTTCACACAGTAACTTGACATTTTCAGTTTCCTTGGTTTAATTATTTAAAACATGATATAAAGAAATGAATTTAAAAATAAAATGACAAAACTGTGTATTCTAAAAAGGTGTCAGTCTTTTATGGACAAGCCTGTATAAGGACTAAAGTAATATTCTAGACAGCCCATAAGCCCGTTTAAATCTCATATTACTGCGGTCTTTCACAATATTGATACTTCTATTTGGGAACAAATGAAGGATTTTAATTAGTAACTCATACTTATTCCTTTTTATCTCGAGAATTTTGGTTTCTTTCTTTGTTTAATGACATATCAACCTTTGTAGGTTATTTGATGCCAAAGCCATTCTCCTAGAAGAACAGTTGTGGTACTATTTAACCCATAGCTGGGAGGATAAGGGGGTTCATACCTTTCCCAAAGGTATTTGCCCGAAAGTGAACGTGATAGCGCGACTGGAGTACGAACTCGCGTACTACGATTCCGCAGTCCATCGCTTTAACCATTACACCATGAGGACACCCCCCCCTCGAGAATTTTAGGGAATACATCTAAAAATAAATTTAGTGCAAATGAATCCTCCCAACTTGCAAATTCAGTTGGAAATTACCTAATTTTCTAACTTAGAGTATTTAGATATATTTCACTAATCGCGCTGGGATAAGCAGTTTGTATTATTCTTTGAATGCCATCTCTCTCACACACACACACACACACACACACACACACATATATATATATATATATATATATATATATATATATATATATAAAGTTTCATGCACAATACGCTGCACAATTGTACAGAACATTGTACGAGAAACTCAGAGCCAGGGGTAATATTTGACATTGTAACCATTTTAATATCTTATATTTGAAATCGTCACTGCTTTATATGAGTGAGGAATGGTTTTAAAAGATTTTGCCCAAAATGTTTATACAGATAGATTGATAGATATATAATGAGAATTGTAGTGATAGTATGATAGATTGATTAAGATACCAAGTGAACTTGCAAAAAACCCGCTAGGCAAATTTCAAGTTTGTTGATCCGAGCGCGTTTGCAAAAAGAGCAGAAAATGATTTAAGATTTGTAGTAATTGATGTGACGTCTACATGGCGACTGCTTTATCTAACAGGTTGGAATTGTGTTTATATGCAAGTCACCTCTTGATAAACAGGTGAAAGCAATTAATTTTCTAAAGAGAAGAGACTAGTGAGAAGTTTTGCTGCAGTAACCGACTGCGAATCTCCTAGACCGTAACGTTATTTTAGCGACAGAATTTTGGATGGAAAAGTTATCAAGAAAGAACCCGGCCGTCAAATCAACCAGACATTTAGTAGTAGTTAATTTTTGCTTGAATACTAACCCACACACCACAGAGTTTCTGAAAGCAAGTAAAAATAAAAAGCTGATCAACTTTGTTATTTTCTTTACATTCAGGCAATCAACACTCAATATTCATGAGGGCTTAAACTTTGTATAAAACGTTGACATTTTAACTAATCAGCTCAATCAAAACAACCAGGCAAGTTTCTTGGGCTACTGTCTTCAGTTTTGAGTTTCAACAACGAGGCGTATCTTGTGTTTCATCTTTTTTGCTTATTTTGGAACATACCTTCAGGTCTTGTGTAATAAAACTCAGCAACCTGTTATATAATGAGGCCATCAGCCAATTTTTTAAATGTCGACCTACAGCGGAAATGTTCTGTTGATTGGCAGGTGACATCTATCTATCTATCTATCTATCTATCTATCTATCTATATATATATTTATATATATATATATATGTATATACTTCTTTTTTTTAATGACTTAGTCCACAAAGAGATTTGTTTTATTTTAGGATTTATTGATTTATTTTGTTCTTACATACGTGTATGTTTCCATCTCGTTGCTTTCGTTAAAGAACATATATGGCACAAGGCCTTGTTAATGAGTTACTCAATGAGACTTGAACTCACTCGTGTTTGAAGTTTGAATGGTTTTCAGTTGGTTATGGGTTTATGTAGAGGTCACTCTTGTCCTTTTCTTAGAGTGTATTTACCTTAGCCTGTTTTACCCCTAATTGGTCGTTGATATTTGATATGTTTATGTCACTGTGCGCGCTCGTGTGTGTGTGTGTGTGTGTGTGTGTGTGTGTGTGTGTGTGTGTGTGTGTGTGTTGGAGTGGTTTTGGATTTCACTAACAGCTATTTTTTCTTCTGTGTGTGTGTGTGTGTGTGTGTGTGTGTGTGTGTGTGAGTTTCTTTGGGTTTTTTTTTTTGCAAACTGTTTCGTTGTATCACTACTCTTCAGTGTGGCTAGATACGCGAGATGCTTCAACTTCGGATCGAATATAAATATATATATATATATATATATATATATATATATATATATATATAGAGAGAGAGAGAGAGAGAGAGAGAGAGAGAGAAAGAGTGAAATTGTTAATGGTTAGCAAGCTTATCTCGCAGATCCATTGGTATTGAAAAGTTCGACCTTCACTGGATGCACTATACGAGCGACCTTGTGCCAAATCTCAGTAAATGTTTTTTTTCTCTCCTCTTAAAAATTTACCCGGTGTTTCATCCTGTCGTGCGGAGGGGTTTGTATATATATATATATATATATATATATGAGAAAAATTTGTCTGGAAAAAAATGCTCAACTCTTCTACCGCAGTGCAGGTATAAAATCTTGAAGAATATCAAATCATGTACACAAGAAGTCCGTCACTTAAAGTTTGAAAACAAATTGCTGAATAAAACCTATGCGGGCGTCACATGTCCTTCCATCTGAACACGTCACTCGACACCAAACTAAGATTGATAATCCATTTTTCTTTATTTTTCGTTTGCTGATAGTTTATACTACATAGGGGTAAGGTTTGGTGAAAAATTCGAAAGTATTAGAAAAAGAGAACAATACGGAAAATGAAAATAACATGTATCGTTAAACGGATGGCTTCATCAGAAATAATTTTTAAAAAATTTGCAGAAATGAAGACATGTGACAAGTGCACAAACAAGAATGACGTTTTTTTTTCTATCTTTTTAATGAATTTTTTTTTGGGGGAGGGTATCCTTTTATAGTTAGGTTTTGGATCTTATATGATGTGCTTTGTTTTATTCTTGTTTTTACGCCTTTTAGTATCCGATATTTCTTGAATATTAATTTGGTGATGACACAGGATGCTGTGTAAATATTTGACCATAAATAGATGGTCGTAGTCACAGAGCTCAGTTCAAATTCTTTGCATCGTCCCCTGCTACGTCCTATGGAGTTATCCTTGTAGCGAAATATTTCAATTTAGTTTTTCAGTTGTCTTCCTTTTCTTATAAATACATATGCCCAGGGTGTGACTCAAACTCAATTTCTAATCGCTATAAAGCTGGTGTAATGGTTATCGTCGTAGGAAATGGACACGGTGACACGAGTTCAAATCCTGGACGAGACTGATTGCATTTCACATAGCACTAATACCCTTGGGAAAGGTATGAATCCAATTATTCTCCCTCCAGCTATGGGTAAATAGTAGGGTAGACTGGTTTCTTCAACCTTGGTGAGTGTTGTGGCCCCAGAAAGGGTCACTAATGAAAACACAATCACGGATATTAGATAACAGATTATATTACACAAGAAAGATAGAGTTACACAGAAAAGTTAGGAAGTCTTGTACTGTTCGGATAACACCGATATTGATCTGCCTCTGGCAGCGAGATCTCTCAGTACTAATAACAGAGAGAAGAGTCCATTATGGTAAGATGGGTAAGACTCCCACAACAGTGAGGCAACTAGTCTAGGAGAAGGAAGACTCTGAATTCAAACCTGTTAAACTTCGCTTAAAAATTGACCTTGTGTCATATCATGCCCGAGCGGAGGGGTTGGTAAATATGATAAAGCTGGTTTGAAATCAGGGATTCTCTTCTCAAAGACCAAGGTTAAAAAAACCAGTCTACCCTACTATTAAGTCATAACTGCGGAAAGAAATACATGGATATACATTCCTTTCCTAAGAACATTAGCGCAAAGTAAAACGTTGACAGCCTCATCTAGGATTTGAACACTGGTCACCGATTTCATTTCTTTTCGTGATAACCTTTACGCTAAGAGCTCATCCTGAGTACAATATGTCATGACGTCTTAGTACTTTTTTCTAACATATTCTTTAACCTGTGTACAAATTGATCTCTTAATATAATTATTTATTTTTATTCAGGTATAATATACGAGGGAATCCCCGTGGTGTAGTGTCGAGTTCGAACTGTTACGTTCACTTTCAGACGAATATCCGGGGGAAAGGTATGAAACACCTGATCCCTCCTACCAATGGGTTAAATAGTAGCACTATTCTTCTCCAAGGATGACTTTAAACAAATATAATGAATCGGTCACTAGATCGAGACATGATTTTACGCTGCCATGTGCCCCGCGAGCTTGTAGGGTGCTGTTCGTTCCCGCCAAGTCCACCAGTTAAAGCAAGGCCCACACGTAGGCTGTGATTTGCCAAACGCTATTTAATGTTAGAGATATCACCAACTCCCTAGTTGAACCACATTTTAAAGCCACTATGTGAGTTCTAGGAGAATTATTAAAATTCAACAGAGCTAACTGGTTAGCTTTCCCTCTCAAATACAAGGTCTTCGACTAATACAATACTCCCACGGCAAAAAGAAAGACGACTCTGAACTGCCGTGTTTGGGTTAACAAGATTATTAACAACATTCTTTTATTAAATAAGAGAAAGTAACAAAGGAAAAAAAAACAATTCAGGTAAAAGTCAGGAGCGAGACAGTCGTTATTCTAAATGGTGGAAGGTGAGAATATAGTTCGTCAGCGGTAGACATGTTCAGCTTTCTTTCGGACTTTGGGATTAACGGCTGAGCTCGTGCTCCAAATCTCAAGTTTATCATTAGGGGGATTTTCCCTCCTCCTTTCTCCTCTATCTTAGAGTTATTCTTTCCTCCCGTAATTTGTCTTTTATTCACGTCAGCATGAATACAGCAAGATAAATTTGAATATACTTTAATTGTATGTTCACTTACTTGGGATTTTGTAGAATCTTTTCTTTCCATCTTTTTATATTTTCATTACTGGGGTGCTATAACTCGTTGATAGAGAGATGTACGTCTTATTTCAGATAAGACCAAGATTAATTATTGTCTCTTTCCTCGGGGTCAAGTCTTTTCTTTGGGTATTTGCTTAACGAGGCTTACCATACCTCGGAGGGCTGATTCATTTAGAGGAGAAGCTTTTTCTTTTCCTCTCAGTGTTCTTTGCGCAGCATTACTTTGAAATTTGGGTTTCTTCCGTATCCCAACTTATGTCTTCCTTTTTCAAAGAACCAAAAGGCAACTGCTGATGTATCTTCACTCTTCGACGAATAGATGGCAACAGTCTAGTTCCGTAGCTTGAAAAATTACCACGTGTTGGTTTTTTGGTGGTTTATTCCTCAGTAGCAATCATGGTCGCTGGTCTACTTCTCTCCGCTGACGTATACGTTGCTTATAGAGAGTGGGGTTTTTACTAATAGAGAGCGTTGAAGAGAGACGGCCTCTCTTTCCATTGCTAACTCTTGCTTACTACTATAGTCGGCTGGGCCAGCGAGTCGCACGCCCTTCCCCCATAACCCAGCCAATGATATGAGGGTGTCGGATTTCCTCGTCATAATAGACTTCAAAGAGATACCATATTTGTTGGTAATCTGTCTAGACAACGTATTTCGAAAGTCAATAGATCTAATAAAAGAAAATGGCTTTACGCTAATAAGGCAAAAAGCAAACGATATTTGCGAAAATTATAACAGTTTATACCGCAATCAATATGTTATCGATCATACGAAGGTCTGAACTATCCGATAAAATAAAACGGGATTTCTTCCGAGCTGTGGCTGTGTCAATACTACTGTTTAGATGCACCACATGGGCGCTAACAAAACACACGGAGAAAAAGCTAGATAGGAACTACACAAGAATGCTACGTGCTACTTTAAACAAATCCTGGAAATAAAACCTCAGAAAACAGCTATAGGGCCTTTTACCTCCCATCTCAAAACCATCCAAGTAAGACGAACAAGACATAGGAGACATTGCTGGAGAAGCCAGGACGAACTCATTAGTGACATTCTTCTAGTAAACACAAGACATGGATGAGCCAGTGTTGGCCGACCAGCAAGAACTTATTTACATTAACTCTAGGTGGACACAGGATGTAGTTTGGAAGACCTCCTGGGAACGATGGATAATTGGGACTGATGGAGAGAGAGAGAGAGAGAGAGAGAGAGAGTAAGGGAAATCCGTGCTGTAAGCGTGACTCGATGATGATCATGATGATGATCTATTCTGGGTGTTTCAGTTTTATTTTTCGTTACTACTTCATAATGATAAAACCAATAAAGATATCTTTTCAAGTTAAGATGTGACAAAAGAGGCATAATAACATGTGAGGAAACTAAAGTTTTTTTTTTGTTTGTTTTCTTTACATTATCTTGACCTGTTGACATTAGATATAGCACCTGATATACTTCTGGCACCGGTACCGTTACTCATATCTCAAAAGATACGCTGGAAATAAAGACATGTCGCCACAAATATCGGGCGTTTCGGTAGATGCCGTCTCAGATACGGAGTTGACATGCGACTTTCTGGATACTTATAAATTACAACCGACAACATAATTTAATTGCACGTGTTTTTATAAATCTAACCGGTGAACTATTTCGTTATTTTACCAAAAGAAAATGAATCCAGTACCACGATGTTAACTTCAAGCATTGAAACAAAGATTTTGAGTGGCAGAGTTGCGTTAAACGGGAAACACTTTCTTATGTGATTAAGTTAATCAAAATATTATTATCAATACGGCTCACATTTATATCGTACAAAAGAAGCCCGAAATGTAAGAATTATTGATTTTTTATTTTATTTTAAGAGCATATCAACCCGTTTAGTGTTATTTTATGACTAAGTAAGTTGGCCGACCGTAGTCGAGGGTGACCCGAAGGTTCCCATGTGACACAATGTGCGGTTGAATACTTAATATGTAAAAATTAAAATTTATTAAATATATGAAAATTAATATATATATATATATATGTCAAAAACAAAAAGATCCTTAAAATAAGTATCTTCTTGATCAAGGCTTAAATTGAGCTATAAATCTGGTTCATTGTTCCTAAAGGTCAGTTAAGTGCGAGACAATTATTTTTGATTTTAAAGTTCAGCGAATTTATTTAATTTTTCGGTTGTCAACTAACTTAATCGATCTTAATGATGAAGCGGGTCATTTCGTAAAACATTAGGTCAATGTCAAAAGGGATATTTAATTTTGCTCCACTCTAATTGGACAACTAACCAGAAACCTTTTATTAGTCCAGATATTGATATATAAAAATAGGATGGTAAAACGAATCATCAGAGAGGATGAAAAAAGGGACCAAGAAGAAACTCAAGAATGTCAAAGAAGCATCCCTTCGATTATAGACCCAAGGCACCCTGAAAAACCTTCAAACTTTACAAAAATTCAAAGTCCCAGACTTTAGAGACATTAGTGTCATTCTAACCGCACCTCATCGTCACTCTTCTTCTCTCGATATTCTTTCTTATTATTACTACTACCAAGAAAACAAACATTGTTTGTTATTTATTGTCTCACAAACGTGTTTCAATAAAAACAATTTTTTGCTGTTTGTTAAACAAAGAGTTTTTTTTCTATTCTTTGAGTTGCTTGACAATCTAGCCACTCATATTACCAAATCGTCAGAAGAAGATCCGGCTGAATTGTGTCAATCCCCTACTTCGTGGATCTTTCAAGCACAGCGTGGGCACGGAAGGATTTGACAAAGCAAACAGTCGAAAGCTAATGAACAAAATAGCCACAACACGTACTGTGACTAGTAGTCACACCACATTGGGCTCCGTGACTAGCATAGGACCACTCCCATTTCAGTAGCTACTACACCGAGGTGCTGGGGAGGGCTCTACTCCTTTCCCTGGATTGCTCCATTTACCTTTGAACCGTACCTTATAACTCTAAGTGTTAGACAAGGAGGTATCAAGTACCATTTTTTGAGTCTTTAGTATGACTCGATCTGGGATTGAACCCGGTCTCCCGGATCATTGGTGAACACTCTAACTATTATGTCATTAGCATTACTAGAACCTCACCATCGGATTGTTTAGTGTCATATACAGGACACTCTTTGGGTGGGCTTATCCATCTGCAGGGAAGCAGTCAGTGTTTTTTTTACAGCCCCAACCGACTGGGCAATGAGATGTCAGTATTATTTTTATTTTTGCGTAATATCGATAATTTATCCCCATCACCCTCTCTCCATCTCCCTCTCTCTCTCTCTCTCTCTCTATATATATATATATATATATATATATTAACCACATAAAATATTAGCAATATATACACATATATAGATATATAGAGAGTTATATACCATGACATATTAGGTATATAATCTATCTATCTATTAATCTATCCATGTTTCCTTGTTTCTTGGTTTCTTTCTCTCTCTTATCTTTATATAAAAAAACGAAACGTTTAACGTTGTCAAAATGTTCAACTTTAAGAAAACTCATCCTCTGAATACCTTACCTTTTTCATATCTTTATATTTACATTGCATTCATTTCCATTTTCTAATATATATATATATATATATGTGTGTGTGTGTGTATGTGTGTGTGTGTGTGTTGCACAGAAGTTTGTTTATATATATATATATATGTGTGTGTGTGTGTGTGTGTATGTGTGTGTGTGTGTGTGGATGAATGGAAATTTGTCTTTATGTGTGTGGGGTGTTTGTGTGTGTGTGTGTGTGGATGTATGGACTTTGCCGTTATATATATATATATATATATATATATACACATGTGTGTGTGTGTGTGTGTGTGTGTGTGTGTGTGTGTGTGTGTGTGTGTGTGTGTGTGTGTGTGTGTTGAATATGTGTATGGATGTGTATGGATGTATAGAATTTATCTTTAGTATATAGCGACAGTTACCGGAATAAAAAAAAATCCCCCAGTGAAGGAAATCAACTGATAAACTGTTGTAATCCTTTCATTTCTGGAGGGTGGGTGCCGTTATGGCAGAATTTGACCAGATCTTCTATCTCAACATGATGGCCCCAGGTGACAAGCGGAAAAAAATTGTTTCGCCCGATGGGGAACCTTTTCAAAGATACATGACAGCCTGTGTCAGTGAAGAATGTCAGTCAAAACCCGAAGAAATTCAGACCTCTCACAGAGTTTATATTCTATTCGACTGTGAAGAAAAGGAAGAAGAAATGTGATCTTGTTTCAAGAAAACAGATCTTCATATGCCATGAATTTTTTTTCATTTCGTATCAGTATATCACACCGAAACCTAATTTTATAGTAACTCATTGAAAATTTGTTCCTTTTCAAAACAACTGCCATAACACTACATTTATATTGGTTCCCTATTTTAGACTGTTGATATTAGATGATATAGGATACGAAGTTTACGTATTAGAATCATAGATTAGGCCGGCATTTCACGAATTTAGTAGCCAAGCGGGGTTTTATTGTTCAACATGACGGAGATGCTTTAGATAACATGCTACTTTTAATGCATTACCGAGACTATAGACTTTTTTTTTTATTTCCTAATACTTTATTCTTTTTAGAACGTCATACATTAAGTAAAAATAGGAAAATTTTGGATATTGGAGGAAACATGCTTGATCTATAGGATGTTTTTTGTTTTTGTTTTTTTTTCTTTTATAAGAATCATTCAACTCAATTCAAATTGAACCCTATTTGAAAAGGGTTATGATAAGCTATTGCAAAAGAATAGGAAGAATGATTTGAGAATGGCAGATAAGTGAAAATGAAAATGTGAGTACAAAAGTGGACGGACTGATTCTGGTATTTAAGAACTATTTAAATACTGACTGGAATTCAGCTTAGTTTTTATTTAAAAAAAAACCTCTCGACTTTGAACGGAATCAAAATCATGTTACATTTATAGTAAGAACGAATCAAGCTTCAACATTTTAGGCCTGATAGCAATATGTCCTTGAAATCAGTGATAACAATCAAGGTTTCAATTCCTGTTATTTCTAACAAATCTAAATTTGTAGTGGTAAATTAAATAAAGAATTCCAATATATTGACTTTCCACTATTTCAGCGAGTTCTAAAATCGTTCATTCTCAAAGTAAAGAGACATATTCACATATTTTGATCTTTAAATGCCTATTTGTTACATATTTAATTTTTAAGAAATGTTACCATACGATTGTTAATTTTACTTTTAAAAATTATGATTTAAAAAAGTGAAGCAATTTAAATCAGTGTTTTCTGTAAATAAGTGCATTATAAGATAACCTAAAACTGTTCATCATTTTGATAGGATTAATCCAAGTTTTATATATATATATATATATATATATATAAAAGTTCCGAACCTTAGTCGAGGGTGACTCGAAGGCTCCCTTTACAATAGATACTACACCTAGGTATAGGGGATGAGCACTACTCCATTCCCTGGATTGCTCCACTGTACCCTTATCTTAAAATGCTGAATGTTAAGCAATGCAGCATCAAGTAATATTTTTGAGTCTTTGGTATGACTCGACCCAGGCTTGAACATTAGCGAACACTCTACTCATTAGTCCAATGGTCCGATATAATAGTGTTTTTAAATATAGATGATTTCTGTTTCGTTTTTAGTTATCTTAGGATTATCCAATAAAAAAATGACATTGACCATAATAGACATTTTTCTTTTTTCTTCCATTTGTTTGGTGTACATTGATCTTCACTACACTTAGAAGAATCCCGTATTACTGGTACTTTCTCTTTGATCCAGTTTAAATGATATTGATAAATCTTGTCCACTGCACAGTAAGAGGATTTGGACTCTGCTGCTCAAGTTCACATCCTAAACAAAGCCTTTCACATAGAGCTTAGACTCTATTCCCCGTCCAGCTATGGGTAAACAGTAGAGCTGACAGGGCTCTTTAAGTTTGTATAGCAACCGGTTCAGGAGAAATAAACTGAATTCAAAACTAGTTGTAGACATAAAATGGGATGGGTTCCGCCTGTCAATTCCTGCCAGGTCATAATACATCAATGGCGCCCCAATGACCCAACCAGGCTACAGGACCAGAGAGGGAGAGATTCACAAATATACAAATAGGTTGATTATGCAAAAGAAGGATTGCAATTCATAACAAGATTTAACTTATATTTTCAAATAATTGTTCTCAATTATTAAAAGGAAAAAAAACGTCTATGACTTCATATATGCACCCATATTTACAATAGTTACCTTTCGAAAATCACCCACCACAATGCGAAAAAAAAGGTTGAGGTTCAAATGGTTTTTGGATAATTTACTAAATGCAACAGCCCATAAAATCAGGCTGATAACCTAAAGTCTTTTATTACGAGACGTTTTTTGATCTCAGTTAATTCAACTTCTATAAGAAAAAAAGGTACCTTATCGGGAATGGGTAATTAGTTTTTGAATGGTTCTTTGACATTTGAGAACGAGGAAACTAGAAAAAGACATTAAAGACAAATTTAAGAGGCATTCACCTACTGTTTGCTATCTGAGACGAAAAAGGCTCCTAATCTCTGCATAACTGAAGCAGAAAGACTATTTACAAGTCCATTGATAACACTTGCAATGAGTACTTTTTATTACAATGTAAGACTCAGTTAACTTGTTTCTCCTTTTTACAGTGGAACATTTAAATTACATTAATATAACTCACTCATTAAAACATCTTCATATATTTCTGAAAACCTAAAAGAAAATTGTAAATTTAATGCTTATAACAAAAAAGATATATAACACATTACATTTTATGCGAGAGTCATTCAATAAATAAAGTGAATTTTGACTAAGGAGTTGGCAGCAGAAAACTCAGTTAACAGTTGCATCCTTTTCAAAGAAATCATTAATGGTGGGTCTTTTCATGTCTTAAAAGACTATTAGCATGACCTTCTGCCCTTGGTGTAATGGTTATCGTCGTAGGAAATGGACACGGTGACACGAGTTCAAAACCCTGGACGAGACTAATTGCATTTCACATAGCACTAATACCCTTAGGAAAGGTATGAATCCAATTATTGTCCCGCCAACTATTGGGTAAATAGTAGGGCAGACTGGGTTCTTCAGCCTTATGTCATATCCTGCCCGAGCGGAGGGGTTGGGTAAATATGTTCAATCACTATAATATGCTATGAAAATCGATGAAAATCACTTGTAACGGGAGTAAAAGAATAAAAACAACAAAATCAATGAATTTCTAGCTTAAGCTTCTTATGACAAAGATCTAAATAAAAATGATGGCAGAAACAGTTTTATTTGTTGACAAAATAACGATAAAGTTCTGCTCAAAATTATCCAATTCCTTTTTGCTAGAAAAAAAAAGTAACAGATGAGACATGAAATATTTTAAAGTAATAGCTGAAAATTCTGATTTTATAAAGTAATCCTTAAACAAACTAGATTAAATTATTTAATTTAATGATATAGATTTCTTAAGTTATACAGAGAAAATAATGAGAAGAATTTGAAATTTATGTTTGATTCCAAGTATGTTTCCTTTCTTTCCTTTTCTTAAGAATCACTCTACCCAAGACAAATAAACTACGACTTATTAAAGGGTTATGATGTGATATAGCATATGAATAGGAAAAAGGATTGGGGAGTGGCAGATGAGAGAAGATAAGATGGAAATATGAATATGATAGACGGAAAAGAATGATTCGGGTGTTTAAGGAACAATGTGATTCTGACTATGGACTCGTTGAATACAGTCACAAGGAAGTCTCTAACGTGAAAATACAATGACAATAATTCTGGTCTATTGTTCTCTACAATAGATTAGAATCAGACTGAGCAATTTGGATTATTGTTGAATAGTCCGTTTGCTTTAGAAAATTAAACACATACTTTCTGTTGCCTTTTATTGTTAGTAAAATGTTTGGATCGGACTATTTTCCAACCGTTTTCAGGTGAACAATCTTCAAGAAAAGAGATCGCTCTTTAGGTTCAGGAAACTGAAAAAGTCTCTCTTTCATTGCGAATTATATAGCTGGAGTGAATTATAAAATGGATTAATCCAAAATTTTAGTAACAAGAATAATATAATGAACGAGACTGGTAGACTGCTCGACTTTTGAAATGAGAAATTATCAAAAGCGCCAAAAGTATCTTCATAGTCAATAGGAATTATATTTACTAAAACTAGCTTAGTCTAATCGATTGATTGATTGATTGATTGATTTTTAAGGGCATGTCAACTCGTCTGATGCTATTTTATGCCTAGAGGTAAGGGAAGTACATATATTTTACATCTATATTTATATTTTTGTGCACTTTCTTAAGATTTTTTTTTTTTTGCATATGATTATATGATATCACGTATTCCTACCCAGTACAAATAATTTGCAGAAAGATCTATTTGATCCCTAGATGGGACCCTAACAGGTGCTAACATTCCTGGTCCGAGTAGACTTTGGAGTAATGGCAACAAAAGAGTGTCTGCCAACTCCGGAAATTTCCAGAACTGGAGCCTCACCACCATATGATGTCTAGTGTCATACCAGGGCGCTACTTTTTAGAGTTGTGTAAAGTCAGCTTATTCTAAGCCTCGTCAACAGGTTAAGCTTAGTTTGACACAAAACAACGTACCGTAGGGTAGAAGATTGTTTGGAAGATTGAACTGCGCAAATATTTTAATTTTGGACTGAAAAATTTGGACCTTGAAAATTCGAAGTCTTGACTTTTCACATGAGCTAGAATATTAGTCGTTAACTCCAATAAAATACACGACAATATGTCATGAACATTTATCTTCTTTTTAAACATATACAAGGATAATTTAACAAATAAGAGGAATTATTTTGACTGAGGAGTGTCCTATCCTACAGACAAGGGTCATTCAAAAAGTAAAGGCAATTGTTTTGTTTTACTTTTTGATTGAGGAGGGTCTTATTATATTTATGAGGGTCAATAAGAGGAATTTTTTGAATGATGTGGGACCTAATATATAAAAAAGGGTCGTTTAACAAATGAGGGATATTTTTTGACTGGGGAAGGACCTATTATATATACGATATATAATAGTAATATAAATATATATAAGAATTACGAGGATCATTAAATAAGTTTCCAAACTTTTTTCGTATGGGCACTTCTATTGATAATACACACATGAAACTCTAGTCCTCTTCGAAGTAATCTCCTCCGGCTGCAATGTACTTGTACCATTCTAACAACTTCTGGAAGGCCCCACAGAAGTCCTCTAGTGTGAGCGTGTCAAAGACCTTTGTCACAACCTCTTTCATCTCCTCAATTATTTCATAAAGACAGTCTCTGACCCTAGGGAATAAGCAAAAGTCACATGGAGCAAGGTCTGGATTATAGGGATGGTGAGGAACTGTCTCGATGCTCATCTTGGTCAAATAGTCTGTGACAAGGATGGAGTTGTGAACTGGTGTATTGTCCTGGTGGAATGCCACTGAGCCGATTTGAAGAGTGCCGGCCTCTTCCGACGGAATCTCTTCCTGAACTCCCTGAAAACCTCAACATAGTAACCCTAAACTTAACCCTAACCCTTTGGCCAATCAACTCTGATGTATTGACTTCCTTATCCCTCCCACACCTCTCATCATCCCTCACAGACTCCCTGCCTTCCTTGAATCTCTTATGCCACTCAAAAACTGAGACTCGATTCATGCAAGATGCTCCAAAAGCAATCTGAAGCATTCCACACGTTGTTTCTGTGGCATTTTTTCCAAGTTTAAAACACAATTTTATTGCATATATGTTCTTATAAAGTGTCCTCACGTCCAGATTGCATTTTTGAAATTGACCAGCTGTGACAATCAGGCTTTAGTAGGGTGTATTCCAATTGCTGTTGTAGCTGTTCATTTGAAGCTGAAATCATAAAAATTAGTCAGTCATCTCATAGGATGTATAGCAATAAGATACTGAAGTTTCAAGAGTCTAAGACAATCTTAAATGCCTATACAAAAAAAGTCTGGAAACCTATTGAAGGCACCACATATTTTGGAAAATGTGAAATGATTTTGGTTTTTCAGAAGTTTTTCCATGAATATAATCTCTGCATGATTTGAAATTGCTTTATAGCAAAAAATATTCTAACCTCGCAAAAATATTTCATTTGGGGCTATTCCAAATTGTTGCAAATCAAACAGAGTGCTCCATGCTTGAACAGAGGTCTGTCATCAAATTTCTGGTAGTTGAGACGTGCAAACCAAGTGAAATTTACAGAATAATGTGTGATGTGTACGGAGAAATATGTTTTAGTCAATGAAATGTTTACGAATGGGCAAAACATGAGTTTGCCAAGACAGTCTATGGTGTGGAAACATACTGACTCTCTGTTTAAAAAAAAAAAGTTTCTGGACGCAGAAGTCATTTAAGAAGGTCATGCTAATCATATTTACCACCCCCCTCCGCTCGGGCAGGATATGACACAAGGTCAATTTTTAAGCGGAATTTAACAGGTTTGAATTCAGAGTTTTCCTTCTCCTACACTAGTTGCTTCAACAAGGCTGAAGAACCTAGTCTGCCCTACAATTTACTCATAGCTGGAGGGAGAATAATTGGATTGATACCTTTCCCAAGGGTATTAGTGCTATGTGAAATGCAATCAGTCTCGCCCAGGATTTGAACTCGTGTCGCCATGTCCATTTCCTACGACGATAACCATTACACCACGGGCACCTCCATATTATAGTGATTGAAAGATTTTGAGTGGCATTAGTCGTAGGGTTTGAGGAATGTGGAGTACCCTTTCGTTATGATTACCTTGAAGTCTTTTCTAACCGGGAGCGGTAGTACTTGTTAGGGTCCCTTCTGTAGGTTATATAGTGCAATTTTTACAAGGGATTATTATTAATTGTAAATAAAACTATTTTTGTTAAATAGCAATATTTGAAACTATTTAACTGTGTGCAAACAAATGGTTAATATCAATTAGAATTATTAGTGTTGGTTAACACTATTTGAAATCTTTGAGCTGTGTGCAAACAAATGAGCTCTGGGTGGTTTAAAAATAATGTTATCAATAAACTCTCCTCTTAGAAATCATATATATATATATATATATATATATATTATATTATGATAATGTTAGTCGTCAGTAAATCACTATGTGGTTATGTGTCGAACCAAGTGGAATATGATATATATATAATATATATTTATTTATTATCATTATCATATATATATATATATATATATAACATGATTCGGCATTGAATAATCTACGAGGGTTGATAGGCCATAAAACACATCCAAACCTGAAGGTTTTAAAGAAACGTTTTTGATACGGTCGATTTTAACGGATTATGCAGCCCTGGGAGCTACCGGCATTTGAAAAAATACGCATTGAAAGGGTTAAAGAAACAATTTTGTGCACCAGGAAAGAAAAGAAAAATAAAACGATGTAATTGATGTAGTTTTTCTGTTCTTACGAAAAGGATTTTGAAGTCAAACGTTGAGTGATGAACAAACAAAAACGTTGTAATGTACAAACAGAAAATGTTGTGTGATGTACAAACAGAAAAATTTCTTTTGGCTCTTGCGTTCGGTGTGGTGGGGTGGCAGACAGATCCCATATGTGGAATCAAACGTTAGAAGACAAAAAAAACTGAAACCATTTTGATTCCAATTCTGTTTATATTACTGGCGCCATCTTTTCCGCATCAAATAATGGTTTCCGGCGAAACCAGAATTTCGTAAAGCAAGCAATATCTCATATTCTACCCTTGTGATGACAGATCAATTCGAATGTCAAGGTGATGCTTGGTAAAATCAAAATAATATCAGTTCTATTAATCTAGTTTTTTTTTTCATACAACTTTTCTCTTTCTCTGTCTCTCACTATCTATCTATCTATATATATACATATGTGTATGTGTGTGTATGAGAGAGAGTGAGAGAGTGAGAGAGATACACAGAGAGAGAGACAGACAGAGGAAGCCAGCTTAAAACTGCTGACATATTTACATACTTTTTTTCCCATTGTAAAAATAATTCTTCCATAAATGAAAAATTGGCTGACCAAGTGTGTTGATGTTTTTTTCAGAAAGACTAAAGTAATTAACTTACTCAAACAACCACTTTCCTCAATCACTCACTGTCTGTGCCTGTCTGTCTGCATTTTTTCAGTCTGGCATAATTCGTAACAATACCAAATAGGGCACAAAGATATTTTTTCTGTATAATTTAAAAAGAGGAAGGTTTGCATTCCTTGAAAATCTGCAATTGAAATCTTTTAGGGCTTACTACGATGTCGCGGTCCGGCACGTTTGCCACAACACCATGAGGACTACCCCAAACATTTTTTAAAGAAATGTTTATTACGTAACAGGACAAGAATTTATGAAAGCCTTTGTTTCGCAATTGATATTTATTTATTTATTTATTTGACAAGATGGATGTTCTCTCAAAGAAAATTTTTTTCCCATTTTCAAACAAATGTAAATATATTAATCTGATAGAATATTAAATCAAGACAGAATTCCAAATCCTACACAAAATGAATATCTTTAAAACCATGCAAATCACATTTTCATTTAAACTTCTCGTTTTTCTCATATTTTAAGCTCTCTTCTTAAGCTTAAATTAGTACATTATCATGATTCTCAACAAGTCACGCTGCAAGCATGGATTTCCCTGACTCTCTCTCTCTCTCTCTCTCTCTCTCTCTCTCTCTCTCTCTCTCTATCATCCATTGCTCACGGCAGGTCTTCCAAACTGTGACCTGAGTCTGCGGAGAACAGTTGTAGGTAAGTTCTTGCTGGTCGACCAACATATTGAAAGGTCCATTGGAGAACGTCACTTATGAGTTCGTTCTTACTTCTCAAAGTGTCCAGCATGCCTTGATTGTCTTGGATAGTTTTAGAGATGAGAACTAAGTGGCTGTTCAGTTGCTGTTTCGAGGGGTGGTACTTCCAGAATTCGTTCAATATAACTCGTAGTATTATTGTACCGTTCCCATCTTGCTTTTTTTCTCTATTTGTTTTGTCAGCACCCATGTGGTGCACCTATACAATAGTATTGACACAACCACTGTTTTGAAGGAATCCTGTTTTATTCTATCGAACACTTTTAGACTTTTATAGATAGTCTATTGATAGCAGTCCACCCCCGCGCTACTTCGCTAGGTGGACATTGACATCACTTTCAGTAGATGAATTATTGCTGCTGAGGTACGTGAATTTGTTTACTAATTTCAGAGGACCGCCATTTAGAGTGTGGATGGCTCCTTCTTGATTAAAACGTATGTACTCCATTTAGTTTGCTTTCACGTGGAGACCAATGCTTCCCGCAGCCTGTTTCAGGTGGTGCAGCAGGGATTCCATTTCTGTTGTTGTATTTGCAAGAAGCACTATGTCATCTGCATATTCAGTGTCCGTTATAATTTCTGTGTGATATTGTTTGATTCTTGTCTTTTTAGTGTAAAGCCATTTTCTTTAATTATATCTATCGCTGTTTGAAGTATGTAGTCTAGGCAGATTATAAGCAGTGATGGTGCTAATGTATCTCTTTGCAGAACTCAAGTAACAATATCGAGGAAGTCTGTGTCTCCATCCGGTGAGAGAGCATTGACTTTCGTGTTTCTATAGAGCATCATTATGGCTGCAACAATTTCTTTGGGGAGACCATAAGCCAGAAGTATTTGCTCCATCTTTCCTCTATTTATGGAATCAAATGCCTTGGAGAAATCTACAAACAATAGTGTTGCCTCGAGATTTTTTGCACAAACTCCTATGATTCGATGGATTGTTAGAATCTGTAAATTTGCAGTTCGATTTCTCCAAAAACCGTTTTGATTTTTTTTCTAAGAATTTTAGGTTCGATGTGATTACAAAGCAGAACATTATTAACTTTAGCCGCAATAGAAGTATGAGTTATACCTCTGTGGTTCCTAGTGATCCAGAGGTCATCTTTCTTCGGGAAGGGTAGGATGCAGCCTTTGTTATATAACATATGCCATGGATTTTCGGTTCGTTTCTAGTGACCCCGTGTGCTTTGACAAGCTGTCACGCTGTAATTAGTAAACAGGACAGGGCAGTCGGGTTCAACAGGTGTGTAACTGGAAGGAGACCACGTGATGGGAACCATGCGGGCAGATTTAAACAGAGTGCAGAGAATCGCAGTCGAGCGAGGGACACACAGCAGACCAGAGGCGTCTCTGACAAGCTTGCAAGGGGGTGCAAGCGTTGGCACCTCCTGGCTCCGGGAAGAAGATATGGGAAGAAGAAGTCCTCTCTCTGAGTATATGTCTATCAATCTCCCCCACACTACAGAAACATCAACCCTTTCGAGAATAAAGTGTGAGAGATATATTTTTATAAAGAAGTGTGTTCGTTCGTTTTTTGAATTGAATAAATCAATGTTATGATTATGGCTATACAACATGTAGGAGTATTTGGTGCTGTGACCAGGATCTGGGACCAGAGTATGGTCCTTTTATGGTTTTGAGATTCTTCAAGGAATTGCAGAGGGCCCTATTGTGTTTTTGGAGGATGAGAGATTCATCTGTATTGTACTTTGATACATGCATGTCGGGATAGCCAACCACGCAAAGAATAGTATGAAATAAATTTAGATAATAATTAGACTGGGCAAGTGTTACATAATAAAAAGGTCGCCTTCTAGTTGTTTTAAGATTGCATTATTTTTGCTGTTGTTCAAGTAATTTTCTTTTGTTTTGTTTTGTGTGAGGTGTTGAGGGAAAATGGAGAGAGACGTGAAGAAAATGTCTATACAGAGGAATGCCATATAATATATGCCATGGATTTTCAGTTCGTTCCTAGTGACTCCGCGTGCTTTGACAAAGTTGTCATGTTGTGATTAGTAAACAGGAAGGAAACCACGTGATGAGAACCACGTGGGCAGATTTAAACAGAGTGCAGAGAATCGCAGTCGAGCAAGGGACATGCAGCAGACCAGAGGCGTCTCTGACGAGCTTGAAAGGGGGTGCAAGCGTTGGCACCCCTGGCTCCGGGAAGAAGATATGGGAAGAAGAAGTCCTCTTTCTGAGTATATGTCTCACCACACATCACTCACACACCACAGAATAAAGTGTGAGAGAGATATTTTTATAAAGAAGTGCGTTCATTCGTTCATTGAATTGCGTAAATCAATGTTATGATTATGGCTATACAACACCATTTGTCCATCTGTCTATTGTGTTCTGTCTAAATAAAAATGTTGGTGACTGTAGTCGATGATGGAATTAATTCTCTAACTTCTGAAAATTTAGTTGATAGTATTATGCATTTGATTAATCCTTGGAATAGCCCTGTAGCTGAGGAATTCCCAATTAATCCATTGATACTAGTGATCTATGTTCGAACCTATATCCAAGCTCAGGTTCTCAGTGTTAATTTCCGGCAAATTGTTTATTTTCAGTTGTACGCGGGGATGTGATGTTTATGGGTACGAGAACGAAGCTGTTTATGGGTACGAGAATAAGTTCGAATTCCAGGTAAAGCTGCGTCTGTTCACGCAAATGCATCTTGATCTTCCTCACCAATGTCCATCGCTAAATCCTTTAAAAATCTCCCATCTATAGAATTTTAGATAGTTGAGTTCTGGAAAATCAAAGACTTTCCTTGGTTCTGGTGACATGTAACCTACTACTATCTCCAATCTTTTTACTTTACTGATCTTTACTGTTTTAACCCCCTTTCTTTTTTGCCCGAAAATTTAAATTTACATAGCAGTTTTGCTTTGTTTTGTTTTGGTAGGGGGTTCATATGTATATATACATATTTTGCTTTTTTTCATTCTCAAATCAATCATGTAAAGTCATCTGAAGAGATAAAGAGTATAAAGATATTTTTTCAGAAATAAATTTGTAATGACAATTTAACTAGGTTTGAGCTTTCTTCTAGTTACTTTATATATATATATATATATATATATATATATATATATATTGAATCAACCGGGTTTCGATCCCAGCTACGGGAAGATACTGTCTAGCCACACTGATGAGTTCTGATAGAACGAAACAAATCTGTCTGTGGATGACTATAGAGATATATATACTCCCCTACCCCCGTAGGGTTGAGTTCTCTGGCGAAGAAGTAATCGTGTTGCCATTAGCGTCTATTGCAAGCCTCTTCGTAGTTGAATTGAGGTCTCGGCTACCGTTGAACGGATGTATGTAAACAATAGTAATTGTGATTCATAACCGTTTAAAATTTACTTCGCAGCTAATATCTCCTCGTGGCTGAATGGTTAGAAGCTTTGGTTGGACGTTTGAGCCAACCGGATTTCGATCCTAGCTACGGGAAGATACTGTCTAGCCACACTGATGAGTTCTGATAGAACGAAACAGATCTGTCTGTGGATGACTATATATATATATATATATATATATATATATATATATATATATATATATATATATATATATTGCAGTAATTGGCCGTTGGACAAAAACAAAAAGAGACGCTACCGACCGCAATCGTTATGATTTGTAGTTCGAGGCAAGACGCTGGCAGGGTTAGACACAATGAGCTACTGAGTGAGGTAAAGAGCTGACCAACGCTCTAGTTTCGTCTGCTGTTCAAATTGATATAGTGGGGCTCTATTTTTCAGTTAAGTATCGCAAGCGCCGGGTGTGGGGGCGTCTCGTAGCTTAATGGGTAATGTGTTGGACTGCCAAATCGTCTTAAGCGAGTTGGAACTCAAGTCACGCTATTACGTTCTCTTTCGAACTAGTATAAAAGGTATAAGCGCCTGTCCTCCCAGCGGCGAGTATTTAATTAGTACTACTACTGTTCTTTTAAAAGGAGGATTCGGCATTAAATATTCCTCGAAGGTTGATATGCCATTAAAACAAAGAAACTAACCCAAACCATACATTCTCTGGTATTGATTTGAGTGAAAATTATCATCACTAAAGAGGGGCACATTTTATTTTGGGATTCATTCCGTTTTTGTTTCCATTGACTTCTTTAGTTTCGACAAAAACCGGCGTCCTACTTGAGAAAAGAAGGAGAGAAGTACGGGTTGATTGACCCGTACTTCTCTCCTTCTTGAATAGAAACATGAATATCATTATGGATCGCTGTTACAACAAGAGTTGATTGATTGATTGATTGATTTTAAACGCATGTCAACCCGTTGGAGTTTATGTTAGGTATTTGGGAATGGCGTTCATTGAATGTTCATGTTTTCTTTTTTTGCCAAGTTGTTTCTCAATTGTTTTTACTCAGATGATCCGAATACGAATAATTTTTTCAAATACGAATAATTTTTAAACAGATCTATTCAATTCATACATGTGGCCATAACAACTATTATCATTTCAGGTCACAGTCGACTTGGGAGTAATGTCAACAATGGATACTTCACACTCTTCTGATCTGGAGTCTCAACATCAGACACGGTTTAGTGTCAAACGCAGAACACACTTCTGAGAGAGGGAGTCTTAGCCCTCTGCAGGAGATACACTCAACGTATTCTAAACCTCACCGACAGAGCTATTAAGCTCTATATTTAAGAAAGGTATATACAGGGTGTATGTTACAACGAGTCTTAGCAATCTGCAGGGGATACACTTGACATATTCTAAACCTCACCGACAGAGCTATTAAGCTCTATAGTTAAGAAAGGCACATACAGGGTGTATGTTACAACGAGAACCCAACGGGTTCACGCATCGTCTAGTTTTTACTAAACTTACCGCTTACGTTTTTCATTCATACATGGAATGTGCGCCTGATTCTTTTAAAATCAACACTTGTATTCTTTTTCCCAGTCTATTATTCTGCTAAGTGAACATTGTGGTAATATCAAATTAACAATTTAAGAAAAGCAGCCTGTGTTTTCGCGATGTTTAGTGAGAACAGGATATAAATTACATAAGATTTTAACGTAAATCTTTGGATCTGAAACACAGCTAAACCCACGAAGTGCATTTGTTTTGAAAATACTTTAAAGTGACTGCGATAAGTGAAGGAGAAATGTGATATTGTGTCTTACAAACAGAAGGTAACAGCTTAATCCATATGTTAAATAACATCGCCAGCTGTAGTCATTACGCCTTGTCACCTTTCGAACTTTGTTTTTCGCTCACTAAAACATTCGAGATATTTCGTAAGGAAAGATTTTATTGATTCAACAAATCTGTGTGAACATGGTTAGTGATGTGGTTAACTTTGAAATGTGGATTTGTATCAATACAACGGTGCCTCATCAAGTTCATCAAGTACTTAAAAATACAGAAACGTTCAGCAAAAATTATCATGGCTTATTGGCTTCCTGTTTTAGTTCAACCAATAATAAACTTTTTACACCTGGTTGCTCTTTTTATTTGGTTAAATATTGATGTAAAATATCGAATTCAACGTTTCTATTTTTCCTAAATTTAGTTGTGATTTTTTTTGTCGTTCATTTAACATTCGTTTCTTGTATAACATTTTACGAGGTCTACTCTTCTTGCCTAGATTAGTATCTAAAAATTTCAGAAAATTTTATTCGTCTCATTTTCAAAAACGGATTCTGATTTTTTTTATGTCATTTGTCAGTATGGTAAATTTTTGGTTTCTTGCACAATTTCTGGTGGATCACCTTCCCAACCCAGTCGTGCCTGTTCTTGTATCCCTTCTGCGTCAGTTTACTGTATTCACTTACGTGATCAACTGTTTCATTATTATTCTTACTCCTTTCAAGCTTTTCACACCAACGTTAGCTAATGATCTTTCACTGGGGTCTAAGTGACAGCAAGTCTTCTCCAGTCTCTAAGACCCTTTATAATATTCTGGCCGACTTCAACAATGCTGTAGTTGGGATGGCCTCTACGCGTATTCGATTTCCAATGCTTTCAGCCTATTTGTCACAAGTGTGGGGATTGTTCAAAGCACACCAATGACAATTGGCACCAGGTTTTTGGGTTTTTCTTAAATTCTCTTGCAAGGTCTAAATACTTGTTTCTCTTTTCGTTTTCTTTAATTTTCATTCTGCGGTTCGCCGGGGCGACAAAATCCACTATTCAGTAGGGTGGATTCCCCTTTGTGCATATACCATTTGGTAGTATGGTTAAATTTCAATATTTGGCCCAATTTTCAGTGGATCTCCTTCTCTGCCAAGTTGCGTTTAGTCTTGTACTCATTTTGCCACAATTTTCTGTATTCACTTATTATATGATTAATCCTCTGGTATCAATCACTACACTTGTTATTCTGTTGGATCTTATCTATTTTTGCTTTAATATAGTTTGTCCTCAAGGCGTTATTTTGCATTTTTATTAGAAGAGATTCAGTTTCCTTTTCTTAGCCATGTCCAGACCTTCTCGCGTGAGATTTCGACCGTTTGTCACTTAAAATATCTTTAGTGTTGTTTTTGTTCCCATTTCTATTTTCTCGTTATTGTTGTTCTGTTGATCTTTATGTTGTCTGTGATGGTCGCTGTAATTAGTCTTTCTTTGCTCTTTTTTTATATAGCCTTAGAGTTGTATTGATGTATCATCTTCCTTCTTCTTTTCTTGACACATATAGTCTTTCTGTTTCATATCTTGGGTTTAATGAGGTCATTAACCTTCTTATCTTTCGGTCCATTTACTGTTGTTTTCTGGGAAGGTCCACGTATTTCCCTATTTTTGACTTTCTTTTATTTCGACTCTGTGGTCAAACCGGAAGGGTCAAATTCACTAAACGGCAAGTTCTTTTTTCTTGTGAATCAGTACTTGGATAGATTCTCGTTTGCACGTTTACAATTTAGTAGTATGGTCAAATTTTAGTTTTTTGCACAATTCCTTGTAGATCAACTTTTCCACCTAGTCGTACTTACTCGTTTGGGGCTAATTTGCATCATACATTTATCATGAGATTAACCGTTTCATCTTTATCACCACATAAATAGCGTTGTTCTCATAGTGTTGTTTTCTGCTGCTATTTGAATAGATTCACTTTCTCTCTTAAGGTGTCTTTTTTATAGCTATGTCCAGGTGATCTCGTAAACAATCTCACCAGTTTGTTGCTTGAACTATCGACACAGTTGTTTTTGTCCCCATTTCTTTTTCTTAGTTTTTGTTTTTCTGCTAGTTCTTATGTTACCAATTCTGTTATTGGCTGCTTTGTTTTTTGTTTTTTGTTCGAATCCTTGTATGGATGCATCTACGCTATCTTCAATGCTGGCGAGTTCTCTTCCTTCTTCTTTTCTTGACACATATGATCTGTCTGCGTCATCTCTCAGGTGTAAGGATATGTGCATCGTTATCAACTTTCATGTTCTCTGGTCCATTTGTCTGCATTCCTCTCTTGACCATTTTAAGAATGATTCTGAGTATTTTGCAAGGGGGAATACCCAGCTGTTGATCTCTTTGATGAGATTCTTGCTGCTGAGTTTGGTTTCGAGAAGTTTTCTCGTTCGTCCAAGTTATTCTTATCTTATTTTTATTTCCTTTACCCGACGTGGGTGGATTGTTCTAATTCCGTTAACTATGGCTGGATGCATGGGTAGGTATTGTTATTCTTACCTGTAGTTGGGATTGAACCAGCAACCTCCAGATGTTTTCACTCAGCAGTACTTTTCAACTAAACACCTTATCTACTGCGCATTGTGTCCGTCAAATAGATGGTTCAGTTCGAGGTTTTGTGTAGGCTCCTGATTTCGACATAAGATATCAGAAGGCCGAAGGACCTATCAGCCAAAATGTTGTGAGTATAACAATGAAAATGAAGACAATAGTCTGAATTCTGAGCAATGAAAATTATCAAGCTTCATTTCAGAAATTTATATAAACAGTATTTGGCGTTTGAATTCGGGTAAGCTCTTGTTCATATTGTTCATAACTTACATGTTCACATTTTTCTTGTATTTCAAGGTCAGAAAACCACTCTTTCTTTATTATCATTATAGCTTAGTCAGTAAGTCTTGATGCATTAAATTTTGTGGATTCAACCCTAATTTTTATTGTTCTTTTTCTATATCCTCTTTGTGCAGGATTGCTCTTAAAATAACAGTGGTGTACATTTTTATTGTCTTCTTTAGTCCATTTTTCCGTTAGTGTCTCTCAATTGAACTGTTGCTTTGGTCTTTATGCACCTGAAATTAAAACAACCCACATTAGTAGGATGCTGATAGCTCATCCATGTAGGCTATCAAGGGAGTATCTGCTGATTATGACTCAGATCTATCATCTAAGTATTGCGATGATTTGGATTTGAATTTAATATTTTTATGAATTATAATATTAATTATTATTATTATTATTATTATTATTGCAAGATTTCACACCAGTCTAAACTGGTAGTTTTTCTCTGAGGTCTGGGTAACAGCAAGTCTCCTTAGGTCTCTAGGACTCTTCTCAGTAGATTTTAGAGTACTAAGTTTTGGATGATCTAAGTTCTTCTTCTAATCTCCAATTTTTTCCATTTGTTTTCAAGGCTTTTGTATGTCGTTCATTAGGCACCAACTATAATTGCTATCACCATCACCGAAATAACGAGCTTACTGAAGTCTGAGTGACAACATATCTCCTCAGATCTCCCTAACTCTCTTAAGTATTCTACCTGATAAGCAGTGCTGTGGTCTGGATGGTCTCGATTCTTTTTCTGATATCCAATTCCCCTTGTCTCTTTGAAAAATTAATACCACGGAACAGTTATTAGTTAAAGCCTGCTTTTGAAAAAACACCATTTGTAAGTACCTATAGTATTCACTGCACGTTGACCAGGCTTATTAGCAATTTGATACGATGTATCAAAAGCATTTGAGTTTTTTTACAAACATTTTCTCCAAAGATTTTCAAATGCACACATCTAAAGATTATCTATCAATAATATTAATAATTGAAACTCGAGAAATCCATTTAAAGAACAAAGAAAGACTTATTATAGCAGCTAGTAAAAGCAACGGCGACATAAGAACAAACAGAAAAACAACAAAATTTACAAAACTGAAGTTGAAAGAATAACAACTATATAGATAATTCAAGCAACAACCTGCTGATATTGAATCAGAGAAGACCTAGACATGGCTACAAGAGGGAAACCATCAGAAAGAAACTGAATCTCTTTTAATATAATACCACGATAATTTAGTCATATTACCCAATGGTATATGCACAAAACAAAATCCACATGAGACACATGAAATTTTCAGGAATTTTAAAATACAAACGGACTACCTAATCCCGACGAGAAGAGTGGACATGTTGATTAACAAGAAAAAAAAAACTTGTCACGGCGACCACTAGGCCCAGTCGGCTTGGGCTGCAGAATACACTGACTGTATCTCTGCTGAAGGGTAAGACTCCGCCAACGAGTGTCCAGGATATAACACTAAACAATCTAATCGGGAATCTTCAGTAATACTGGAGCTTTGGGGGATGCAGAGTACCCCTTCATTGCCATCTCTCCTTGGTCTACTCTGACTCGGTGTGGTAGTACCTAATAGGGTCTTATCTATGGGTCAAATAGAACTAAACCGTCTTATTACGTTAAACAGAATTGTTTGAAATTAATGGTTTTTACATTTAAATGTGTGTTTAAAGTGTGTACTTATGCTAAACTGAATTGTTTGAAATAGAACTGGATATTTGTATAAAAATGTATTTGGTATTAAATAACGAATAATGATTGATATGCCATAAAACCAAACCAAACCAAACCCGGGGACCAATGCGTAGAAAATAAAAGAAAGAAAAATAGACAAATTCTTGTACCTTACCAGAGAATTAAAAAGTGTAAAACATGAGGATATCTGTAATACCAATTGCAGTTGATGCGGATGGTATCATTCCCAAGGACTTGGAAAAGGGATTGGAGTAACTGAAAATCAGAGATTGAATTTGGACGATCAAGACCACAGCATCGTTAAGATTGGCTAGAAAACTGAGGGAAGAATCTTTGAGTCCTGGGGAGACTAATTGTCACTCAGACTCTTGTGAATGACAATCAATTAACGCAGGGTCAAAATATTCACTAGGAGTAAAGAAAAATAATATCATATTTAATCTTTTGTTTCAGAACTTATTTTGGTGGGTGCATGCTGTGAAACTTTATTTGAAACTAGGACAAAGAGCGCCGCAGAATCCGCCCGTGTAATTTGAGTAGAAGAAAGAAATGAAATAATATCTGAACATATACCCTAAATTGATTTAAGCATCTTTAGAGTGATGGTTTCTTTTCGGAGGTAAATCCCAAACGTGTACTACAGTTAGTAGTCGATTTTGATGATTTTCAAAGCAAAGAAAGAGAACCCAGCTACCAACGAAAAAAAAAAACCTTAACAATCAACTAAAGATGCCATATGTAAAGAAGTACATCAGCATCAGAAAGGGACACAGTTTATAAAAAAGTCAAACACTTTTCATATACCCTAATAACCCAACAATTCGTTTGAAAATCTTGACTTTAACTTATTTCATGGACCATTCTTTTATGTTCACAAGAATGATATTAGATGCATAAGAGAGATTTTAATTTTTGGAAACTGTTCATGGAATTACGCTGGTGTATATCCTGACTTTTTGTAATTTTTTGCAGGATTTCAGTATGAAAATTTCACTGTATAGTCTTTAATCTTTGTGATTAATATAGAGAATTGAGTTAACTGCACTATCAACGAAGAAAAAATAGTTTGTGTAAAAATGAAAATAATTTTGTAACAGGAATTCTGTTGACGTCATTAGGCCATATACTTATTCATTTATCTTTGTATACTGTGCGTGTTTGTGGAACACACAATATATTTGCTTAATGGGTGTCATGCTTACATGATACGTGTAAATTATTAGATTTAAATGAGTGAGAAACTTTCAAGTTTTTCAATTAAAATAATTGACGGCTCTTAGTAAATTTAATAAATTTAAAACAAACATTACATAATGATTTATGTTTTCAGATTTTTGTGTATACACACGCACGCACGCACACACACACACACACACACCCACACACACACATACAAATGTATAAGTCTAATTAATTTTGCTTACGAGGTGTGGTCAAAAATATCAAGCCTGAAGCAGAATTTACTTCGATAGTAATAAAAATAAATGAAATGTAACATTTTCTTTAAAATAGTTCTATTGAATTCAATCAACACTCTTCTTCCAGTGTATTTTCCCTTGTCAGAAAATCTCAAAATTCCTCTTTTGATAAAATGTGAAGAGGAATCATTGTTTTTTGCTTTTTTGGTATGTGTCTTCCACAGCCTCAAAACTTAACCTTAAGATGTATTTACAATTTAGAAAAAAAGAAAAAGTTACAAGGTTCTATGAGATCAAGAGAGTATAAAGGGTTCTGGATTTACACAATCCCGTGTTTCACAAAAAATTCTGTTCAAAAAGTACTGAGACAGGCTCCATTATCATTTTTATTTGGCACAAATTCGTCTATAAGGAGTCATGACCAGTAATTTCCAAACTATCGTCATGGAGCCACAGGGGTTGGGCAACGTCATTTGTAGGGGTTCGTGAATTCTGCAAGAGTATATTGATGATTTACATTATACGATTTGCGATTAAACGGCAAATTCCTATTTCGAGTTACTAATACACATATATGAAAATTCAGTTTAAGCCAAAATCACTCTGCAACTTTTGTCATAAAACACATGGGAAAGTTATAAAATCCCTTATCCCTCCAGCGATGAGTTAAATAGTAATATTGCTGTTCTTCTACAAAGATGGTTTTGGCATTGAATAACCCACGAAGGTTGACATGCTGTTAAACAAAGATACTGAAACAGAAGCAAATTTTGATTTGCGTGGCTTCTGAGTAATGTAGTCTCAAAAGACTTATCAAGATGCTGCTACCTTTTGCAACCATATATTTATGCGAAACAGCATTTTAAGTACTTAACAATATGACGATCAAATACTTGTGAAGTAAAGTGAATTGTGAGTAACTTTGTCAAAAATATCTTCAAAAATTGAAAATTTACACCAAACAAAGCAAGCACCTCTCTAACTGTCAGTTTTCAGTGTATATTTTTTATAAATTTCATTTGAATATATGGTGATCCACAAGATTTCCTTTTTATCTATATAGTGGTCCACGAGATAGACCCTGAAATAGAATGGAATCCTTACTCAAAATAGTTTAAAACAACTGGTCTAGAAAGCGATTTTCATGTTTAAACAGAATTACTTCATTTTAATCGAATTTTAAATTTTAAAAGTCAGTTACTTTTTGATCACACTTCGTAGATTTATATTTTTTTAAAGAAGAAAAAAGATCACACAACTCCTACTTTAAAAAAATGTCTTTCTTAATTCGCACATGACTATCCACAGCAAATGAAATTAGTGCCCATGTCTTTCTCACAGTTGTAACTACCGGGGATTGAATTCTAACCTGCCATCTGTCAATCGCTCTAACCAAATATCTGGTAGTTCGATGGGAGAAGTTATTACATAACTTTATCTTTAATCCTTAACTGTTATGGGTTAGAGGGAATCCCCGTGGCGTTGTGGCTGCGAAATTGTGGTAAGTGAGTTCGAACTCCAGTTACACAATTACGTGTATATTTGAACTAATATTCTTAAGAAAGGTTTGAATACACTAATTTCACCAGCTTTTGGTTGAATAGTAGCACTATTGTTCTTCTACAAGGCATTAAATACCCCAGGAAGGTTGATATACCATTAAACAAAAACCCAAGCCAAACTGTTGAGGGTTAAAGATACATCTGCAGAATTTATATCTTCATTCATTCTCAGTCTAAAGCCTTTTTATAAAGACTATATATATATATATATATATATATATTGTCATCCACAGACAGATATGTTTCGTTCTATCAGAACACTTCATTGTGGTTAGACAGGCTAGATTCCCGAACCTGGGATCGAAACTTGGCTGACTGAAATGCCAATCCAAGATTCTACCACTCAGCCACGAGGAAATCAGCGCAAGCGAATGAAATTCAAACGTTTATGTATCATATTTGTTTACATATATCCGCTTAACGGCTACCGAGAGCTTAATTCATTTGAAGAGCCTTGCATTACGCTAGTGGTGACCATTACTTCCCTCGTTTTATATATATATCATATGGATGAGTTTTTTAAACACCGGATATTATTTTATGTCTTTATCACTCTATTATGATTTTAAATCTTTTCATCTATTTGTAACTAAATTCATCGGAAAAGAGGACATTTTAGAATAAACTTTTTTTAAAAAGTTGCAACCAGATTTCCCCGGCCAGGAAAGTGAAATTGTTTCGAGTCGATTCTGCAAGTTATGGGTACTTTTTAAATATACCAATTTGGAAAATGTTAAGATTTTAATCACACCAATACAACTATACTCCATGTCTTTCAATCTTTGGGAATCAAATCAGTACCATAACAAGTAAGTCGTGCATAAATCTTGCTTTTCAAAAAAGAATAACAAATCGGCCAAGAAAGAATAGAAAAGAAAAAAAATTAGTTTTCTTATTTTTATTTCTTTGTAAATAAATATTGATTTGCAAGAAAAAGAAATTGCAATAAATAATGCCAGTTACTAATTGTTCCGTTTTTCATGTTTTATTTCTGTTAAAAGAAATGTGACGTGAAATTAAAAGAAGCTTGTGGAATTTTTTTGTTCTCTCAAAAATATGAAAGATCGGTTCTATTTTCTTCGTAATCGTATCATTATTTCTTATTGTTTGTATTTTCTTAAAAAGTCTAAATAAGAATAAACAAATTAATTAATCAATATGAAATCTATTAGAGAATACATTTCTTATTAAGTGACATCACTCCTTCCATCTGGTAGCCCTTCTAGTTGCTAATAATTTTTTTATAATGAATGTGTTTATCAACCCCTCCGCTACGAGCAAGATATGACACAAGGTCAATTTTTAAGCGGTGATTAACAGGTTTGAATTCAGAGTTTTTCTACTTTGAGACAGGGTGTCTTACCAATATTAAAGATTCCATTTTGCCCCTACATTTTACCCATAGCTAACGGGAGAATAGTCAAATGTATACCTTTCCCAAAGGTATTAGTCCTATGTGAAATACTAACAGCCTCATCCAGGATTTGAACACTTGTCACCATATCCATTTGCTACGATGATATCTGTTACACTACGAACACCTACTCATTTTTATATTGTAAATTGGCCTCTTTGTCCATTTCTTTTAGCCAGCACAATGATAAATGTTTTTAAGAATAATAGTCCATACAGATCCAATGAAATTTAGCTTATTCTTCAATCCGGTCGACCAATCCACATGAATCTGATACTCCTAAGATGACAAGTCTGGGGAATATTCCGCATGTGGCAGGAATTACTAGTTCTCGTTCATGAGTCGTTTGCCCTGTTGCAATGGCTACATAGGGGTGGGCGTTGTCGTACAAAATAATTACCCGTTCACTTCTTTACCTACAAAATATCTTTTCTCTTATATTGCGTCATTTAAAAGAGAACTTTGCTCACTGCAGTATGGCGTAGTTAGAGACTTGGCTCAGTTCTCAGCAATCAATAAAGAAGTCTATTTTGTCAAGGTTTGTTCCAGTATGTATTTACCCAAACCCCAGCCACAACCAGAATGCGACACAAGGTCAATTTTGAGGCAGAGTAAAACTGATTTGAATTCAGTTTCGCTTCTACAAGACCGGTTGACTTATCAAGTTCAAAGAACATAGTCTGCCCTACTATTTACCAGTATCTGAAGAGAAATACACCTAACTATTATTTCTCCAGTTATAGGTGAATTGTAGGGCAGATTAAGATCTTTTACATTGGTATGGTAACCAGTCTAGGAGAAAGAACATTCTGAAATCAAACCTGTCAAACTCTGCTTAAAAATTGACTTTGCGTCACATCCTACTTGTGCGGAGGGGTTGGGTAAATACACATATTAGGAAAAAAAATTTGATGGATTCATACCTTTCCTTTGGGTATTAGCGCACCGGAAATGTCAGCAGGCTTGTCCAAGATTTGAACATAGAAGTTCATAGAAAGATAACCGTGATGCCATAAGCGCCTCCGGTTGTTTCCATTTATTCATATTGAAAGCTGTCATTCCCTTAGCGACTATCTTCGTTTTCTATTCTAATAATAAATCCATATTTCATCGCCTGTAATTATCTTGTCCAAAAATGATCACAAAGAAAAGTGACGAAAAAGACGCTATTGATATATGTTTATTTCCGTGAGTTTTCACTAAAACCATTTTCCTAGTTTCAACATTTTTTTTTTTCAAGGAAAGTGAATGACGTTTTGAATTTGAAGAAAAGAGTGAAGTTAGCTGTACAGTTTTAAGTTTACCCAAACATTGTAAATAATACGATACTACAAATGTCTGCATAAGCCTAATACAAAAGCCCTTGTGGCGTTGTGGCTAATGCGCTGCACTACGAAATCGTTGTAAATGAGTTCGAACTCCAGTCGCTTTATTACGTTCACTTTTATACTAATAGCATGGAGAAAAATATGAAAATCTTTATCCCATCTGCTATGTGTTAAATAGTACCGCTACTATCCTTCTACAAGGAAGATTTTAGCATTAAATAACCCACGAAGGTTGATATGCCTTGAAACAACGTAGCCAGAGTAAAGAAATATGCATATCCGCATAATATTACCTTGACACGTACCTGTTGCTTGAGAATCAACGAAACCTTTTCAGGAATACAAACTTATTTTTGCCCAGTCGGCTGAGACTGTAGAATACGCCGACTGATTCTCGGCAGAGGGGTAACCCCCACCAACGAGTGTCCTGATATGACATTAAACAATATGATGGTGAGGTACCAGTAATGCTGGAGCTTTGGGGAATGCGGAGTACCCCTTCAATGCCATCGCTCCGAGGTCCACGCTGGGCCGGAGTGGTAGTGCCTGATAGGGTCCTATCTATGGGCCAAATAGAACTAAACTGTGAATTTATACTAAACTGAATTACTTGAAATAGAAATATTTTACATTTAAACTGCCTACTTTACTTAAAGTATGCTAAACTGAATTGTTTGAAATAGAACTGTTTTTGATATTGAAACTATACTTACGTTAAACTGAATTGTTTGAAATAGAACTACTTTGACATTTAACTGCGGGTAAACAAAAAACTATTCTTATTCTAAACTCATCATCATCATCATATCGCGCTGGTAGCACGGATATCCCTGACCCTCTCTCGCCACTCCTCCCTATCGTTCATCGCCCTAGGTAGGTCTTCAGGACAACATCCCGTATCCTCACATAGCTGCTGAATGTACGTTCGTGCTGGTCGTCCTGCTTTTGCGCGGCCATGTGTGGGGATCCATAAGAGTACATCTCTTATGAGTTCATCTCTGCTTGAGAAGCATATTCTAAACTAAATTGTTTAAATTAGAACTGTTTGGTTAAACTGAATACCTTGAAATAAAAATGTTTTTAACAATTAAACTGTGTATTTATGCTAAACTGAATTGTTAGAAAAAAACTATTTGTTTGTATAAAAACAGATTTGGCATTAAATAACCTATAAAGGTTTATATGCCATAAGACGCAAACAAACAAACAAACAAACAAACGATTATATGGTTAAAAGTAACTATTCTTATTTAATAATTAGTTTGCACAGACTAATATGGTTCCAAATATTCCAAAATAACACAAATAATTTGCAAGCAACTATAGTGTTATTAACTACTACTATTAGTGCTACCGGCGTAGACAGACTGTCTGAGTCAAGAAAAGGAGAAAGAGGACTCGCCATCATTCAAGATAACATCGGCGCATCGATACAACGACTCAAAGAATACATAAAAAAAAGCACCGAAGAAGACTGATTACAGCGATCAGAAACAACAGAGATAACACAAGTATCAACTGAACAAAATTAATCAGAAAACAAAAATGGAAAGAAAAACAACTGTATGGACATTTCAAGCGACAAACAAGCGAAATCTTACACAAGAAGACTTAGACATGGCAAAGAAATAGAAACCTTAAGGGAGAAACTTAATGTACTCTAATAACAGCACAAAACAATGCTATAAGGGCAATGTAAAAGCAAGAACAGTCAAGACGAAATAAAATAGTAGTGATAGTGGTGATAGAGACGAAACGATCAATCACATAATAAGCAAATGCAGTGAATTAACGCAAAAAGAGTATATGACTAGACACTATTGTGTGAGTAAGGTGATCCATTTGGAATTATGCAATAAGTTTAAAGTTGACCGTAAGAACAAATGGTATACGCATAACCTAGAATCCGTACAGGAAAATGAGGCACACAAACTTCTCTGAGATTTGAGATTGAAACGGATCATTTAATCTCGGCCAGACGACCAGACCGAGGGATAATCAACAAATTAATAAAACCAGCCGAATAGTGGACTTTGCCGTTCCAGCTGACCACAGGATAAAACTTAAAGAAAGCGAAAAGAGAGATGAGTACCTAGACCTTCAAAGAGGACCGAAAAAACTATGGAACATGAAGGTGACGGAGATATCAGTTGTAATTAGTGCTCTTGTTACAATCACCAAAGGATTGGTACAAGGACTGGAAGACTTGGAAATAAGAGGACGAGTGGAGACCATCCAAACTGCAGCATTATTAAGATCAGTTAGAAAACTGAGAATAGTCCTGGAGACTTGAGACTTGCTGTCACTCAAACTCCAGTGAGAAGCCATCAGCTAATGCTGGTGTGAAAAACTCTCAAAAGAGTAAAATGATAATAATATTAATAATTGTAGCAGTTGGAGTAATTTGTTTTAACGTTGTTATATGGTTTTACGTTTTCATATCCAACACTGTTTTCAAACAGGTCTAATTAACCCATACATGGGACCCTAAAAAGTACTGCTAATCCGATAGAGAGTATAGCTGGGAGTAATGACAACTAAGAGGTATTCTACTCTCCTCAGAATTTCATGAGTTTTGCCACTGGATGCAGATAAGTGATACTAGTTTTGACGTGGTCTTTCCCCTTTGAAAAGGATCCAATCGGCGTTTTCTAAGCCTCACTGACAAGCATTTGGTTTTTTTTAAACTATTGAATGTTCATACTGAAAATTATTGTTTGGTTTGTAAATTATATTAGTGGATGATTTATATTCAATAAATTATATTATAATTGTAATCGTTGATAAATTTTAGTAGATGAATTATTAATGATAAATTCATTTTGAATTATGATTGAAGAATTAATGCTAGTGTATTCGATAATCATTTTCCGTTTTTCTTGTAGGTTTTAAGAAATAAAAAGATGATTATAAATCTATAGAAAAGTAAATTCACTAGAAAATGAGAATGGTATGACATTGATGCTGTATGAGCAAATTATTCCAATCAGTAACCGTACTAGTATTACTTTATGGTGGCAACACTTGGACTCAAACGAAACACCAAGAGAAAAAGCTAAATAATAACTGTACAAGAATACTGCATGCTGTTTTGATCCAATCCTGGAAGCAACACCCCACAAAACAGCTCATACCTCTCATCTTCCAAACCCTCCAAGAAAGACGAAAAAAAACCTGCTGAGCACTATTGGAGAAATAAGAACGAACTTATCAGCGATACTATCCGATGAACTCTCTCACATGGACACACCAGTGTTGGCTGACCTACAAACATTTACATTCATCAGCTCTGTGCGGGCTCTAGGTGCCGTATAGAGGACTTCCTAGACTGATGGTCGATAGAAGCGTCTCGTAAGAGAGAGAGAGAGAGAGTCAGGGGAATCTGTGCTGACAGCACGTTTTGATGATGCTGATGATGATGATCTTGACTCGTTATCGAAACATCAAAAGAACTTGATTTACGTATTTGTCACTTGCCAAGTGCTAAGCTATATTAATTAACGTTATCCTTTTTTTTATCGCATAGTCATCATTTTATCCTCTGCATACTACTGTAACTAATACCTGCTTTCAGGCTGTTCTGTTTCATCTCTAGAGAGTCTCCAATATTCTATTTCTGGTTGGCACTTGGCTGTGGTAATTCTAACATATTGGCGCTGAAAGTGTTAACCAAAATTCCAATTTCTACATATGGAAAATTTTTCACGAGATACGAGGTAATTATTAAGATAGGGAAATATGAAATGGTGTATCGAATTACGTTCTGATGAGGAAATTTTATTAGTTCTATTCATTTAATACATAAAACTGTTATTTGGAACATCTACGTACGCAGTTATACGATGTGTGTTGAAAAAAAGTATTGAATCTGAAGATGTGTTAACGAAGACAGAAAGGAAAATGAATAAAAACGGTGATTTTTCCTTCAGAATAAACGTTTTGATTTAAAAAAAAGAACAATTCATTTCAGTAATTTTTCAAATATTCAAAGCTCCTTGGTAACTTCTTTTTTCATACATTTTGATACTGTCCCGTTGTTTATTCTTTTAATGTCATCGGTCCGGGAGACCAGGGTTTACTTCCAGATCGAGTCATACCAAAGACTCAAAAAATGGCACTTGTAGCAGCCCTGCTTAACAATAAACATTATAAGGTACGTATCAAGGGTAAAGTGGAGCAATCCAGGGAATGGAGTAGTGTCCTCCCCTACACTTCAGTGTAGTA
This sequence comes from Sepioteuthis lessoniana, assembly GCA_963585895.1. Classification (NCBI taxonomy): domain Eukaryota; kingdom Metazoa; phylum Mollusca; class Cephalopoda; order Myopsida; family Loliginidae; genus Sepioteuthis; species Sepioteuthis lessoniana. The sequence goes on from OY757904.1 coordinate 45,214,627, forward strand.
GCTATTGAAAAGGGAGACTTCGGGTCAGCCTCGACTAAGTTTGACTAAGGTCAACATCCTCAGATCTTACTCTTCGTTTGAATTTTCAATTTAGAAAACAAGAAAAACTCTCTCTCTCTCTCTCTCTCACACACACACACACACACACACACACACACACACATACATAATGGGACTGACTCGTCTCAGGGGCTTCAAATCTTCATATTATCAAATAAATCGCTCAGCTGTAAACACTTTTTAATTGCAATGTTAAATTTTAAAATTATGAAAAAAAGCTTACGTCTCGATATTTTTTAACCACACCTCATATTAAAATATGTTACAATATAAAAATTGTGCATATGTTATATAATTGCGGAAGGATTTTTTATATTATCATTTTTCGTTGGTTATATCTGATCATTCGGTTTGGTTAGGCTTAGAACTGTTCGGCTATTAATGCAGGTGTTCACGCTCGCGCACGGAGGATGTGACAATCACAAATGTCATAATAAAAACCCCAGATAGGAAATGTGACTGGGGTGTGAATGACGTCATGCTCAGAAGCAATGGGCTGGGAATTTTGGTGATTTTTGAAAAAATCAGAATTGAGATTTGTCTCTGTGCGAAGCTAGTTGAGATTCGAACCTGGACGAGGTTAATTGATTTTTGAGCCTGGGGACTACGGGATGCACCGCACGTTTGTTGGGTCAGATGGGACAGTCAGCATAATAAAAATTGTGTCTCTCTCTCCTCGTGTCGAAAACATAAACTCAAGAAGTTAATAAACGTTTCGTACCTGAACTAAAGAAAGTCGACAGTGTTTTTCGGTATTTCTATGCATCTGAACATTTTACATATCAATATTTTGAATATGTTACACATATAAAACCTGTTCTGTCATTAAACTTTGCTTTTATTATCATTATACTCGTTTCGAGTTTTTCATGAGCCTTAGCGAGTGATTTTCCCTGGAATCTGAGCAACAGCAAATTTTCATGAGGTCTCCAGAACACATGTGAGTAATCAGGCCGATCTTAAAAATGTTGCCGCCTGAATGGTCTTGATTCTTGCTCTGATTTCAACTTCTACCAGTCATTTTTTGGCTGGTTGGTTGGTTGGTTGTTTTGTTTTTTGGTGTATCAACCCTTTTCGGGTCACTTAACACCGAATTAAGTCATTTTGATAAAAGTTTCAAAAAATTCAGTTTGATATCAGTATAGGTTTTTTGTTTTTGTTTACACACAGTTAAAAGTCAAAAACAGTTATATTTCAAACAATTCAGTTTAGGATAAGTACAGTTTTTTGTTTATACACGGTTAAATGTCAAGAACAGTTCTGTTTTGGACCATTCAGTTTAACATAAGCATGCTTCTTAAATGTATAAACACTTAATTTCAAACAATTCAGTTTAGATTAATTACGCAGTTTAGTTTTATTTAATTTATTGATAGGACCCTTTCAGGTGCCACCACTTCAGGCCACAGTAGACCTGGGAGTAATGGCAATGACGGGGTACTCCATTTTCCTCAAAGCTTCTGTATTACAGAGATGCAGTCAGTGTATTTTGTAGCCCCAGACGACTAGGTTATTTTTTGGAGAGGACAGTTCCAAGGGCTCTAACTACCACCGCTACAGTCATGTTCTATAACTTTTTATTTCACTGGCAAGCTCCAACTATTTCTCTGTTCATTTTCTTTTCTTTTATAATGGCAAAATCCACTTAATGGCAAGTTTTTTCTTGTTAATGTCTGGTCTTCTGGCTTGGATTAGGTGATCCATTTGTATCTCAAAATACCAGAGAATTTTATGCGTCTCATTCTCTCGGAAAGATTCTGGTTTGTGCGTCTACCATTTGGTAGTATGGTCAAATTTCAATCTCTTGCACAATTTCCAGTGGACCACCTTTCCCACGTAGACATTGAAACAGTTACCAACTATAAAATTGTAATCAAAAATGAAATTGTATGGATATACATTGGGGATATACTTATCTTTGGATTGGTAGATATTCATTTATTTGGTTAAAGTCTTAAAATTCAGTAAAAATTAGTGATTAATGTTATGTAATATTGTAAGTTTTTAATTTATCTACAAGAAATAATAAAATCCTGGTATTTTTGGTTTAGAAGAAAATTCCTGACGAACAGCAATCTTTTTCCTTCCTAATCAAATGTAAAATTTACTCAAGCAAATTTGCAATTTTACAAAATGTTGTGGTAATTGCATATTTTATATAGCCGGAAATCTTTAGTTTACTTGCGTTGAAAAAAATATGAGAATTATGGGAGTTTTCTGTGGAAGTTGAGAGTGGGCAGTGATTTAAAAAGCTGTAAAACTGTCACCATGCTAGTTTCAAATGAATTCGACGCTAAACTCTATTTTTATTGTCTCATTTTTTTCTTCACGTCGGCATTCGTTGTGTCACTATAATCAAATCATTATAAAGTCTCGGCAAAAATAGCATGAAAGTTATTTTTTAATGTAAGATTTGAATTTTCTCACGCGAGTTTAAAAAAACTGTTTGAAGACTCTTATATTTAACTAATTTAGCAATGGAAGAAGGAAACAATTGTTTAGCATATGTACCTACTATTGAGTATACATTTTATAATTTTAGTCATAAGACACCTGACGGCAAGCTGTCTCTGATTTTATCCGTTTTGTTATACACGATACTAAACTCTGTCGTCACCAGACTTCCTGGCTGCAAATAATTCTATCCATTCATCTGTCTTCCTCTACTTTTAAAACTTTTACTATTCTAACAGAATGTCAACAATCACTTGTTCCGTTTCCACTCGAAAGGATGCAAAAAAAGAAATTGTACTTAAACTTCATTATGTTTAAGCGTATCTTTTAATACTTTGATTTTGTTATTTACGTTTTTAAATAGGATGTTTGAATATCGGAGCCTAGTTGCATACCATGGTGCTTATTTGATAGTTGAAATATTAATCTTTGTAGAGAGTCGTGATAGATTGAAGACAGATATTGAATCTTAAAAAACAATTTAGTGTTGCAGACGTCTCGAAAAAAGTTGGCAGGAAAGAAGATACAAAGTTGAGATAAAGAGATGACAATGAAACGTGGTTGTACATGGAAAGTCAGATAATTTGACCAAATAAAAATACCACTCACTTTCTTGCCGATGTTACAACCTCCTACTGGACCGGTCTCAAAAATAAGAAGAAGTGAAATGGTTTTTTCGAGTCAATCAAGGAAAAACTCATTATTCGACAAATAGTAGCCCATCGCCAAGGAGCTGAATAGTTTCGCTGTCTGTATAAGACCTATCCAACCAGATCTTCTTTCATCAAATCTTTGTTCAATGAACAACACCGATGTTGATGCCAATGTACTAGTCAAGACTAATTTCTAATTCATAGAAGGATACACCAAGTTCTTTTAGATAACCAGAGAGAAATTGATGTAACCTTTAAAACATTACTCTTAGACTAAAATAAAATACATCATAATTTTTTTCTCTATTAAAAGAATTTAAAATAAAAAAGACGCTGTTATTCCAATGACTAACGACACAATTATTAGTTTTACTTAAGAGTGGCAGCATTTCCAACTAGGTTGATAAAAAAGGAGTCTATAGAGCCTCACTTTCATATTAGCCAATGAATCATCACTGCGTAAATTTTAACAGTTTACATTCCTCGTTACTTTTTCTTCTTTTTTCTTTTTTTTTTTTTCTGCGTTCGGGATTCTTTTATGTCGGATGTCTTATCGCTTCTCATACAGCGCTAGAAAGCATAAAAAGATTATTCATTGCCTCATGGAAGATGGTTATTAATATTTTAGAAGATAGCTCCCAATACCTAAAAATCGCTCACACACACACACACACACACACACACACACACACACACATTTATATATATATATATATATTGATAATGAGGAAAAATTCATATGTATATATTATACACACACTCACACACGCACACACACTGACGACTAAGGTAAAAAAATATAAAAGCATAATTCATCAAAGAGTAACGCAAAGTTTCACGCTGGGTATACAACGATTATCAGACAGTGATTTGGAAGGCAACCTATTCCTTTTTATATAATGTTCGGGATTGAGAAATTTCCCGCGAGAAAAGCGAGGAAGGGAATAAAAGAACTAGCTCCTACGATAATAGACATAGTTAGTGGTCGATAGAAAGATATATAGTGGTACAGAGTGAGATAGGCAGACAGACAGATAGAGAAACTGAGAGACAACGAGATAGATAGAGAGAGACAGAGAGACAGTATGTCACAAATTTAATCAGGGGTTATATAGGACAGTAAGAATTTTCACTGGTGTTTGCCAACTTGCCGTTAATTCATTACCCTTGAGCATTTATTACTATCCACTAATTTTAGATATGTGGTTTTCCTTGTGGATGTAACGCTCATTTACTTCCTACTACCACTGTATACCTCATCTTTGTACATCTTCATTGCACTAGTAATTTTAATCTATCGATCTGTCTTACTATTTATCGATAAAAAAGAACGGAGACCTCTTTCTCTCGCCATCCATTATTATTTTCCATCGCTCCTCACAGGTTCTCTAGACTGCATCCAGTGTCTCTACAGAGCCGATCGACCAACGCTAGAATGTGTTGATGAGTGTGAGTCCATAGGAGAACGACACTTGCTGTTTGCAATAGATAGATAAGGTGCAAATGTATTTCCTTGTAGGACTCAGTATATATATATATATATATATATAAACTAAAAATTCGGCAGAGAGTGTTTGTGTTCTCATGAAACCAATTTTGTTAGAAAGATATGGATCTGCAGCCTTGCTTTCTTACTATTCTCCAGGAAAAAAAACCCTGTCACTGCCATGTTGGGATTATTATAAATAAAGCTTAGCGTATATAAAAAAATTAGGAACAGCATTCTTCTACAATGTTTCTCTGTATACAACTCACATTCTTCGGTAAATTTCGCATAGTTTACACTTTTCGGCCACCAAAAATGTGATGACAAACCACAGTTCAAAGCAAGGGCTCTAATATATTTCAGGGAGATAAGAATAATTCTTGCTATGAACCAATTCCAAACAATGCAGAATTTACATTTATGGAAGAGAATTCTGAAAAAAAAATCTTTCTTTTTCCTTTTTTTATTCAATTCCCTCCGCCCAAATTCCCCTTATCTATTGAATGGTTCATCATCATCATCATGTCGTAGTATTTGTCGCTGCCTCCCACCAGACACGACTTGACACAAGGTCAAAAGCCCGAAGGCCAATTAAAGTGGGGATAAAGGGGAGGGAAGGTCGGGAAGGAGCCGAGACTCGAACCCTGCTTGTCTGTGCTGCTCATCGGCTCACTTAGTGCAATGTGAGCCTGATGAGGCAAGCAGTTTCACGAACCCAAATGTGGGTCCGGGCACGTATGCCAGTTAACGGCTTAAACTAGACACTTGGTCTAGTGCCGTACAAAGGGGACAAAAGTGCAGCTCGCCCACCCGAAGGTTGCCCAGCCGAAGCTGGGGGCCTATTCGGCCCCGAGTCTGCTCTTGGTTTCGAGCGCCCATCCGGCACGAATGCCAGACGGCCCAGCTAAAAAGCCGGGGAGCACGCCCATCATCATCATGTCGTGCCGCCAGCACGGATATCCCTGACCTTCTCTCGCCACTTTTCCCTATCGTTCATCGCCTCTGACAGGTCTTCAGGGCTACATCCCGTATCCTCACATAGGTGCTGTATGTATGTTCGAGCTGGTTTCCTGCTTTTGTCCGGCCATATGTGGGGGTCCATAAGAGTACATCACTTATGAGCTCGTCCCTGCTTCTCCAGCAGTGTCCTGCATGTCTGGTTCGTCTAACTTGGTTAGTTGTCGTGATGGGAGGCAGATAGCCGTATAGTTGGTATCTTGTGTGGTGTTGCCGCCAGGACTTGTTCAAGATTGCTCGCAACATTCTTGTGTAATTGCCGTCTAGCTTCTTCTCCAGCCGTTTAGTTAGCGTCCAAGTTGTGCATCCATACAGCAGTATCGATTCCGACAGCTGCCTGGAAGAAACTGCGTTTTATTTTATCGGTCAGGTCTGATTTCCATATGATCGATAGCTTATCGATAGCTGGTCCATGCCTTCGTTAGCAGTGTGTTGATGTCTTTTTCGGTTGATGAGATACTGCTTCCTAGGTAGGAGAATTTGTCTATCATTTTCAGAGAGGTTCTGTTTAGTGTAGAGATGTCGCCTGTTTGATTATAGCACATATATTCCGTTTTGTGAGCGTTGATATGGAGGCCAATGCCAGCGGTGGCTCGTTCCAAACTATGCAGAAGTGTTTCGGCTCGGTTGGGTGTATTTGCCAGTATCGCTATGTCATCGGCGTAGTCGGCGTCGGTAATTGTTTTTGCGGGGTACCTCCTGCTACTTTTCTACCAAATTGAATGGTTACACAAATGAAAAGTTTTCTTTGCGGCTAGATGATTGTGAAAGCATAAAATTGTCAGTTACAATTGATATTTTTCTACTTTAAGATTCGTTTGTTAAATTCAATTTCCTAGGCATTTTACTCAACACACACGCATACACACCCACCGCCCCCCCATACACACAAAGTCAAAAAAAGTTCTGAGCGTCATCTAGAAAGAGGAGCCATAGCCAAACATCTTTGTTTTTATTATTCAGATTTCTGTTTTAATGAATATGCTGGTGATGTCAGTACAAAAGTGAGTGTTGTGCGACAAATCTAAAATCTTGGTGATGCTAAGAACTTTTATATGTATATATAATCTGTGTAATGATATGCGTTGATTTGTATTTTGCTGGGTTGTTTTTACGTATTGCCTTAACTATAATAATTAGCATAACCTCGTTGTCTATACAAATCGGTAAAAAGAGCCAATTTCTAATATTAAAAGGTGTATTGTGCATACTCTACACCATACTTCCGCTATCATAGAACGTTTTCTAAACTTTTACAGTGCTACTATTTATTCTTATTTGATTTCATTCATTTATATCTGGTATATGATGGTCACTCTTACGTTTAACTATTGTTTGGAAGGTTCTGAGACGTCTGTAGACGCCAGTAGGTCAAAAAGCGATCGTTTGACAGTATCATCAGCTATTACAAGCATTTATTTGACGTTACTATTGTGACTTAATCCTCGCCAACACAATAAGTGGCAAAGATCGGATGTCTACTTAAGGCTAAGAACAGCCGACTTCCAGGTCTCTGAAATAGCGACAAATTAATAAATGCGGAACTCACCCACGCTCTCTCGCTCTCACACACACACACACACACACACACACACACACACACACACACACACACACACATAGCATATATATAGCAACTGACACAATCATTTACATAGAAAGATATACACAAAATGCATTTAAACATTCGAATAAAATGGAAGATGTTTCCCACATCTTTTTAAATCACTCACCTAAAATCTTTTTCTATCAACTTTTATTTCTTTGGTTAAGCTTTTTACGCCTTAAATGACATAAAACTTTTGTTACTCAGACACACACAAAGGTATTCGTGCATATATTTCTTACGCATATATATATATATATATATATATATGCAGGTGCATATAAATATTGTAACTACATTACAAATATGTACCCTTCAAACAAAGTAAATAAAAGTTAATTTTCTTCTAAGCAAAAAGCATTGGGATTCTGATAACAAAAATAAAATTGCATAAATATTTACAAGGGTTTTTCTTCACATTTGGATTGGTAGATATTTATATTTTTGGTTACAGACTTTCAATTCTTTAATGTTTGGTAATGAATAACACCAAATAAAAACAGTTTTGATTTCATCCACAAGAATAATAATTTCCTAGTTAAGAAGAAATAACAATTTCTAGGATAAGATGAAAATCAATTTTTACAGAAAATAGTTCGGGAGATTCTCATTTTATTCGAAGTGGAAAGTTTTAAAGCTTTCTCATTTTTTCATTTCACTTTGTAATTTACACTCACTGATGAAGGTCTAAAAATATTTCTACAAATAAAATCATCTTCTGAAGGTCTTGTTTTTCTTTTATCTCTATACAATTTCATACTGTCGAATTTATTTTCAGTTTTTTCCATATATATACACACACACACACACACACACACACACACATGTATATATATATATATATATATATATATATATATATATATATATATATATAGTCCGGGGAAGAAATACAAGAAGTAGGAATATCCAGTTTGAGTACTCAATGTCAACGACTATTGATGTATTATTAATATAGGATTAACAATACATCAACACTCAACGTGCAGAGCTAAAAATTCTTTCTATATAAAAGCAAAAATAAAAAAAATCACTTCGTTGGTGTCATTATAAATTTATTTCTAATTGTTAAAACCATCATCAGATGTAAAACCAAATGTTTTATTTGGGTGTTCTTATATTGCTTCCGGCCAGAATGGGATTTGAAAAAAAAATCTTTTTTTAATTTTTTAATTAAATTTTTTTAAAATATATTTTATCATATTTTTTAATCAAGAAAACATTTTATATTATATCTATTATCATTTTTCATTCATACAATGTTTATACAATCGTTTGTTTACCCATTTTAATGATCAAACACTTCTATCTAAAGCAATTCAATTTAACACCAGTCATTGGCTTGCATACAGTTTAAATGTCAAACAGATCTATTTGGCCCATAGATAGGACCCTTCCAGGTGCTACCACTGCGGGCCAGAGTGGCCCTCGGAGCGATAGCATTCTCCAGAGATCCAGCATTACTAGAGTCTCACCATCAGATTGTTTAATGTCATATCCTGGACAATTGTTGTGGGGAGTTTAAACTCTCTGCAGAGATACAGTCAGTGTTCTCTACAGCTCCAGCTGACAGGGGTAGCTGGATTTGAGGTTCCGAAAACATGATATCCCAGTCGGCTTGGGTTGTAGAATACACCGACTGCATCTCTTGAGAGGGTTAAGATGCCCCTATCCAACGAATGTTCTTGATATGACACTAAACTGCATCTGTGGGTAAGGCTCCATCCCTACAGCTTTGGGGAATCTGGAGGGTCCATTCATTGTTATTACCCCCAGAACCACTGTGACCCTGAGTTGTAGTACCCGTTAAGGTCCCATATATGGGTCAAATTGAAATATCTTATTATTTTCCCTAGTTGAACCCGTTTAATTATATGCAAACCATTTACTGATGTTAAATTTAATTAATAGTATTACATAGCAATACTTGGAACCATTTAACTGTATTGAAACGAATGAAAAAGGTTAAATAGTTTTACTAGTCTTAAATAGCAATCCTTGAAACCATTCAACTGTATGATAACAAATGAGCTTTGGCTCGTTAAAAAATATTACCTACAAACTGTTCGTTTACAAATCTTCTATCTTTAATATATATGTAAAAACAGGATTTGGCATTAAACAACCTACAATAATTGATATGCCGTAAAATACAACCAACCCACCAGGAACATGAACCGTCAAAAAGTAATGAATCAATATCAAATTTGACTAGGAACTAATGCAACGAAAATGCCTCCCACAAGGTAATTTTCGGAAATAAGAACCAAATGCGAGAATTTATTTAAAATTTGATGTCAGAATAGGTTTTAAGAGTCTTAGACGACCTATGAAACCATTTGAACTGCGTTGTCGTGGTAATCCATGACAAAACTGATGCTTGTAAATTGAAGGAGTGAAGAATTCTAATTAGTATTTCATTGTTAACTTCTTTATATCTAAAATTTTGAGAATTAAAAAACTAGGGTGGGTGAAAAGTTTTTCAATATTTTGGTAACGTGAAGGCCAGCTCTACAGTTCTGGATGTTTTTTGTTTTGGTTATGAAGGCGATGAACCACAGTAGACTGTAAAATTTCGAGCTCACCTGATACTCTCCGAGTGCTACTTGCCGAATTTGCCTATGAGGGTTCGAGAACAGCCTCGGAATCTACAATTTTTGGGTTACCTCATCTTCTCTGATCGTCAAAGTTCTTGCAACCCGAACGAAATTTCATGAAGCGTCTGGTTATTCGATAAGCAGGCCAGTCATTAAAATACATAAAATATGGGAGCTTCTAACAAGAAATAAGGGGAAAATGGATAAATTTGAGGTTCCCAAAACTTGAACCGTTAGAAAAGAAGTAGGTGTACTAAAAAATCCCCTTAAGCCATACATACAGCATGTGGATCAAAAGGAGATAGTTTTCGCAATTCGAGTCTAGAGAAGCAGTTAATATGGAAGGCGAAGCACATGCCCTTTCAGAAAATGATAGTTAGATTTTCCAAAGTACAACCTTAAGAGTTCCTGGACGCCTCTTGTGGTATAATGGTTAGCAAGCTAGACTAGTCAGCCCTCTCGAATGAGTTCGAGTCTCATTGGGTGCCTCTTTCATACGTACTTGTGCCCTATCAAATCAAAATTCTAAGTAAATTTCAACCTTAAGTGTACCTAAAAATAGAGCAGATTGCAATTTTAAAAAATCGGTAATTATTGCACGGTAATGATTCAAAATGTACAATTAATTTTTCATTTTCTCACCTGTTACCTATTGTGACAGGTCAGTAACAAGATATTGTTCAAGATAACGAATTCACACATTTCTTTAGAAAACCGAAAGTGCAAAGTGACAGAATCAACTAAATGTTTGCTTTCTTAATGTTAATGACATGTTAATCGATCTAAGTTAATTTTATTCCTTTAGGTTAGGGAATCGCGAGCATTGTGCGTTCATATTGATATTTTTTGCATAGTTGTTTCTTACGAGGTTCATATATCATTGGTATTCAATAGGTCCTATCGAATACCAATAATTTCTAAGCCGAACTATTTGACCCAAAGATAGGATACTAACAGGTACTACCATTCTGGGTCAGAGTGGACGAGGGAGTAATGAAAGGGTACTCCGTACTCCTCAGATCTCACGAACTGGAGCCTCAATTTTGTGTCATACCCAAGATACCCTTTTTTAGAAGGGGAAGGGTCTTAAATCTTTGCAGGAGATACATTCAGCGTATTTTAGATCCCACCGACAGATAAAAGCAACATTAGCAAGCCTTTTGAAATATGGTTCTGCTTTCGTGTAGATACCCGTCACGACACCCCACATGTCAACTATATTCAAGCTGTTATGTAAATGTGGATTCTTAAGTGGAACTGAAGACGCGTAAATGAGTGTAATCGACAAGCCGAACCCACCCTAAAGGTGACCAAGCGCAAAAAGTCATGCACAGAGTGTGTTGGTGTTGGCAAGTTGTAGAGAATCTGGTTCATTCAGAAATTGATTGTTTTATGTTCTCTTGATAGAAATATAAGACCGGTGTTTGCTCTGTAAGGTAGAACAGGTGTTTTATAGAACTATCGCAGCTGCTGTGAATGAGAGGTGTTTTGGGAGTTGCCTCGAGATCACGAAAAAGAAAATAAAGAGACATTCTGTAAGGATTAACTTACCACCTTGTAGCGAGTGACATCTTCCAAAATTCCTGATTTGAGAAACTTCACATATGATCACACACTAATGAGAATTTTGATTGATTTTGACAGCATGTCATCCCGTCCAGAAGTTAAGGAATTGCGTTCATTGTACGATCATATATAGATTTTTTGTATATTGTTTCTTAAGAGATTTTTCTACACCTCTTATCTGAGCACAAATTATTCGTATCAGATTAAAATACTTGATATAATATGAATACGTTTCATACAGTTGTATGGTTTCGCGCAGTTTTATTACTAGACAGCCAAGAGGGGTAAGACCCCACCCAGCAAGTTTCTTCAGATTGGGTAAAATGGAGTACCTCTTCATTGCTTTCGCTCCCAGGTCCATTCTGACCTGGAGTGGGAGCACCTGAGAGGGTCGTATCTATGGGTCAAATAGAACAAACTATGTGTGCAAACAAATGACTGATGTTAAATTGGGACTGTTATATAGCAATACTTAAAACCATTTAACTTTGTACAAAAAAAAAGCTCAGGCTCGTTTTAGAATGTTATTTAGAAAAAAACGTTTACAGATCATATATATATTTGATATATACGTATAAACAGGATTTAGTATTAGTTAATCTACTATAGTTGATATGCTATAAAACCCAACTCAACCCAACCAACTAATCTATTACTTGAAACCATATAATTTCAAGTAATTATTTCTACTTAATTATATGTGTTTGGATACAGTTATATGACACATTGGCCTAGCGCGTAGAGTGTTCGCCAATGGCACGGCAGACCGTGGTTCAATCCCTGGTCGAGTCATACCAAAGACTCAAAAAATGGTATTTGATACCCACTTACTGAACACTGAGCATTATAAGTTACGTATCAAGGGTAAAGTGGAGCGATCCAGAGAAAGGAGTAGCGCCCTCTCCACCACCTCGGTGTAGTAGCTATTGAAAAGGGAACCTTCAGGTTGCCTTCGACTACGATCGCCAACATTATATGGTTTCTAGTCACTAAGCAAACAATTACAACATTAAGTAACTATTTATTCTTAGCAATCATCATCATCATCATCATCATCATCATGTCGTGCTGGTAGCACGGATATCCCTGACCCTCTCTCGCCACTTTTCCCTATCGTTCATCGCCTCTGGCAGGTCTTCTGGGTTACATCCTATGTCAGGATTATTATAAATAAAGCTTAGGGTATATAAAAAAATTAGGAATAGCATTCTTCTACAATGTTTCTCAGTATACAACTCACATTCTTTGGTCGACCAACGCTAGAATGTGTTGATGAGTGTGAGTCCATAGGAGAACGACACTTGCTGTTTGCAATAGATAGATAAGGTGCAAATGTATTTCCTTGTAGGACTCAGTATATATATATATATATATATATATATAAACTAAAAATTCGGCAGAGAGTTTTTGTGTTCTCATAAAACCAATTTTGTTTGAAAGATATGGATCTGCAGCCTTGCTTTCTTACTATTCTCCAGGAAAAAAAAAAACCCTGTCACTGCCATGTCAGGATTATTATAAATAAAGCTTAGCGTATATAAAAAATTAGGAACAGCATTCTTCTACAATGTTTCTCTGTATACAACTCACATTCTTCGGTAAATTTCACATAGTTTACACTTTTCGGCCACCAAAAATGTGATGACAAACCACAGTTCAAAGCAAAAGCACTAATATATTTCAGGGAGATAAGAATAATTCTTGCTATGAACCAATTCCAAACAATGCAGAATTTACATTTATGGAAGAGAATTCCGAAAAAATAAATCTTTCTTTTTCCTTTTTTTTTTTTTCAATTTTTCCCCCCAAAATTCCCCTTATCTATTGAATGGTTCATCATCATCATCATGTCGTGCCGCCAGCACGGATATCCCTGACCCTCTCTCGCTACTTTTCTCTATCGTTCATCGCCTCTGACAGGTCTTCAGGGCTACATCCCGTATCCTCACATAGTTGCTGAATGTATGTTCGTGCTGGTCGTCCTGCTTTTGCTCGGCCATATGTGGGGGGCCATAAGAGTACATCACTTATGAGCTCGTCCCTGCTTCTCCAGCAGTGTCCTGCATGTCTGGTTCGTCTAAGTTTTTGTGATAGGAGGCAGGTGGCCGTACAGTTGGTGTCTTGTGGGGTGTTGTCGCCAGCACTTGTTCCAGATTGCTCGCAGCATTCTTGTGTAATTGCCGTCAAGCTTCTTCTCCAGCCGTTTTGTTAGAGTCCATGTAGTGGACTCTAACATATAGCATAGCAGTATCGATGCGACCGGTGCCTGGAAGAAACTGCATTTCATTAATTTTAATCGGTCAAGACTGAATTCCATATAATCGATAGCCTATTGATGGCTGTCCATGCCTTCGTTAACCTCGTGTCGATGTCCTTTTCGGTTGATGAGACGCTGCTTCCTAGGTAAGTGAAATTGTCTACGAGTTTAAGAGGGGTTCCGTCTAGTGTGGAGATGTCGCCTGTTTGATTATAGTACATATATTCCATTTTGTGTGCATTGACATAGAGGCCTATGCCTGCGGTGGCTCGTTCCAAACTATGCAGTAGTGTTTCGGCTTGGTTGGGTGTATTTGCCAGTATCGCTATGTCATCGGCGTAGTCGGCGTCGGTAATTATTTTTGCGGGGTATCAGGTATTCCAAGCAAATGCATTTATATATAGCTGTCTATAGAATATGATTGATTTATTTTGATTATACTTCCACCCGTTTAGGGTTATTTTGTGCCTAGAGGTTAAGGAATCTCGTTAATTGTACGTCATATTTACATTTTTTGTGAGGTCGTTTCTTTTTATCTATTTTTTGCATATGCTCCTATCGAATGCCAATAATTTATAAACAGATTTATTTCATTCATAAACTAGACTCTAAAAAGGTACTAATCCTCGGTGTGAGAGTGTACTTGAGATTAATGGTAAGGAAAGAGTACTCCATACTACCCGGACCACCAGAACTGGGTAGTATCAAATAGACTTTTGGGTCATACCTATGACTCCGTTTTGGTGGGGATCTTGCTACTCTGCAAGAGATACAGTCAATGTATTCTGCGGCCCTATGCAAACCATGGTACTTCATTATGGGCTTAGGTCTGTGATTACCACATGCTTTTCTGAATAGACGGTTTATCAATATCCTCTCTGCTCACGTTTTGTTTGAAGGATCCGCAGATTCGGAATGACAATCTATCCGGAACTTCTTGAGGGTGGTTCGTCGGAACAAGTTGCCTGGCAGTTGGTAACTCAAAAACAAGAAAAACTCTCCGTTAACAATAAACAACTATTTATTCAAACACATTGGTGTCAATATTTATATGTATATATATATTCATGGAACTTGCCACTTTTGTTATTTTTTAGGATTCCTCTGAGAACAAACATTCCCAGTTGGCTAACCAATCACGGATCATTTCGTATTCTTCTACTACTTTCTGATTGGTCGGCCAATGAAATGCGCTGATCTACATCTGTGGGAAGAGTATCCCTTCCCCATATCAGATTTTAATTTGTCATTGAATCAAACCACAATATAGGGGCTTGTTTAATTAAGGGTCCCAGCTCATACTTTGCGGGAGGAGTATCTCTTTTTACATTAACCAAAACAAAAATCAAATATCCGATTAATCTATCCAGAGATTTGATCTTTTAACCCCTACAGGTGGGCAGAAGATGTCATGAATTAAAATTGATTAATGCACCAACAAAACCTCAAGCTTGATTATTTTTTTTATTTTGAAGATTTGCTTAGTATTGACCTTTAGAATTGACTTTTGAATTTATTTCAAAGTCAATAAGTCTTTTTGATGCTGTTATAAAGAGAAAATTGAATCTTCCTAAATAAAAAAGAATGCATCATACTAACCATTAGTTTTTAGCACCAGTGAATACCTCTTATTGTCATAATTCTAAGGCTGGCTAACAGGTTGACGAAATGTTTAGGTTTGCATTATTTTAATATGAGCTACCGTAAAAACAAGTCTCTTTCAAATTTTGATTAGTTTAAAATTTGTAACTTGCTATTGATTATATATGGATGAAACTGGCCCGAAACAAAACTCATAAATATCCAGTCATATGATGTATCTTTTAGAATTCTACGATTATATTAAAAAGTATAAGCATGTATATATTTCATCAACAGAAATATTATGGCATTAAAACGGTTAAACATTAAGTACCGAACGCATCTAAACTCTGAAACCAAAAATAAAATTCCAACCAAAAAGTAAAGTTCTATGAATTATATATAAGCACTGTATATATTTTGGGACTTAGAGATATTTATGTTTTTGGTGACAGACAGTCAGTGCTGTAAACTTTGGTAATAAATAATACCAAATATCAGCACACACACACTCATATATATATATATATATATATACACACATGCGTCAGCTCTGTGCGAACACTGGATGCAGTCAAGAAGATTTACCAGGATCAATGGATATACACAGATGGCGAAAGGAAGAGAGTCTGAGAAATCCGTGTTGCTAACGATACTTGATGATATACACATACACACACACAATCACCCACCCACACACACACACATATATATATATATATAATGTAGCTTGTAATATTCATAAATAAAAATGCATAACATATATAGATTGAAGTTGGGACAGTGTAGACTTAGAGACAACGGCGCTTGATGAATGTCAGTTTCTCACCGACAAATTCATCAGAACAAGATTATCTATCTATCTATTGTAACAGTGCATTTCTGGGAATATATAATGTGAGCACAAAGTATTTGGCTTGAAAGTAATACGCTACCTTTTGTAAATATAAGCTTATACGTAATTGCTTTCTAAATACACAAGACAACTACTTCGTAGTAATCGGCGAAAGACGTTTGAAATTCGATGTTATTTTCATTATCTTTTAAGATGATATACATATCTGCGCAGCGCCTCGTATATATTTATATATTTGCACCCCCCCACACACACGTGCGCTCCTCCTATTTGTATACATCCCAAGGCAAAAATGATGGAATAAGTTCGCTTAGAGGATGGATGTATAGGTATTACGCAAATATATGAAGACGTTGATAAAATACTTAAAATAACATATTTCCATAACTTTTACCTGAGGTAGAACAAATATATATATATATATATATATATATATGTATATATATAACGAAGTCACAGTTAGTTTCTCTTTCTGTATATGTTCTGGGGGATATATATGTTTTAGTATATTTTATCAATTGTAATGTAAACCAAAACTTCGTATACGAAACGAAAAAATTCTATTAGCTTTCTCAAATATATCTGGACAATGAATGCTCATATACTCCGGATCAGTATGCTTTGATGATGATGATGAGGAGGAGGATGAGGAGAAGGAGGAGGAGGAGGTAGTGTCATTTTGGGGGCAAACCAGAAAAGAGAACATTTACAGACGAGTGTTCAACATGTTTGTAATGTCTAGTAAACCAAACAAGGCACTTTGCGTTTTAACAGCATAAATATGCAAAAATCAACTGATGCCTGCAGTGCTGGAAAGGAATGCAAAGCTGTATGAGCTTTTTGGCTTGTAACCACTGGGAATAACTGAAACTATAATTGTGTTTTCTATAGGCAAACATCCGGGTCATTCTTGCGGAACAAAACAGTTGTATCTTTTTTTAAACAGATGTAAGCAAAGATTTTATGTGGTCCCAAGAAAGAAAGTGATGCATGCTTTTTCGTTTATATATATATATATATATATATATATATATATATATATATATATATATATATATATATATATATATATATATATATATATTCCAAACTTTGTACAATACAATATAGAGAAGAAAGTTTTTAAAATGAGCAAATTTTGGGCGTGATCTCTCTTTCATTATTTAACATGATGTTTATGTTGAGTCGTCGCTAATAATATTGTCTAAAGTCTGGTTTACATATTTCATAGTTGATACTTCAACCTCTTTCAACGTTGAATCTTTCTAAATAATTACAGATGAGGTCAATATTTGTTTCAGCATCAATTTCCTATATATACAACAATTATCACTTTGCAAATGTGTGTAATTCATGATAGGCTACAACATTAACCAATACTGATACTGCCAATGAGTGTGTTGCAGAGAGAGATAATGATACATTATCTCTCTCTCTCCCTCTCTATATATATATATATATATATATATATATATATATATGTGTGTGTGTGTGTGTGTGTTACAACAGTATATGGTTGTCACTATCTCAGTTGGTGGGTTAGTAACAGAACAAATGCGGTATAATTTGGGGAGAGCACAGTATCTGTGATAGAGGTATTATGTAATATAATAATAATTAAATATATATTAGTTTGTTTTATATGTATTTAATTGCATGAATGCTTATCTGCGACAACTGGTTTCATGCCGTCTTTACGCGGCAATCATCAGGCAAAAAAGGCTTTTTCTGCCTGATGATTGCCGTGTAAAGACGGCATGAAACCAGTGGTCGCAGATAACTATCCATGCTATTAAATATATGTATAAAACTAATATTTTCTTTTGATAAAAAACAACAATCGGTCACATTAAGATAGTAAATTTATTCCCATCCTATTAAAAGTATTGTTTATAAATCAATGCTAAAAAAAATTAACAGGAATTCTTCAGATCCAACAAGAAATAAGATTGTTTTTTTCTTGTTGGATCCGAAGAAGACCTGTTAATATTTTTAGAGCATTGATTTATAACAATACCTTTAAATGGATGGGA
The DNA here is from genome assembly GCA_963585895.1 of Sepioteuthis lessoniana. Lineage (NCBI taxonomy): Eukaryota > Metazoa > Mollusca > Cephalopoda > Myopsida > Loliginidae > Sepioteuthis > Sepioteuthis lessoniana. Next base: position 45,232,793 of record OY757904.1, read on the forward strand.
ATACATTTACTATCTTAATGTGACCGATTGTTAGGGTTTTATTCGAAAAAAATATTGGCTTTTTTTATTTTATTTACATAGAGCTCTTTACCACGATTATTTAATTCAATATTCTATTTTCGAATATTTTTTTGTTCTGATTGAAGTTTTTCCCTATTCCAGATTTACTTATAAAAACTAATATATATTTATATTATATTATATATATATATATATATATATATGTATTTATATTTTTCAACCTCGTCCTCTGTGAAGAAGATTGGGCTACATTTTGCAAAAAACAATTCTATCTCAAGAAAAATGGGTTCTGGTCCTCCAAAATCTACCACGAAAAGAGAGAACGAATGAAGAACACATGATGCTCTCAGCGACAAAAAGAAAACTCTTACAAACTTGGCTAAAGAGTATAAAAATAGTAATGGGAAGACTCTGTCTCGTAAAACTCTCACAATAAGGCAAAATAAAATGGGAATATGTCAAAAATATGTGTCAGTAAGCTCGTGTTATTCAAAAAGTGTTATGGTAAAGGGGAGTTTCAAATGATAACACAACTCGGAAATGAGTGATAAGAAATATATTGAAAGAAAATAGTACATACATAAACGATAGCTGGGAGAAATCTCACCTCAGGTTAACACAATTGCGAATATTACCGTTCTTGGTGACGGCTCGCCGAGACTGTTTATTTCTTTGTAGAATTACAAAGAAGGCACAAGGCCTTTATTTTTTTTTGGGGGAGGGGAAGGGAACGGTCTTGCTTTTACTAAGTTTTCGAAGGGAACCTAGCTAGCCACAATATTTATTGTAAAAAAATTACAAATTTGGCACGAGGCCGAAAAATGGGGGGGGAAGGCTGGTCTACACTATCCTAATCTCTAACTTAACTAGACTCATTCACTGACCAATACATATCTCCAAATTTAAAAAAACACCAAAATACCTCAATTGAACATATCACTATCAAACTGCATCCACCAAAATCAACAATCACCAAAACAACACTTCTGCTCCATGGACTTCTAAACTTAATCCCGTATTTACAAAGTGAGGGGGAGGGGAACATTTAAAAAAAAACTAAACGAATACTATGTACATTTATTAACGAGTATTTTCCCCTAAAAACGAAAATGATCAAAACATATATACATTATGATAGTTAGTATGGGGTCCCCCCCACGTACTAAAACATGGCAGAAAAAGGAGTTAACCAGTCGAAAATAGTGTCGAAGGAGGAAAAATAATCAAAGAAGATAAATAATTGGAGAAAATAAATAAACAATAAACATGAAATAAAATAAACCCTCCCTCGCACTCCTGGAGAACTCCAATTCCTGTCATCTAACAGAGGGGAAGGGAAGGGAGAGTAAAACAAAAGAAGGGGACAAAAAAAGGGGAGGGCCCGATGACCTTGCATACTCTAGCTAAGTTAACTCAATTAGGAACAAACTAAATCAAAATGGCCTAAAAAAATTCTAACTTACCTGGGCTGGGTGGTCATGTCCTTCCGGTAACTCAATATCCTTAAGTCCCTGGAACGTCCAAAGTGAAAATAAGGTTGGCTCCTACCACGCGACACAAGCGCGCAACAGTCACCCACCTTTCGCCAAACTCCAGTGAAGAGAGTCTTTTTCTCTCAGACCGGATTTTGACTTTGATTTGGTGTTTGTAAAATGCCACCAGGGTCTGAGAAGAAAAAGACTCACCCTCACAGAGTTCCTTCTTTCTTGTCGTCCAAATCACGACACGCATAACGCCGAGTAAGCAGAGAAACACATAATGTTCCTGTCTGTTCAACCTCGGCACCACATTGCTGCACACAGAACTGGCTTCCAGGACAAAAAACTTTCCATTGAGGATGCGGACCATGTAGCCTTCAAGAAGCTTGCACAGCAGCCGTACGACCGGGCAGTGAAAGAAGGCGTGACTAATAGTCTCCTCCAAATCACCGCACCGGCCGCACTCAGGCGAAATGGCCTGTTGCGCTGCAAACAATCTCTTGCCGACCCAGAGGGCATTCCGAATGACCAGCCAGGTGAGGGAAGCCTCGTCATTATTGAGACACCTCAACCTGGGGGCCCAAGGCCACAGTAAGCCACCCTCCGCCTCCGTCACACCGAGCTCGCCAATCAGACCATCGCTAGCGGCCCCCCTCACTAAACATCGATATAATGCCCTACTCGACAACGGCCGGCTGTCAGAGAGACCTGTCTGCAGCCGAGAGAGCACTTTCAAGGCATGCCGACACTCGCGATAGAAGGGGCATTCGCATCTGGGCAACCGATGGGTCTCCCCATCAGCGAAATGCACACTTCTTAGCGACGGGAAAGATTGTTTGGCGTCTTCTTTCCAGACGCTTCCCGCCGCCGTGTCTCGTGAACACATCCGGTCTAGGAAAGTAAGACGCAAAGTATGGCGCCGTACCTCGACGTTAGGTACTCCTAGACCGCCTTCAGAAGGGTGAAGGTAACAGATCTCCCGTCGCACCAAAGGATGTCTCTTGGCCCAGAGAAACTGGAAGAGAATCCTTTCCAGCTTGAATAGGATGGTGGCCGGGATAGGAAGTACTGAAAGTCGGTAAACGGCTAGGGAGTAGATGTGCGAATTGCACATCTCTGCCCGACCCTTTAGGGAAAGCCTTCTACGCAGCCACAACTCAGTTGCGGCTACGACCTTATTCAGCACTTCCGACCAATTTTTCTCCAATTGAAGGTCGGGCCCAAACCAGACGCCGAGTATCTTGCACGGACCGTCTTTCCAAATGAAGGGGCCGGGAAGGACACAGCCTTTCCACGAGCCCAACCGCAAGCCGACAGACTTTTCGCGGTTAATCTTGGCCCCCGTTACAGCTTCGTACCTTCCGATTTCTTTGCTCACCTCCTCCACCTCGGCACTGCTCGTTACAAGCACGCTGACGTCGTCAGCGTATGCAGTGTACCTGGCCACCTCACTGGCGCCAGGTAACGTGAGGCCGCGTAGGACCGGGTTCGCCTTTATCCTGCGTAGAAAAGGCTCTAACGCCAGGATATATAGCATTGGCGATAACGGGCAACCTTGACGAATCGATCGAGTCAGAGTGAAGGGCTCCGACCTTACTCCATTCACCTCCACCACGACTCCGGGGGACGCATAAAGGAGACGTATCCAGGTGCGAAAATCAACCCCGAAGCCGGCCGAAGACAAGACAGCCTCCAGAAAAGCATGGTCAACCCTATCGAAGGCCTTGGACTGATCTAAATTGATCAGCGCGGCATTTCCGTCGACTTTTTCTACGATCGTGCGGACCAGATGAAGACTGTCCTGGATAGTCCTACCCTTCACAGCACAAGTCTGCTCGGGGCAAATCAGACTAGGCAGGACAGTCTGCAAACGGTTTGCCAAGATCTTCGCCAAAATCTTTAAGTCCGTGTTTAACATCGTTAAAGGGCGAAAGTTACTAACCCCATCCCCACCATGTTTGTTCTTACGAAGCAACTTCACTATACCCCTGGTGAAGCGTCTGGGTATAGTACCCTGCCTCATCCAGTTGTTATAGATGGTTGCCAGCAAGGGGACAAACATGTGCGACAACCTCAAGTACACTTCATAGGGCAGACCATCAATTCCGGGGGACTTATCCAACCCGACCGACTTCAGTGCAACCCGAATCTCCTCCTCCTTTATGAGCCCCTCACACCCAGCCGCTTCAGTCGCCGAAAGGCGAGGGAAGTCGGCAAGATAGGCGTCGAACTGAGCAGAACTCAGTCCGGGCTCCCCGGTGAAAAGCTTCAAGAAATACTGCCGAAACTCCCCACAGATGGCTTCGTTTGTAGTTCGACGGAGCCCCTCCGGCGATGTGACACTGGCGATATGCCGATCTGTAGCATGCCTCAGTTCCTCGGCCCGTAACTCCTGGGCCATATTCGTCGCCTCGCAGGACATTCTCTTTAACCTAGCCCTAACTACTAGAGCTTGGTACTCCATAATTTGCAAGGAGGCCAGCTCAGCCTTAGCTACGTTAACTTGCCCACTATCTCCCGCCAACACCGCCCTATCTAGCTTATCCTTAATCGACCTTTGCTCCGCTACCCTAGCTGACTTGAGTCTCCTACTATAGTCGGCCGCAAAGGATCTAATACTATCCTTAAGGTTAGCCCACCACCTATTACCCATAATGGCCCCCGTCAATTCCCGCTTTATCGTTAGTTCTAGCTGGTTCCGGAAGTCAGCCTCCGCCAAAAGGGAAAGGTTGAACTTCCAGTAACCAGACATCCTACATCTAGCCTTATCTAACCTAATCGACACACATAAAAATTTGTGGTCGGAATTTTTATACGCCTCAAAACTTGGACCACCTAAATAGTCTAAGTCGACTCGCTTAACTAACACTCGGTCCAAATAGCTATACAGCTGGGCCGAGGCGCCCCTACCGGTCCAAGTCCAAACTATCTTATTTGGATGCCTTTCGCGAAATTTGTCCACCAGATCAAATTTCTGGACAAACTCACGAAAATATCTGGCATCCAAGGGGTTAGTACCCGCACTAGTAGCCCCTCTATCTAAGTTGGGATCAAGGACGGCGTTCCAATCTCCCACTAAAATTACCCGCTTTGACGGAACGACGTACGGCTCGATGCGCCGGAAAAAGGCAGGAAGCTCACTGGTGGTATTGGGTCCATAAACCCCAATCAAACGAAACGCCTTGTCCTTTATGGTAACATCCAGAACACAAAGTCTGCCCGCCGGATCTGAAAGAACAAGAGCACACGAAGCGTCCAGACGTCTACTTACCAGCCAGGTGACACCTCTAGAACGACTATCAAAGCAAGCTGAGAAGGACAAATAGTCCCTCGCCAGAATACCTTCATAGAAGTTGGAGTCGAAGTGAGTCTCCTGTAAACAACAAATATCAATGCCACGACGCTGGAGGTATAACAATAGTTGGGATCGCTTAGAATCCGACCTCAGGCCGCGGCCATTTAAACTAGCCAACCTTAGATCCATCATGAAAGTTACAGGGGTTGAGTGCCCGGACTGAACATGGCTGGGGTCAGGACTCCGACGGTCTGGCTCATGGATCCCGTGGCCATCTCATTATCGATGGCTCCGTCATGAGCGAGACCCCCGACGTCCCGCGGAAAAGTTAGTTTCAAAGCCCTATAGAGGGAGGGGTGTAGAACAACAGGGACCCTCCCAACGAGCCCTTTACAGGATGAAAGATCGTCTTTTATGTATGATATAGGGCCGAGGGCCTCGTTGGCTTCCCCGAGCATTTTCATGACACCTTCCGACCCTCGGCCCTTCCGAATGACTGTGGTGATCCATGCATTGGGGAATTTTTTTGGGTCCTCCACATTATGTCCATTAACTTCCTTGAAGTTGTGGAGGACCCTTAAATCCTTCAACAGCTGCGGCTGGACCTTGTGAAGACGATCCAGGGCCCCCTCATCCACCCGGCAGATGTTTTCTCCGGTGTGGTGGCGTGGTTTGTCCTTCTTGTTTTTGTGTTTTGGGACCTCATCCCCCGAACTGTCGATTGATGAGCTCCGCTGCCGTTTCTTTCGTGTGGTGGAAGGTGAAGATGCTGCTGCTGTTACTGGTGGCAATGGTTTAGCTGGAGGAGACTCCAACGGCAGCGGAGGGGGGATGGGTCCCTTTTTCCTCTGTACTAAGACAGACATGAGAGGTGGAGGCATAGTTCTATGAGGTGGTGTAGTTGGTGGCGGTCTGATGGTTCGGGGTTGCCTTGGTGACGACGGGGTGGAATGAGAGGGCCCTGGTCGCGGAGCCGATTTTCTCTCCTGGTCCAGCCGCTTTTTGAATTCCAGGAGTTGTTCAAATTTCTCCCGGCCTGGGCTGAAAGATCTGACCCTGGCAGGTGTACGCTGTTTAGGAGGGGTTTTGAGTAGGGCTTTGTTTTTTTGGGGGGATGACTTCTGGGCATATGTGGGGGGTGGACTGTTGGCCTTTTTAGAGGGGGGTAAACTGTCGGTGCCTACCTGGGCCGACTTTTGGGAGCGAGGATCCTCAGGTTGGAGCTTCCTCCCACCTTTTCCCACAGTCAGCCACTCAGCCTTCGCCTCTTCGGAATTAACCGTAGGGGACGAAGGGGGAGTGGGGTTTTTTTTACCCGCTGGTGTGGGCGAGACTACGGGAGCCTCCTTTTCCGTGTTTATTTTAACCACAGGTGAGAGGGTATCCTGTTTGTGGTCGGGCTTCTTCGGGGCCTTCTTCCCCGGGCAAACTGCGGAGAGGTGACCAATCTCGCCACAGTGCCAGCAGGCGGGTTTCCTTCCCGATACTATTACGGGAAGCCTGCGCCCTTCCACCTCCAACCAGTTGGGAACGGAGTAGAAGGTTTTCATATCCAACATGATATCGAACCTCCATTCCCCACGCATTCCATCGTGTGTTGCTGAGACGATGTCACCAAACTGAAGCATATAGGCGGCTAAGTTTGCGTCTCGAAGGAAGCTAGGGACCTCGTATATTGAAACCGTGGTCCGCCGTCGCCCCATATATTCTGTTCTGAAAAAAAATTCTTTATTTTCCAGAGGTTTTTTTGTGAGGGCGACGGCATCTTCTATAGTCGGTAGCAATATATCCCAGAAAGCGTAAGAAGCACCAGCGATTATCGCTTGTGCCTTTACGCCCAGGCTGGAAATTTGACGAAGGACCATGTCTTTTGCGGGCTTAACGATTTTTCTGGATCGTTTGTCCACTAAAAAGACAGACACCGTTCTTTTTTTCTGGTCTTGTCTTACCTCCTCCAAATTGAACATAAGGCCATGCTCCTGTACTTCACTGGAGATGGCCTTTGCTCGCTGGAGCAGGTCGTCGACATCGACCTGTATTTTCGGGGGGGCTGTCCAACTATTTTCGCTTTTTTCTTTTTCATTTTCTTTTTCTTTTATGGTTTGAGATTTTTTGTCAGGGGAGGGTGGTTTATTTGATGGTGATTTTTCATTCTGGTCAGGGGGAGGGATGTTTTTAGGAATAGGTGACTTGTTTTTCTTTTTCACCTGGGGGGGAGGGTCACCCTTGGTAGGGGAGAAAAGGGCCTTTTTGGCCGAGCCATCTGGCCGGCCGGCCATAGATGATAGGCTGGTTTGAAAGAAAAAAAATAGTGGGGGTGTAGATGTATGAGAGAAAAACAAACAAAAAAAAAGGTGAAAAGATAAAAAAAAAACTTAGCTTTTTTTTTTTAAACCAACCAGGTCAAAAACCTTTCAGCCCGGCCGGGAGAAGACGTCGCAATGAGGTGGAAAAATGGTATAATCCTTTTGATGTTTTGCTGAAAATGAAATGTTCAAAAAAATAGTACTAGCCTAGTCGAAAGACAGAGATCCAGCATAGACAAGGAAACCTAGCTAGCCACAATATTTATTGTAAAAAAGAAAAAGTACAAATTTGGCACGAGGCCGAAAAATGAAGGGGGGAAGGCTGGTCTACACTATCCTAATCTCTAACTTAACTAGACTCATTCACTGACCAATACATATCTCCAAATTAAAAAAACACCAAAATACCTCAATTGAACATATCACTATCAAACTGCATCCACCAAAATCAACAATCACCAAAACAACACTTCTGCTCCATGGACTTCTAAACTTAAACCCATATTTACAAAGTGAGGGGGAGGGGAACATTTAAAAAAAAAAAAAAAAAAAACTAAACGAATACTATGTACATTTATTAACGAGTATTTTCCCCTAAAAACGAAAATGATCAAAACATATATACATTATGATAGTTAGTATGGGGTCCCCCCCACGTACTAAAACATGGCAGAAAAAGGAGTTAACCAGTCGAAAATAGTGTCGAAGGAGGAAAAATAATCAAATAAGATAAATAATTGGAGAAAATAAATAAACAATAAACATGAAATAAAATAAACCCTCCCTCGCACTCCTGGAGAACTCCAATTCCTGTCATCTAACAGAGGGGAAGGGAAGGGAGAGTAAAACAAAAGATGGGGACAAAAAAAGGGGGGGCCCGATGACCTTGCATACTCTAGCTAAGTTAACTCAATTAGGAACAAACTAAATCAAAATGGCCTAAAAAAATTCTAACTTACCTGGGCTGGGTGGTCATGTCCTTCCGGTAACTCAATATCCTTAAGTCCCTGGAACGTCCAAAGTGAAAATAAGGTTGGCTCCTACCACGCGACACAAGCGCGCAACAGTCACCCACCTTTCGCCAAACTCCAGTGAAGAGAGTCTTTTTCTCTCAGACCGGATTTTGACTTTGATTAGGTGTTTGTAAAATGCCACCAGGGTCTGAGAAGAAAAAGACTCACCCTCACAGAGTTCCTTCTTTCTTGTCGTCCAAATCACGACACGCATAACGCCGAGTAAGCAGAGAAACACATAATGTTCCTGTCTGTTCAACCTCGGCACCACATTGCTGCACACAGAACTGGCTTCCAGGACAAAAAACTTTCCATTGAGGATGCGGACCATGTAGCCTTCAAGAAGCTTGCACAGCGGCCGTACGACCGGGCAGTGAAAGAAGGCGTGACTAATAGTCTCCTCCAAATCACCGCACCGGCCGCACTCAGGCGAAATGGCCTGTTGCGCTGCAAACAATCTCTTGCCGACCCAAAGAGCATTCCGAATGACCAGCCAGGTGAGGGAAGCCTCGTCATTATTGAGACACCTCAACCTGGGGGCCCAAGGCCACAGTAAGCGACCCTCCGCCTCCGTCACACCGAGCTCGCCAATTAGACCATCGCTAGCGGCCCCCCTCACTAAACATCGATATAATGCCCTACTCGACAACGGCCGGCTGTCAGAGAGACCTGTCTGCAGCCGAGAGAGCACTTTCAAGGCATGCCGACACTCGCGATAGAAGGGGCATTCGCATCTGGGCAACCGATGGGTCTCCCCATCAGCAAAATGCACACTTCTTAGCGACGGGAAAGATTGTTTGGCGTCTTCTTTCCAGACGCTTCCCGCCGCCGTGTCTCGTGAACACATCCGGTCTAGGAAAGTAAGACGCAAAGTATGGCGCCGTACCTCGACGTTAGGTACTCCTAGACCGCCTTCAGAAGGGTGAAGGTAACAGATTTCCCGTCGCACCAAAGGATGTCTCTTGGCCCAGAGAAACTGGAAGAGAATCCTTTCCAGCTTGAATAGGATGGTGGCCGGGATAGGAAGTACTGAAAGTCGGTAAACGGCTAGGGAGTAGATGTGCGAATTGCACACCTCTGCCCGACCCTTTAGGGAAAGCCTTCTACGCAGCCACAACTCAGTTGCGGCTACGACCTTATTCAGCACTTCCGACCAATTTTTCTCCAATTGAAGGTCGGGCCCAAACCAGACGCCGAGTATCTTGCACGGACCGTCTTTCCAAATGAAGGGGCTGGGAAGGACACAGCCTTTCCACGAGCCCAACCGCAAGCCGACAGACTTTTCGCGGTTAATCTTGGCCCCCGTTACAGCTTCGTACCTTCCGATTTCTTTGCTCACCTCCTCCACCTCGGCACTGCTCGTTACAAGCACGCTGACGTCGTCAGCGTATGCAGTGTACCTGGCCACCTCACTGGCGCCAGGTAACGTGAGGCCGCGTAGGACCGGGTTCGCCTTTATCCTGCGTAGAAAAGGCTCTAACGCCAGGATATATAGCATTGGCGATAACGGGCAACCTTGACGAATCGATCGAGTCAGAGTGAAGGGCTCCGACCTTACTCCATTCACCTCCACCACGACTCCGGGGGACGCATAAAGGAGACGTATCCAGGTGCGAAAATCAACCCCGAAGCCGGCCGAAGACAAGACAGCCTCCAGAAAAGCATGGTCAACCCTATCGAAGGCCTTGGACTGATCTAAATTGATCAGCGCGGCATTTCCGTCGACTTTTTCTACGATCGTGCGGACCAGATGAAGACTGTCCTGGATAGTCCTACCCTTCACAGCACAAGTCTGCTCGGGGCAAATCAGACTAGGCAGGACAGTCTGCAAACGGTTTGCCAAGATCTTCGCCAAAATCTTTAAGTCCGTGTTTAACATCGTTAAAGGGCGAAAGTTACTAACCCCATCCCCACCATGTCTGTTTTTACGAAGCAACTTCACTATACCCCTGGTGAAGCGTCTGGGTATAGTACCCTGCCTCATCCAGTTGTTATAGATGGTTGCCAGCAAGGGGACAAACATGTGCGACAACCTCAAGTACACTTCATAGGGCAGACCATCAATTCCGGGGGACTTATCCAGCCCGACCGACTTCAGTGCAACCCGAATCTCCTCCTCCTTTATGAGCCCCTCACACCCAGCCGCTTCAGTCGCCGAAAGGCGAGGGAAGTCGGCAAGATAGGCGTCGAACTGAGCAGAACTCAGTCCGGGCTCCCTGGTGAAAAGCTTCAAGAAATACTGCCGAAACTCCCCACAGATGGCTTCGTTTGTAGTTCGACGGAGCCCCTCCGGCGATGTGACACTGGCGATATGCCGATCTGTAGCATGCCTCAGTTCCTCGGCCCGTAACTCCTGGGCCATATTCGTCGCCTCGCAGGACATTCTCTTTAACCTAGCCCTAACTACTAGAGCTTGGTACTCCATAATTTGCAAGGAGGCCAGCTCAGCCTTAGCTACGTTAACTTGCCCACTATCTCCCACCAACACCGCCCTATCTAGCTTATCCTTAATCGACCTTTGCTCCGCTACCCTAGCTGACTTGAGTCTCCTACTATAGTCGGCCGCAAAGGATCTAATACTATCCTTAAGGTTAGCCCACCACCTATTACCCATAATGGCCCCCGTCAATTCCCGCTTTATCGTTAGTTCTAGCTGGTTCCGGAAGTCAGCCTCCGCCAAAAGGGAAAGGTTGAACTTCCAGTAACCAGACATCCTACATCTAGCCTTATCTAACCTAATCGACACACATAAAAATTTGTGGTCGGAATTTTTATACGCCTCAAAACTTGGACCACCTAAATAGTCTAAGTCGACTCGCTTAACTAACACTCGGTCCAAATAGCTATACAGCTGGGCCGAGGCGCCCCTACCGGTCCAAGTCCAAACTATCTTATTTGGATGCCTTTCGCGAAATTTGTCCACCAGATCAAATTTCTGGACAAACTCACGAAAATATCTGGCATCCAAGGGGTTAGTACCCGCACTAGTAGCCCCTCTATCTAAGTTGGGATCAAGGACGGCGTTCCAATCTCCCACTAAAATTACCCGCTTTGACGGAACGACGTACGGCTCGATGCGCCGGAAAAAGGCAGGAAGCTCACTGGTGGTATTGGGTCCATAAACCCCAATCAAACGAAACGCCTTGTCCTTTATGGTAACATCCAGAACACAAAGTCTGCCCGCCGGATCTGAAAGAACAAGAGCACACGAAGCGTCAAGACGTCTACTTACCAGCCAGGTGACACCTCTAGAACGACTATCAAAGCAAGCTGAGAAGGACAAATAGTCCCTCGCCAGAATACCTTCATAGAAGTTGGAGTCGAAATGAGTCTCCTGTAAACAACAAATATCAATGCCGCGACGCTGGAGGTATAACAATAGTTGGGATCGCTTAGAATCCGACCTCAGGCCGCGGCCATTTAAACTAGCCAACCTTAGATCCATCATGAAAGTTACAGGGGTTGAGTGCCCGGACTGAACATGGCTGGGGTCAGGACTCCGACGGTCTGGCTCATGGATCCCGTGGCCATCTCATTATCGATGGCTCCGTCATGAGCGAGACCCCCGACGTCCCGCGGAAAAGTTAGTTTCAAAGCCCTATAGAGGGAGGGGTGTAGAACAACAGGGACCCTCCCAACGAGCCCTTTACAGGATGAAAGATCGTCTTTTATGTATGATATAGGGCCGAGGGCCTCGTTGGCTTCCCCGAGCATTTTCATGACACCTTCCGACCCTCGGCCCTTCCGAATGACTGTGGTGATCCATGCATTGGGGAATTTTTTTGGGTCCTCCACATTATGTCCATTAACTTCCTTGAAGTTGTGGAGGACCCTTAAATCCTTCAACAGCTGCGGCTGGACCTTGTGAAGACGATCCAGGGCCCCCTCATCCACCCGGCAGATGTTTTCTCCGGTGTGGTGGCGTGGTTTGTCCTTCTTGTTTTTGTGTTTTGGGACCTCATCCCCCGAACTGTCGATTGATGAGCTCCGCTGCCGTTTCTTTGGTGTGGTGGAAGGTGAAGATGCTGCTGCTGTTACTGGTGGTAATGGTTTAGCTGGAGGAGACTCCAACGGCAGCGGAGGGGGGATGGGTCCCTTTTTCCTCTGTACTAAGACAGACATGAGAGGTGGAGGCATAGTTCTATGAGGTGGTGTAGTTGGTGGCGGTCTGATGGTTCGGGGTTGCCTTGGTGACGACGGGGTGGAATGAGAGGGCCCTGGTCGCGGAGCCGATTTTCTCTCCTGGTCCAGCCGCTTTTTGAATTCCAGGAGTTGTTCAAATTTCTCCCGGCCTGGGCTGAAAGATCTGACCCTGGGAGGTGTACACTGTTTAGGAGGGGTTTTGGGTAGGGCTTTGTTTTTTGGGGGGGATGACTTCTGGGCATATGTGGGGGGTGGACTGTTGGCCTTTTTAGAGGGGGGTAAACTGTCGGTGCCTACCTGGGCCGACTTTTGGGAGCGAGGATCCTCAGGTTGGAGCTTCCTCCCACCTTTTCCCACAGTCAGCCACTCAGCCTTCGCCTCTTCGGAATTAACCGTAGGGGACGAAGGGGGAGTGGGGTTTTTTTTACCCGCTGGTGTGGGCGAGACTACGGGAGCCTCCTTTTCCGTGTTTATTTTAACCACAGGTGAGAGGGTATCCTGTTTGTGGTCGGGCTTCTTCGGGGCCTTCTTCCCCGGGCAAACTGCGGAGAGGTGACCAATCTCGCCACAGTGCCAGCAGGCGGGTTTCCTTCCCGATACTATTACGGGAAGCCTGCGCCCTTCCACCTCCAACCAGTTGGGAACGGAGTAGAAGGTTTTCATATCCAACATGATATCGAACCTCCATTCCCCACGCATTCCATCGTGTGTTGCTGAGACGATGTCACCAAACTGAAGCATATAGGCGGCTAAGTTTGCGTCTCGAAGGAAGCTAGGGACCTCGTATATTGAAACCGTGGTCCGCCGTCGCCCCATATATTCTGTTCTGAAAAAAAATTCTTTATTTTCCAGAGGTTTTTTTGTGAGGGCGACGGCATCTTCTATAGTCGGTAGCAATATATCCCAGAAAGCGTAAGAAGCACCAGCGATTATCGCTTGTGCCTTTACGCCCAGGCTGGAAATTTGACGAAGGACCATGTCTTTTGCGGGCTTAACGATTTTTCTGGATCGTTTGTCCACTAAAAAGACAGACACCGTTCTTTTTTTCTGGTCTTGTCTTACCTCCTCCAAATTGAACATAAGGCCATGCTCCTGTACTTCACTGGAGATGGCCTTTGCTCGCTGGAGCAGGTCGTCGACATCGACCTGTATTTTCGGGGGGGCTGTCCAACTATTTTCGCTTTTTTCTTTTTCATTTTCTTTTTCTTTTATGGTTTGAGATTTTTTGTCAGGGGAGGGTGGTTTATTTGATGGTGATTTTTCATTCTGGTCAGGGGGAGGGATGTTTTTAGGAATAGGTGACTTGTTTTTCTTTTTCACCTGGGGGGGAGGGTCACCCTTGGTAGGGGAGAAAAGGGCCTTTTTGGCCGAGCCATCTGGCCGGCCGGCCATAGATGATAGGCTGGTTTGAAAGAAAAAAAATAGTGGGGGTGTAGATGTATGAGAGAAAAACAAACAAAAAAAAAGGTGAAAAGATAAAAAAAAAACTTAGCTTTTTTTTTTTAAACCAACCAGGTCAAAAACCTTTCAGCCCGGCCGGGAGAAGACGTCGCAATGAGGTGGAAAAATGGTATAATCCTTTTGATGTTTTGCTGAAAATGAAATGTTCAAAAAAATAGTACTAGCCTAGTCGAAAGACAGAGATCCAGCATAGACAAGGAAACCTAGCTAGCCACAATATTTATTGTAAAAAAGAAAAAGTACAAATTTGGCACGAGGCCGAAAAATGAAGGGGGGAAGGCTGGTCTACACTATCCTAATCTCTAACTTAACTAGACTCATTCACTGACCAATACATATCTCCAAATTAAAAAAACACCAAAATACCTCAATTGAACATATCACTATCAAACTGCATCCACCAAAATCAACAATCACCAAAACAACACTTCTGCTCCATGGACTTCTAAACTTAAACCCATATTTACAAAGTGAGGGGGAGGGGAACATTTAAAAAAAAAAAAAAAAAAAACTAAACGAATACTATGTACATTTATTAACGAGTATTTTCCCCTAAAAACGAAAATGATCAAAACATATATACATTATGATAGTTAGTATGGGGTCCCCCCCACGTACTAAAACATGGCAGAAAAAGGAGTTAACCAGTCGAAAATAGTGTCGAAGGAGGAAAAATAATCAAATAAGATAAATAATTGGAGAAAATAAATAAACAATAAACATGAAATAAAATAAACCCTCCCTCGCACTCCTGGAGAACTCCAATTCCTGTCATCTAACAGAGGGGAAGGGAAGGGAGAGTAAAACAAAAGATGGGGACAAAAAAAGGGGGGGCCCGATGACCTTGCATACTCTAGCTAAGTTAACTCAATTAGGAACAAACTAAATCAAAATGGCCTAAAAAAATTCTAACTTACCTGGGCTGGGTGGTCATGTCCTTCCGGTAACTCAATATCCTTAAGTCCCTGGAACGTCCAAAGTGAAAATAAGGTTGGCTCCTACCACGCGACACAAGCGCGCAACAGTCACCCACCTTTCGCCAAACTCCAGTGAAGAGAGTCTTTTTCTCTCAGACCGGATTTTGACTTTGATTAGGTGTTTGTAAAATGCCACCAGGGTCTGAGAAGAAAAAGACTCACCCTCACAGAGTTCCTTCTTTCTTGTCGTCCAAATCACGACACGCATAACGCCGAGTAAGCAGAGAAACACATAATGTTCCTGTCTGTTCAACCTCGGCACCACATTGCTGCACACAGAACTGGCTTCCAGGACAAAAAACTTTCCATTGAGGATGCGGACCATGTAGCCTTCAAGAAGCTTGCACAGCGGCCGTACGACCGGGCAGTGAAAGAAGGCGTGACTAATAGTCTCCTCCAAATCACCGCACCGGCCGCACTCAGGCGAAATGGCCTGTTGCGCTGCAAACAATCTCTTGCCGACCCAAAGAGCATTCCGAATGACCAGCCAGGTGAGGGAAGCCTCGTCATTATTGAGACACCTCAACCTGGGGGCCCAAGGCCACAGTAAGCGACCCTCCGCCTCCGTCACACCGAGCTCGCCAATTAGACCATCGCTAGCGGCCCCCCTCACTAAACATCGATATAATGCCCTACTCGACAACGGCCGGCTGTCAGAGAGACCTGTCTGCAGCCGAGAGAGCACTTTCAAGGCATGCCGACACTCGCGATAGAAGGGGCATTCGCATCTGGGCAACCGATGGGTCTCCCCATCAGCAAAATGCACACTTCTTAGCGACGGGAAAGATTGTTTGGCGTCTTCTTTCCAGACGCTTCCCGCCGCCGTGTCTCGTGAACACATCCGGTCTAGGAAAGTAAGACGCAAAGTATGGCGCCGTACCTCGACGTTAGGTACTCCTAGACCGCCTTCAGAAGGGTGAAGGTAACAGATTTCCCGTCGCACCAAAGGATGTCTCTTGGCCCAGAGAAACTGGAAGAGAATCCTTTCCAGCTTGAATAGGATGGTGGCCGGGATAGGAAGTACTGAAAGTCGGTAAACGGCTAGGGAGTAGATGTGCGAATTGCACACCTCTGCCCGACCCTTTAGGGAAAGCCTTCTACGCAGCCACAACTCAGTTGCGGCTACGACCTTATTCAGCACTTCCGACCAATTTTTCTCCAATTGAAGGTCGGGCCCAAACCAGACGCCGAGTATCTTGCACGGACCGTCTTTCCAAATGAAGGGGCTGGGAAGGACACAGCCTTTCCACGAGCCCAACTGCAAGCCGACAGACTTTTCGCGGTTAATCTTGGCCCCCGTTACAGCTTCGTACCTTCCGATTTCTTTGCTCACCTCCTCCACCTCGGCACTGCTCGTTACAAGCACGCTGACGTCGTCAGCGTATGCAGTGTACCTGGCCACCTCACTGGCGCCAGGTAACGTGAGGCCGCGTAGGACCGGGTTCGCCTTTATCCTGCGTAGAAAAGGCTCTAACGCCAGGATATATAGCATTGGCGATAACGGGCAACCTTGACGAATCGATCGAGTCAGAGTGAAGGGCTCCGACCTTACTCCATTCACCTCCACCACGACTCCGGGGGACGCATAAAGGAGACGTATCCAGGTGCGAAAATCAACCCCGAAGCCGGCCGAAGACAAGACAGCCTCCAGAAAAGCATGGTCAACCCTATCGAAGGCCTTGGACTGATCTAAATTGATCAGCGCGGCATTTCCGTCGACTTTTTCTACGATCGTGCGGACCAGATGAAGACTGTCCTGGATAGTCCTACCCTTCACAGCACAAGTCTGCTCGGGGCAAATCAGACTAGGCAGGACAGTCTGCAAACGGTTTGCCAAGATCTTCGCCAAAATCTTTAAGTCCGTGTTTAACATCGTTAAAGGGCGAAAGTTACTAACCCCATCCCCACCATGTCTGTTTTTACGAAGCAACTTCACTATACCCCTGGTGAAGCGTCTGGGTATAGTACCCTGCCTCATCCAGTTGTTATAGATGGTTGCCAGCAAGGGGACAAACATGTGCGACAACCTCAAGTACACTTCATAGGGCAGACCATCAATTCCGGGGGACTTATCCAGCCCGACCGACTTCAGTGCAACCCGAATCTCCTCCTCCTTTATGAGCCCCTCACACCCAGCCGCTTCAGTCGCCGAAAGGCGAGGGAAGTCGGCAAGATAGGCGTCGAACTGAGCAGAACTCAGTCCGGGCTCCCTGGTGAAAAGCTTCAAGAAATACTGCCGAAACTCCCCACAGATGGCTTCGTTTGTAGTTCGACGGAGCCCCTCCGGCGATGTGACACTGGCGATATGCCGATCTGTAGCATGCCTCAGTTCCTCGGCCCGTAACTCCTGGGCCATATTCGTCGCCTCGCAGGACATTCTCTTTAACCTAGCCCTAACTACTAGAGCTTGGTACTCCATAATTTGCAAGGAGGCCAGCTCAGCCTTAGCTACGTTAACTTGCCCACTATCTCCCACCAACACCGCCCTATCTAGCTTATCCTTAATCGACCTTTGCTCCGCTACCCTAGCTGACTTGAGTCTCCTACTATAGTCGGCCGCAAAGGATCTAATACTATCCTTAAGGTTAGCCCACCACCTATTACCCATAATGGCCCCCGTCAATTCCCGCTTTATCGTTAGTTCTAGCTGGTTCCGGAAGTCAGCCTCCGCCAAAAGGGAAAGGTTGAACTTCCAGTAACCAGACATCCTACATCTAGCCTTATCTAACCTAATCGACACACATAAAAATTTGTGGTCGGAATTTTTATACGCCTCAAAACTTGGACCACCTAAATAGTCTAAGTCGACTCGCTTAACTAACACTCGGTCCAAATAGCTATACAGCTGGGCCGAGGCGCCCCTACCGGTCCAAGTCCAAACTATCTTATTTGGATGCCTTTCGCGAAATTTGTCCACCAGATCAAATTTCTGGACAAACTCACGAAAATATCTGGCATCCAAGGGGTTAGTACCCGCACTAGTAGCCCCTCTATCTAAGTTGGGATCAAGGACGGCGTTCCAATCTCCCACTAAAATTACCCGCTTTGACGGAACGACGTACGGCTCGATGCGCCGGAAAAAGGCAGGAAGCTCACTGGTGGTATTGGGTCCATAAACCCCAATCAAACGAAACGCCTTGTCCTTTATGGTAACATCCAGAACACAAAGTCTGCCCGCCGGATCTGAAAGAACAAGAGCACACGAAGCGTCAAGACGTCTACTTACCAGCCAGGTGACACCTCTAGAACGACTATCAAAGCAAGCTGAGAAGGACAAATAGTCCCTCGCCAGAATACCTTCATAGAAGTTGGAGTCGAAATGAGTCTCCTGTAAACAACAAATATCAATGCCGCGACGCTGGAGGTATAACAATAGTTGGGATCGCTTAGAATCCGACCTCAGGCCGCGGCCATTTAAACTAGCCAACCTTAGATCCATCATGAAAGTTACAGGGGTTGAGTGCCCGGACTGAACATGGCTGGGGTCAGGACTCCGACGGTCTGGCTCATGGATCCCGTGGCCATCTCATTATCGATGGCTCCGTCATGAGCGAGACCCCCGACGTCCCGCGGAAAAGTTAGTTTCAAAGCCCTATAGAGGGAGGGGTGTAGAACAACAGGGACCCTCCCAACGAGCCCTTTACAGGATGAAAGATCGTCTTTTATGTATGATATAGGGCCGAGGGCCTCGTTGGCTTCCCCGAGCATTTTCATGACACCTTCCGACCCTCGGCCCTTCCGAATGACTGTGGTGATCCATGCATTGGGGAATTTTTTTGGGTCCTCCACATTATGTCCATTAACTTCCTTGAAGTTGTGGAGGACCCTTAAATCCTTCAACAGCTGCGGCTGGACCTTGTGAAGACGATCCAGGGCCCCCTCATCCACCCGGCAGATGTTTTCTCCGGTGTGGTGGCGTGGTTTGTCCTTCTTGTTTTTGTGTTTTGGGACCTCATCCCCCGAACTGTCGATTGATGAGCTCCGCTGCCGTTTCTTTGGTGTGGTGGAAGGTGAAGATGCTGCTGCTGTTACTGGTGGTAATGGTTTAGCTGGAGGAGACTCCAACGGCAGCGGAGGGGGGATGGGTCCCTTTTTCCTCTGTACTAAGACAGACATGAGAGGTGGAGGCATAGTTCTATGAGGTGGTGTAGTTGGTGGCGGTCTGATGGTTCGGGGTTGCCTTGGTGACGACGGGGTGGAATGAGAGGGCCCTGGTCGCGGAGCCGATTTTCTCTCCTGGTCCAGCCGCTTTTTGAATTCCAGGAGTTGTTCAAATTTCTCCCGGCCTGGGCTGAAAGATCTGACCCTGGGAGGTGTACACTGTTTAGGAGGGGTTTTGGGTAGGGCTTTGTTTTTTGGGGGGGATGACTTCTGGGCATATGTGGGGGGTGGACTGTTGGCCTTTTTAGAGGGGGGTAAACTGTCGGTGCCTACCTGGGCCGACTTTTGGGAGCGAGGATCCTCAGGTTGGAGCTTCCTCCCACCTTTTCCCACAGTCAGCCACTCAGCCTTCGCCTCTTCGGAATTAACCGTAGGGGACGAAGGGGGAGTGGGGTTTTTTTTACCCGCTGGTGTGGGCGAGACTACGGGAGCCTCCTTTTCCGTGTTTATTTTAACCACAGGTGAGAGGGTATCCTGTTTGTGGTCGGGCTTCTTCGGGGCCTTCTTCCCCGGGCAAACTGCGGAGAGGTGACCAATCTCGCCACAGTGCCAGCAGGCGGGTTTCCTTCCCGATACTATTACGGGAAGCCTGCGCCCTTCCACCTCCAACCAGTTGGGAACGGAGTAGAAGGTTTTCATATCCAACATGATATCGAACCTCCATTCCCCACGCATTCCATCGTGTGTTGCTGAGACGATGTCACCAAACTGAAGCATATAGGCGGCTAAGTTTGCGTCTCGAAGGAAGCTAGGGACCTCGTATATTGAAACCGTGGTCCGCCGTCGCCCCATATATTCTGTTCTGAAAAAAAATTCTTTATTTTCCAGAGGTTTTTTTGTGAGGGCGACGGCATCTTCTATAGTCGGTAGCAATATATCCCAGAAAGCGTAAGAAGCACCAGCGATTATCGCTTGTGCCTTTACGCCCAGGCTGGAAATTTGACGAAGGACCATGTCTTTTGCGGGCTTAACGATTTTTCTGGATCGTTTGTCCACTAAAAAGACAGACACCGTTCTTTTTTTCTGGTCTTGTCTTACCTCCTCCAAATTGAACATAAGGCCATGCTCCTGTACTTCACTGGAGATGGCCTTTGCTCGCTGGAGCAGGTCGTCGACATCGACCTGTATTTTCGGGGGGGCTGTCCAACTATTTTCGCTTTTTTCTTTTTCATTTTCTTTTTCTTTTATGGTTTGAGATTTTTTGTCAGGGGAGGGTGGTTTATTTGATGGTGATTTTTCATTCTGGTCAGGGGGAGGGATGTTTTTAGGAATAGGTGACTTGTTTTTCTTTTTCACCTGGGGGGGAGGGTCACCCTTGGTAGGGGAGAAAAGGGCCTTTTTGGCCGAGCCATCTGGCCGGCCGGCCATAGATGATAGGCTGGTTTGAAAGAAAAAAAATAGTGGGGGTGTAGATGTATGAGAGAAAAACAAACAAAAAAAAGGTGAAAAGATAAAAAAAACTTAGCTTTTTTTTTTTTTTTAAAACCAACCAGGTCAAAAACCTTTCAGCCCGGCCGGGAGAAGACGTCGCAATGAGGTGGAAAAATGGTATAATCCTTTTGATGTTTTGCTGAAAATGAAATGTTCAAAAAAATAGTACTAGCCTAGTCGAAAGACAGAGGTCCAGCATAGACAAGGAAACCTAGCTAGCCACAATATTTATTGTAAAAAAGAAAAAGTACAAATTTGGCACGAGGCCGAAAAATGGGGGGGGGAAGGCTGGTCTACACTATCCTAATCTCTAACTTAACTAGACTCATTCACTGACCAATACATATCTCCAAATTAAAAAAACACCAAAATACCTCAATTGAACATATCACTATCAAACTGCATCCACCAAAATCAACAATCACCAAAACAACACTTCTGCTCCATGGACTTCTAAACTTAAACCCATATTTACAAAGTGAGGGGGAGGGGAACATTTAAAAAAAAAACTAAACGAATGCTATGTACATTTATTAACGAGTATTTTCCCCTAAAAACGAAAATGATCAAAACATATATACATTATGATAGTTAGTATGGGGTCCCCCCCACGTACTAAAACATGGCAGAAAAAGGAGTTAACCAGTCGAAAATAGTGTCGAAGGAGGAAAAATAATCAAATAAGATAAATAATTGGAGAAAATAAATAAACAATAAACATGAAATAAAATAAACCCTCCCTCGCACTCCTGGAGAACTCCAATTCCTGTCATCTAACAGAGGGGAAGGGAAGGGAGAGTAAAACAAAAGATGGGGACAAAAAAAAGGGGGGGCCCGATGACCTTGCATACTCTAGCTAAGTTAACTCAATTAGGAACAAACTAAATCAAAATGGCCTAAAAAAATTCTAACTTACCTGGGCTGGGTGGTCATGTCCTTCCGGTAACTCAATATCCTTAAGTCCCTGGAACGTCCAAAGTGAAAATAAGGTTGGCTCCTACCACGCGACACAAGCGCGCAACAGTCACCCACCTTTCGCCAAACTCCAGTGAAGAGAGTCTTTTTCTCTCAGACCGGATTTTGACTTTGATTAGGTGTTTGTAAAATGCCACCAGGGTCTGAGAAGAAAAAGACTCACCCTCACAGAGTTCCTTCTTTCTTGTCGTCCAAATCACGACACGCATAACGCCGAGTAAGCAGAGAAACACATAATGTTCCTGTCTGTTCAACCTCGGCACCACATTGCTGCACACAGAACTGGCTTCCAGGACAAAAAACTTTCCATTGAGGATGCGGACCATGTAGCCTTCAAGAAGCTTGCACAGCGGCCGTACGACTGGGCAGTGAAAGAAGGCGTGACTAATAGTCTCCTCCAAATCACCGCACCGGCCGCACTCAGGCGAAATAGCCTGTTGCGCTGCAAACAATCTCTTGCCGACCCAGAGAGCATTCCGAATGACCAGCCAGGTGAGGGAAGCCTCGTCATTATTGAGACACCTCAACCTGGGGGCCCAAGGCCACAGTAAGCGACCCTCCGCCTCCGTCACACCGAGCTCGCCAATTAGACCATCGCTAGCGGCCCCCCTCACTAAACATCGATATAATGCCCTACTCGACAACGGCCGGCTGTCAGAGAGACCTGTCTGCAGCCGAGAGAGCACTTTCAAGGCATGCCGACACTCGCGATAGAAGGGGCATTCGCATCTGGGCAACCGATGGGTCTCCCCATCAGCAAAATGCACACTTCTTAGCGACGGGAAAGATTGTTTGGCGTCTTCTTTCCAGACGCTTCCCGCCGCCGTGTCTCGTGAACACATCCGGTCTAGGAAAGTAAGACGCAAAGTATGGCGCCGTACCTCGACGTTAGGTACTCCTAGACCGCCTTCAGAAGGGTGAAGGTAACAGATCTCCCGTCGCACCAAAGGATGTCTCTTGGCCCAGAGAAACTGGAAGAGAATCCTTTCCAGCTTGAATAGGATGGTGGCCGGGATAGGAAGTACTGAAAGTCGGTAAACGGCTAGGGAGTAGATGTGCGAATTGCACACCTCTGCCCGACCCTTTAGGGAAAGCCTTCTACGCAGCCACAACTCAGTTGCGGCTACGACCTTATTCAGCACTTCCGACCAATTTTTCTCCAATTGAAGGTCGGGCCCAAACCAGACGCCGAGTATCTTGCACGGACCGTCTTTCCAAATGAAGGGGCCGGGAAGGACACAGCCTTTCCACGAGCCCAACCGCAAGCCGACAGACTTTTCGCGGTTAATCTTGGCCCCCGTTACAGCTTCGTACCTTCCGATTTCTTTGCTCACCTCCTCCACCTCGGCACTGCTCGTTACAAGCACGCTGACGTCGTCAGCGTATGCAGTGTACCTGGCCACCTCACTGGCGCCAGGTAACGTGAGGCCGCGTAGGACCGGGTTCGCCTTTATCCTGCGTAGAAAAGGCTCTAACGCCAGGATATATAGCATTGGCGATAACGGGCAACCTTGACGAATCGATCGAGTCAGAGTGAAGGGCTCCGACCTTACTCCATTCACCTCCACCACGACTCCGGGGGACGCATAAAGGAGACGTATCCAGGTGCGAAAATCAACCCCGAAGCCGGCCGAAGACAAGACAGCCTCCAGAAAAGCATGGTCTACCCTATCGAAGGCCTTGGACTGATCTAAATTGATCAGCGCGGCATTTCCGTCGACTTTTTCTACGATCGTGCGGACCAGATGAAGACTGTCCTGGATAGTCCTACCCTTCACAGCACAAGTCTGCTCGGGGCAAATCAGACTAGGCAGGACAGTCTGCAAACGGTTTGCCAAGATCTTCGCCAAAATCTTTAAGTCCGTGTTTAACATCGTTAAAGGGCGAAAGTTACTAACCCCATCCCCACCATGTCTGTTTTTACGAAGCAACTTCACTATACCCCTGGTGAAGCGTCTGGGTATAGTACCCTGCCTCATCCAGTTGTTATAGATGGTTGCCAGCAAGGGGACAAACATGTGCGACAACCTCAAGTACACTTCATAGGGCAGACCATCAATTCCGGGGGACTTATCCAGCCCGACCGACTTCAGTGCAACCCGAATCTCCTCCTCCTTTATGAGCCCCTCACACCCAGCCGCTTCAGTCGCCGAAAGGCGAGGGAAGTCGGCAAGATAGGCGTCGAACTGAGCAGAACTCAGTCCGGGCTCCCTGGTGAAAAGCTTCAAGAAATACTGCCGAAACTCCCCACAGATGGCTTCGTTTGTAGTTCGACGGAGCCCCTCCGGCGATGTGACACTGGCGATATGCCGATCTGTAGCATGCCTCAGTTCCTCGGCCCGTAACTCCTGGGCCATATTCGTCGCCTCGCAGGACATTCTCTTTAACCTAGCCCTAACTACTAGAGCTTGGTACTCCATAATTTGCAAGGAGGCCAGCTCAGCCTTAGCTACGTTAACTTGCCCACTATCTCCCACCAACACCGCCCTATCTAGCTTATCCTTAATCGACCTTTGCTCCGCTACCCTAGCTGACTTGAGTCTCCTACTATAGTCGGCCGCAAAGGATCTAATACTATCCTTAAGGTTAGCCCACCACCTATTACCCATAATGGCCCCCGTCAATTCCCGCTTTATCGTTAGTTCTAGCTGGTTCCGGAAGTCAGCCTCCGCCAAAAGGGAAAGGTTGAACTTCCAGTAACCAGACATCCTACATCTAGCCTTATCTAACCTAATCGACACACATAAAAATTTGTGGTCGGAATTTTTATACGCCTCAAAACTTGGACCACCTAAATAGTCTAAGTCGACTCGCTTAACTAACACTCGGTCCAAATAGCTATACAGCTGGGCCGAGGCGCCCCTACCGGTCCAAGTCCAAACTATCTTATTTGGATGCCTTTCGCGAAATTTGTCCACCAGATCAAATTTCTGGACAAACTCACGAAAATATCTGGCATCCAAGGGGTTAGTACCCGCACTAGTAGCCCCTCTATCTAAGTTGGGATCAAGGACGGCGTTCCAATCTCCCACTAAAATTACCCGCTTTGACGGAACGACGTACGGCTCGATGCGCCGGAAAAAGGCAGGAAGCTCACTGGTGGTATTGGGTCCATAAACCCCAATCAAACGAAACGCCTTGTCCTTTATGGTAACATCCAGAACACAAAGTCTGCCCGCCGGATCTGAAAGAACAAGAGCACACGAAGCGTCCAGACGTCTACTTACCAGCCAGGTGACACCTCTAGAACGACTATCAAAGCATGCTGAGAAGGACAAATAGTCCCTCGCCAGAATACCTTCATAGAAGTTGGAGTCGAAGTGAGTCTCCTGTAAACAACAAATATCAATGCCGCGACGCTGGAGGTATAACAATAGTTGGGATCGCTTAGAATCCGACCTCAGGCCGCGGCCATTTAAACTAGCCAACCTTAGATCCATCATGAAAGTTACAGGGGTTGAGTGCCCGGACTGAACATGGCTGGGGTCAGGACTCCGACGGTCTGGCTCATGGATCCCGTGGCCATCTCATTATCGATGGCTCCGTCATGAGCGAGACCCCCGACGTCCCGCGGAAAAGTTAGTTTCAAAGCCCTATAGAGGGAGGGGTGTAGAACAACAGGGACCCTCCCAACGAGCCCTTTACAGGATGAAAGATCGTCTTTTATGTATGATATAGGGCCGAGGGCCTCGTTGGCTTCCCCGAGCATTTTCATGACACCTTCCGACCCTCGGCCCTTCCGAATGACTGTGGTGATCCATGCATTGGGGAATTTTTTTGGGTCCTCCACATTATGTCCATTAACTTCCTTGAAGTTGTGGAGGACCCTTAAATCCTTCAACAGCTGCGGCTGGACCTTGTGAAGACGATCCAGGGCCCCCTCATCCACCCGGCAGATGTTTTCTCCGGTGTGGTGGCGTGGTTTGTCCTTCTTGTTTTTGTGTTTTGGGACCTCATCCCCCGAACTGTCGATTGATGAGCTCCGCTGCCGTTTCTTTGGTGTGGTGGAAGGTGAAGATGCTGCTGCTGTTACTGGTGGTAATGGTTTAGCTGGAGGAGACTCCAACGGCAGCGGAGGGGGGATGGGTCCCTTTTTCCTCTGTACTAAGACAGACATGAGAGGTGGAGGCATAGTTCTATGAGGTGGTGTAGTTGGTGGCGGTCTGATGGTTCGGGGTTGCCTTGGTGACGACGGGGTGGAATGAGAGGGCCCTGGTCGCGGAGCCGATTTTCTCTCCTGGTCCAGCCGCTTTTTGAATTCCAGGAGTTGTTCAAATTTCTCCCGGCCTGGGCTGAAAGATCTGACCCTGGGAGGTGTACGCTGTTTAGGAGGGGTTTTGGGTAGGGCTTTGTTTTTTTGGGGGGATGACTTCTGGGCATATGTGGGGGGTGGACTGTTGGCCTTTTTAGAGGGGGGTAAACTGTCGGTGCCTACCTGGGCCGACTTTTGGGAGCGAGGATCCTCAGGTTGGAGCTTCCTCCCACCTTTTCCCACAGTCAGCCACTCAGCCTTCGCCTCTTCGGAATTAACCGTAGGGGACGAAGGGGGAGTGGGGTTTTTTTTACCCGCTGGTGTGGGCGAGACTACGGGAGCCTCCTTTTCCGTGTTTATTTTAACCACAGGTGAGAGGGTATCCTGTTTGTGGTCGGGCTTCTTCGGGGCCTTCTTCCCCGGGCAAACTGCGGAGAGGTGACCAATCTCGCCACAGTGCCAGCAGGCGGGTTTCCTTCCCGATACTATTACGGGAAGCCTGCGCCCTTCCACCTCCAACCAGTTGGGAACGGAGTAGAAGGTTTTCATATCCAACATGATATCGAATCTCCATTCCCCACGCATTCCATCGTGTGTTGCTGAGACGATGTCACCAAACTGAAGCATATAGGCGGCTAAGTTTGCGTCTCGAAGGAAGCTAGGGACCTCGTATATTGAAACCGTGGTCCGCCGTCGCCCCATATATTCTGTTCTGAAAAAAAAATTCTTTATTTTCCAGAGGTTTTTTTGTGAGGGCGACGGCATCTTCTATAGTCGGTAGCAATATATCCCAGAAAGCGTAAGAAGCACCAGCGATTATCGCTTGTGCCTTTACGCCCAGGCTGGAAATTTGACGAAGGACCATGTCTTTTGCGGGCTTAACGATTTTTCTGGATCGTTTGTCCACTAAAAAGACAGACACCGTTCTTTTTTTCTGGTCTTGTCTTACCTCCTCCAAATTGAACATAAGGCCATGCTCCTGTACTTCACTGGAGATGGCCTTTGCTCGCTGGAGCAGGTCGTCGACATCGACCTGTATTTTCGGGGGGGCTGTCCAACTATTTTCGCTTTTTTCTTTTTCATTTTCTTTTTCTTTTATGGTTTGAGATTTTTTGTCAGGGGAGGGTGGTTTATTTGATGGTGATTTTTCATTCTGGTCAGGGGGAGGGATGTTTTTAGGAATAGGTGACTTGTTTTTCTTTTTCACCTGGGGGGGAGGGTCACCCTTGGTAGGGGAGAAAAGGGCCTTTTTGGCCGAGCCATCTGGCCGGCCGGCCATAGATGATAGGCTGGTTTGAAAGAAAAAAATAGTGGGGGTGTAGATGTATGAGAGAAAAAACAAACAAAAAAAAGGTGAAAAGATAAAAAAAAACTTAGCTTTTTTTTTTTTAAACCAACCAGGTCAAAAACCTTTCAGCCCGGCCGGGAGAAGACGTCGCAATGAGGTGGAAAAATGGTATAATCCTTTTGATGTTTTGCTGAAAATGAAATGTTCAAAAAAATAGTACTAGCCTAGTCGAAAGACAGAGGTCCAGCATAGACAAGGAAACCTAGCTAGCCACATTCTCCGACCTATTCAACAGTACAATATATAACCATTCATCCATCGCCGAGACTGCGCAGAAGAGAGCTTAGCCGGTATGTCACATGAGGGCGAGTCCATCTGTAGGGGAGACACCTCAACAAAAAAAATGTAATGAACAGAATGTATTTTGCAGCAGAATGTTGTAATTTTGATCGAAAATGGTTTGAGACCATTTTATGACCATATGTGTTAAATTTTCTTCTTTATAATGATTATCCAAAACGCCTTATTAAAAGCTTAGTCGAAAATTTATTGTCTGAAAACAAGGTTTAAGCATGGAAATGGTAGAATAATAAAGTTGCGACCTTTCTCGTCTCCTGGATTTGGTGAACTAATTCTATGCGATAATTATACCGAGAACCTTGAACTTATTTGACCCAAGTGTGTAGAATATTTCATCTCTATTAACCATGACCGGGTACAAGTGTTAAATTATTGTAAGTATTCCTTATTATTCTTATCTGTAGTTGGGATTGAACCGGCAACTTCCAGATGACTTTAACTTAGTAACACTTTCCAACCAAATGCCTCATCCACTGCCGAATGTGTCCTTATATGTATGTAATACATTACGTTAACAACTTTAACATTTTCTTTTAAAAAACACAACTCGGTCAATTTTCCTTCTACATTGATAATGTAGAAAAACAGAAGTAATAAAAATAAAGATCGGTTTTTATTTTAGGTGTCAATCTTGATAAATTGCAAAAAATCAAAATCTATTCTTTCTTTTTCTGTTATAAATGCATCGCAACTAATTACAGAGAAAAAGGTCGTTCAACTCAATTGTATACTTGACTCTCATATTTCATTATTCATCACGTCTCATTGACAACATAGATAGAATTTTCTAAAACATTTTAACAAGGACCCAATTTTTCCTAAGAATATATATATATATATATATATATATATATATATATATATATATATATCCGAGGATCATTAAATAAGTTTCCAGACTTTTTTCGTATAGGCACTTTTATTGATAGTACACACATGAAACTCAAGTCCCCTTCGAAGTAATCTCCTCCGGATGTAATGCACATGCTGTACTGTTCCAACAACTTCTAGAAGGCCCCGTGGAAGTCCTCTTGTGTGAGCGTGTCAATAACCTTCGTCACAGCCTCTTTTATCTCGTCAGTTGTCTCTTAACGACAGCCTCTGAGATTAGGGAATACCCAAAAGTCACAGGGAGCAAGGTCTCGACTATAGGGAGGCTGAGGAACTGTCTTGAGGCCCATCTTGGTCAAATATTCCGTGACAAGGATGGAGTTGTAGACTGGTACATTGTCTTTGTGGAAATGCCACAGAGCCGATTTGATGAGTGTTAGCCTCTTCCGACGGAATCTCTTGCTGAACTCCCTTAAAACATAAACATAGTAACCCTAACCCTAACCCTTTTGCTAATCAACTCTGGTGTATTGACTTCCTTACTCCTCCCATACCTCTCATTATCCCTCACAGACTCCCTGCCTTCCTTGAATCTCTTATACCACTCAAATACTGATGCTCGATTCATGCAAGATGCTCCAAAAGCAGTCTGAAGCATTCCATACGTTGTTTCTGTGGTATTTTTTCTAAGTTTAAAACAGGAGTTTATTGCATATCGTTCTTCTAAAGTGTCCTTACGTCCAGATTGCATTTTTGAAATTCACCAGCTGTGACAATCTGGCTTTAGTAGAGTATATTCCAATTCCTATTGTAGCTGTTCATTTGAAGCTGAAATCCTAAAAATTAGTCAGTCATCTCATAAGATGTATAGCAATAACATACTGAGTTGTTAAGAGTGTACGACAATTCCTGTACAAAAAAAGTCTGGAAACTTATTGAAGGCACCATATATATATATATATATATATATATATATATATATATATATATATATATATTAGAAAAAAAAAACAAACATAAGATACTTGCGTTCATAAATAAGATTTTGGTTTTATTTTGGGATGAATGCTTTTGGCGACATCATATTCGTATACTCAACGTTGGAACAGTCTTTGTTCTCTATCAATCTTTTCTTTTTCAGAACGCCATGACGTTTCGCATGAGAAAAGATTCCAATGACATAAAGACTTGATGTATACCCATTGGGAAGCATGAATTCAACTACACGTGAAAACGAAATTTCCAAATAGAAGAAAAACGTGCCTTATAAATACACACACACACACACACACACAAACATACATATATATATATATATATATATATATATATATATATATCTAAGTGTGTATGTGTGGGTGTATTTGCCAACTCCTCCAAAAGTGCAAGATATGACACGAGATCAATTTCTTAGCGGAGTTTTACAAGTTTGAATACAGAGTTTTCCTTCTTCTTGATTGGTTTTCAGATCTAGGTTAAAGAGCCTAGTCGAGCCGACTCTTCATCTATAGCTGGAAGAAGAATAGTTAGATAAATTCCCTTTTGAAAGGTATTAGCGCTATGTGAAATGCAAACAGCCTCGTCCAGGTTTTGAACTTTGGTCACCGTGTCATTTCTTGCGTCGATAGCCATTAGATAACGAGCGTATACATGTTTAAATATATATATTATATGTGTATATAGTGTTTCAAATTTTTAATATCATTTGTTTTTGTTTTTTTCCTCCCTAAAACTCATTTACCCGGAATTCCTTTACGATCCATTATTTCCAGGATGGGAACTGCACCCCTATATATATATATATATATATATATATATATATATATATATATATGCAAAGCTCTTCTCATGAATTGTGCACTCTGATAACCGATAAGTGTTTATGTAAATAGATGTATACGTAAAATTCCTTCACTCATGCTAAGAGGGACGATAGCTTTGGGTTAAGATATCCGACTGCAGTAAAGTCAGCCAGATTATGATCCCAACTTGAAGCATTTCACGCATCAAGCCATACTGAAGAGTTGAGATACAACGAAACATTCTGTCTATGAATGACAATATGTATATGATCCTCACCCCGTGTGTTGAGCATTTAAGTTTGGAATTGCCGGTGCCCAAATACACATGAATGCAAAGCTCTTCTCATTAATTTTTCGCCTCCGTAGTCGATAAGCGTATATGTAAATAAATATATACGCTTGCGCTGAGTGGGACGAAAGATTTAGGGTAAGATATCCGACTGATATAAAGTCAGCCGGGTTTCAACCCAGCTTGAAGCATCTCACGCGTCTTGCCTCCTTTAAGATTTGTAATGCAACGAAACAGTCTGTGGAAGAGCATACGTTGGTCTAAGTTAGAACGACGTAGATGCAGAATCAACGACGCTTAGAGACTGTCAGATTCTCGCCAATGATCTGATGATCACATAGGTGTGCAATTGACATTCCCAGAGTGCCGTTGACTCTGTGTCTTCGATATCCTAACTTATATATAATAAATCTTGTTATTAAATTTTTTTAAAATTCTGAAATGTGAAAAGATAAATCTTCACCATAATTTGAAAATTTTTTTTCAAATAAAACATTATTTTTGAAATTTAAAAGTCTTACAAAATTCTGGTTGCATTCGGTCTTCCCATCATTGCACTTGCAGGGTTATCAAATTAAGTATTTTGATAATTGGAAAAAAAAATTGGAATTATTCCTTAATCCTCATCTATTGTAATTTTAAGATTTTTTAATGGAAGATATGAATGCAACATGTACGGAGACTCAGTTATACAAAAACATGCCATCTTGGTGGGGTTTTTTTTGTTTTGTTTTGTTTTGTTTCTTCTTTCACTACGTTTCGGCCAAATTTCACCTCTGGCCTTCTTCAGGTGATTTTACCGCGACCTCGGATAGGAATGATGAGGGTGATCAAGGATGGATTTTTGGGTCTTATAAATCCTTATCTGGTCTTCCATTGTCAGGTCCGTACCGAACTTTTGTAATTGTCTTTAATTGGAATCATTTTGAGATGAGGCTTCTTAATCTGAGAATTAATTTTTATTTATTGCGGACTTTTTGTCCTCATCTTGGTAGGTTTTTGTGTGTGTGTGTGTGTGTGTGTGTGTGTGTGTGTGTGTGTGTGTGTGTGTGTGTGTGTGTGTGTGTGTGTGTTGTTGTTGTTTCTTCTTTCACTACGTTTCGGCCAAATTTCACCTCTGGCCTTTTGTTGTCTATCGCACAACACAAAAAACAACAGAGGTGAATTTGGCCGAAACGTAGTGAAAGAAGAAACCACACCAAAAAAAAAAACTACCAAGATGAGGACAAAAAGTCCGCAATAAATAAAAATTAATTCTCAGATTAAGAAGCCTCATCTCAAAATGATTCCAATTAAAGACAATTACAAAAACATGCCATTCACAATATTCTTTCATCCACGTCATATCATTGAATATGAGGGGCATGTCCTATTTGATAAGTCAAACTTCAATTCTGATTCCGATTTTGAACGCAAATGAGGTCCAAGATAGGAATGTAAAATTCTTGGCAGGAGCACCTTACATTTCTGCGAAAATGGTGATAAATCAGCTTCGTTAAACTTTCAGCATTGCATCACATCTCTACTGAAAATGTAAACGTGTGCATAAGTGTAGACCCATGACACACCCAAGCACATTCAACTATTTTTATTCTTATGGTGATAAAGCTAATGTAAAATGACTAATTTCAATTAACTGTACTCACCCGTTTTTACTGAAAGTGCCAGACGCTTTAAGAAAAACATGAATACTCACAAATACGTGCGACACATTCACATGACAGGAAGCTGAAATAAAAAAAAAAAAGGTCTATCAACAGAATTTGAAAGTCTTGCAGCGAGGTTCAAAAATGAATGCTCACACATCTAGACACGTACGTAACGACAGGTGGGGAATAGTTTTTCAAAATTCTGGATAGGTTCAGGTTTTTTTTTCTCAAACAGAAATTATCTTTGGAAGTGTTTGCTGTGGTAATAGCAATCGTTTGTACCGTGAACAAAAATATTTCATGAATGTGTTTAGTCCTTTTACAAATGATTAACAACAGCAGGAAAGCAATAGTAGAATATGAGTTATATATATATATATATATATATATATATATATATATATAGAGAGAGAGAGAGAGTATAAAATCTTTTTCTTTGACTCAACATGTAGGATTTAAGCATTTGCAAAAGAGTCATTAAATCTAATGTTCCCCGTACCTTTGTGTAATGAGTTAGTTTAAATTATATATATATATATATATATATATATATATATATATATACGAGGATCATTAAATAAGTTTCCAGACATTTTTCATATGGGCAATTCTATTGATATTACACGCATGAAACTCTAGTCCCCTTCGAAGTAATCTCCTCCGGATGCAATGCACTTTTTGTACTGTTCCAACAACTTCTGGAAGTCCTCTTGTGTGAGCGTGTCAATAACCTTCGTCACAGCCTCTTTCATCTCCTCAATTCTCTCATAACGACAGCCTCTGAACTTAGGGAATAACCAAAAGTCACAGGGAGCAAGGTTTCGACTATAGGGGGTGAGAAACTGTCTCGTTGCCCATCTTAGTCAAATAGTCTGCGACAAGGATGGAGTTGTAGACTGGTGCATTGTCCTGGTGGAAATGACACTGACCCGATTTGAAGAGTGCTGGCCTCTTCCAATGGAATCTCTTGCTGAACTCCCTTAAAACCTCAACATAGTAACCCTAACCCTAATCCTTTGGGCAATCAACTCTGGTCTATTGACTTCCTTACTCCTCCCACACCTCTCATTATCCCTCACAGACTCCCTGCCTTCCTTGAATCTCTTATGCCACTCAAAAACCAATGCTCGACTCATGCAAGATGCACCAAAAAGCAATCTGAAGCATTTCATACGTTGTTTCTGTGGTATTTTTTCCAAATTTAAAACAGAATTTTATTGCATATCGTTCTTCTAAAGTGTCCTTACGTCCAGATTGCATTTTTGAAATTCACCAGCTGTGACAATCAGGCTTTAATAGTGTGTATTCCAATTCCTGTTGTAGCTGTTCATTTGAAGCTGAAATCATAAAAATCAGTCAGTCATATCATAAGATGTATAGCAATAACATACTGCATTTTCAAGAGGGTACGACAATTTTAAATGCCAAAAAGTCTGAAAACTTATTGAATGCACCACGTATATATATGGGGGGGTGATAAACAATCTGGTTAGACAATTTACCTTTGGACACTGCTATGTTCTGTAATTTTCATGTCATACAATATGAGTTTGTGCAAAAAAAAAGAATGTATATGATTATATACAGACACACAAATATCGATCTGTGCATATATCTTTCTTCAGTCATTCTTTGATTTCGATGATAATTGTACTTCGAATTTGCTTTTGGCTTTTATGCTCTTACATAGAGAATAAATTATAATTTTGCGGTGTGTTATATCAAGTGATACGATATCAAGTATGTAATACCAAAACGAAATTACATCGTTATATGGTTTTATATATTTTTATCCTGTTTTAATTAACATGAAGTTGGAAATATCTTCTTGGTGAAATGGTTAAATCTCTGGACTGTGGAATCGTTATAAGTAAGTTCGAGCTCCGAGTCGCGCTCTTACGCTCACCTTTCGGATAAATAACCTCGAGAAGGGTACGAACCCTCATATCCTCCTTGCTATGGCTTAAATGGTACTATTATTGTTCTTCTAGAAGAATGGTTGTTTGTTTGGGTTTTATGGCATATCAAACTTTGTTGGTTATTTAATGCCAAATACATATTCATACAAATAAACAGTTCTATTTCAGACAATTCGGTTTAATATAAGTACACAGTTGAATTGTCAAAAACATTTCTCTTTCAAGATATTCACTTTGGTCAAACAGTTCTAATTCAAACTATTTCTTTTAGTATAAGTATAGTTTTTGTTTCCAAACAGTTAAATGTCAAAACTGTTCTATTTTAAACTATTCAGTTTAGCATAATTACAGTTTCGATGTCAAAAATAGTTCTATCTCAATCAATCAAGTTTAGCATAGAAAAACAGTTCCATTCCAAACAATTCAGTTTAGCATAAGTACGCAGCTTAAATGTAAAAAAAGTTCTCTTTCTAGCAATGCAGTTTAGCATAAGTACACAGTTTAGTTCTATTTGACCCATAGATAGGACCCTTATCAGGTGCTACCACTATGTGCCAGAGTGGACCGGGAAGCGATGGTAAAGAAGAGGAACTCCGAATTCCGCAAAGCTCCAGGGTTACTTTGCCCAATCGGCCGGAGCTGTACAATACACCGACTACACTTCTGCAGAAGGGTAAGACCCCCCCAACGAGTGTCCTGGATATGACACTAAACAATCTGATGGTAAAATTCCAGTGATTGTGGAAGTTTGGGGAATCCAAAACTTCCCTTCATTGTCATCACTCTCAGGTCCACACTGACCCGGTGTTGTAGCACCTATGGGTTAAATAGAACTAAACTGCGTACTCATGCTAAACTGAATTGTTTGAATTAGAACTGTTTGACTAAACTGAATAGCTCGAAATAGAAATGTTTTTGATAATTAAACTGTGCACTTACGTTTAAACTGTGTACTTATGCTAAACTAAATTGTTTGAAATGGAACTGTTTTTGACATCGAAACTGTACTTACGTTAAATTGATTTGTTTAATATATAACTGTTTTGACATTTAACTGTGTGGAAACAAAATCTATAATTATACTAAACTGAACTGGATGACTTAGAACGGGTTGACGAAACTGAATAGCTTAAAAAAGAAATGCTTTTGACAATTAACTGTGTACTCATGCTAAATTGAATAGTTTGAAATAGAACTATTTACTTGTATAACAAGGGATTTGACATTGAATATCCAACAAAAGTTGATTAGTCATAAAAGCCAAACAACCTACCAACTAAATACGCAGTTTAAATACAAAAACAGTTCCCTCTCAACCAACACCGTTTAGTTCTATTTGACCATAGATAAGACCCAATCAAGTAGTACCACTCCGGGCCAGAATTGACCTGTGAGCGACGGCAGTGAAGGGGTACCCTGCATTCCCCAAAGCTCCAGCATTACTGGAACCTCACCATCAGATTGCTTAGTGTCATCACCAGAACAATCGCTGGTGAGTATTCCCCCTCTGCAGAGAAACAGTCGGTGTATTCTACTGTTCCAACCGACGGGGCAATCTCGAAGGATGGCTTTGGGATTAAATAAACTACGAATGTAGATATGCCAATGGAAGATATGGACCTCCAGGTTTAGACGTAATAATATTAATTATAGTAGTCGACAACTCCGGTTTCCCGTATAAGAGTGTTAAAGGAATTTATAGGACAATTTTAAGCAAGCATAACATAAGGCGAATAGAAGCTGAAAAAGAAACATGAAATAACAAATTGGTAGTAAACGATACAAAGAACGACTCGAGCACGTGGGAACATTAAGATACATCAATCTTTTACTACACATAGATACACATCTTTAACATGTCGGCTATATTATAAATGAATAGTAATGAACACAAATGTCTTTCTTCTCTTTTCTTTCGTTTTTAGTCTTTCTTCAACTTGAAAGAGAGAGGATATATACTTGGGTATAGGGAGAAACAGTTTTAAAGTCTACTTATCTTTAGACGACTTTCCTTTGGAGAGCATTTTTCTTTCTCCTTTTTTTTTCTTTATTCTCGGGTTGACGGCATTTATTTTATTTTTGGGGTCTGGCTTGAAAGTAGAGTTTCTTTTTCTTTTCTTGTCCAAGATATTTCCGTCTTTCTTTTCCCGGGGTCTTGGCATGCGCTTCACCCCATCTGGTCACGTAGATGTCTCATTCAAAACTAACTTTCTTCCTCCCTACTTCTGCTGACGGAAGGAGCTCCCACTTCCGCCCAGGGCTCCAGTCAATCATTTGGCTTCTCTCTTCTTCTCCCTGGTCAGGCGATCCGTTAGGGCTACTATATGTCACCCCGTATCCCATTCTTTATCCATCAGGTCACCAAGTACAAACATCTGTTTTTCCATTCTGACCTGGATTTGTTACTTTGGGATTGACCCACATTATCTCCTTTAACGGTCATTCTTTGACGGCTTGCTACTGTTAATTCGAATACGGAAGAATTAGTAGTAATCTTATTTCTCCTCACTCAATGGGAGACCACGTGACAATATATATATAGAGAGAGAGAGAGATAGAGAGAGAGAATTATATACATAGAATTACACACACACACACACACACATATATATATATATATATATATATTTATATATATATATATATATATATAATGCACTAAACAAAGAACTATGAACTATTTTGTTAGTTGGTTGGGTTTTATCGCATATCAACCTTTGTAGGTTATTTAACGCCAAATTCATTTTTATGTAAATAATCAGTTCTATTTCAAACAATTCAGTTTCGTATGAGTACACAGTTTAATAGTCAAAAACATTTCTATTTCAAACATTCAGTTTATTCAAGCAGTTATATATAACAATTCAGTTTAGTGTAAGTACAGTTTCAATGTCAAAAACATTTCAATTTCAAATAGTTCAGTTTAGCATAAGCAAGCAGTTTAAATGTAAGTACGGTTTAATTGTCAAAAACATTTCTATTTCAAGCTATTCAGTTTAGTCAAACAATTCAGTTTAGCATAAGAATGCCTTCAGTTCTATTTCACCCATAGACAGGGCCCTATCAAGTGCTACCACGCTGGGCCAGAGTTGACCTGGGAGCAATGGCAATAAAGGGGTGCTGTGCATTCCCCAAACCTCCAGCATCACTGGAACCTCACCATCAGATTGTTTAGTGTCATATTCAGGACACTCGTTTGGTGGGGGGTTCTTACACCTCTGCAGAGGTGCAGTCGGTATATTCCACAGCCACAGCCACAGCCGACTGGGCAATGAACTATTTTGTAATCATAGACCTCTTTCCATGTCGATGCTTGTGTATCGTAGCTGACAATATTCTTTTGAATAAAAAAATATTTCTGATTAAATTTTAATGAAAATATTTTAAATGCTTAACCGAGTAGAATATATATGCATATCATTTTTTTTTCAAACAGAAAATCTTTTGAGACGAGAAATAATTTTGGATACATTTGTAGATCTGATTCATTTTTGACACTTGAAAAAGGAATCAAAATAGGAAACTCTAACTGAAGTATTAGTAAGGAAATCCTTACCATTTTCGATGTTTATATTAACAGTCAAGTGCAATTCATTTTCGTTGACACGTCCTCTTTAAGCATTGCAATGGAATGTATCGTATAGATCTTTTTCTTCTAAATGAAATAGATACGATCTTTGTACTTAGGTTAGCAAACTTGTGACCAATATTGAAATATTTCAATTGCATTACAGGAATTTGTCGCAAATCAAATTTAATGTTGACTGTTCCAAACCAACTTAAAGTATATGCTATTCATTTTCAGTTAGATATAGGACAATTTAGGTTTACCTTCGCGGACCAAGATTATCTTCTGGTATCCATATTTTCAATTAAAAGTGTGAACCACTTGTTGACCTTCACTGATGGTTTGTTTATGGCGGTGAAGGCTTCTGTTGAATCATCCATACATTTGGGTTGAACTGATAAAAGAATTTTTATCACATACAATATTCGGGCTATTTGTAATATAATGGCCGAGGTATTTCGTTTTATATATCTTGCCTTTGGGTTTAATTAGGCTGAGAACCTTTCGGCTCAGCATATGGGTTAGTTAGGTGCAAACTTGAGTACAGGTGTTGACGCGCGTGCGGGGAGGATGTGTCGTTCACAGATGTCAAAATAAAAATCCCAGAGAAAGGTTGACCAGTGGATGTGAATGACGTCATGCACTGGAAGCGCGCGCAGAGGATTTGAGGGGATTTTGAAAAAGTCGTTGAGTTGAGAACTAGACACCGAACGAGAAGGGTCGATTTTCGGGGCTCGCAGAGGCCAGACGAATTTGCGCGCTACGGGTGCGCACGAGATGGGGGTGGGAGCAGATGGAAAAGCCAGAATAGAAAGAATGTGTATCTCTCTCCTTTTGTCGAAGAACCTCTAAACTCAAAGGTAGTAAAAAGTTTCGTACCTGAACTAAGAAGTCGTATGTGTTTTTCGTGTTTCGGGATTCCTATGTTCTATGTATATATGTTATGAACATTCTATGTACATTTCACATATTCATGTATGCGTATGTTACATATTGTTTTAGGAGGTGCCCGTGGTGTAATGGTTATCGTCGCAGGAATTGGACACGGCGACACGAGTTCAAATCCTGGACTGATTGCATTTCACATAGCACTAATACCCTTGGGAAAGATATGAATCCAATTATTCTTCCTCCAGCTATGGGTAAATAGTAGGGCAGACTAGGTTCTTCAGCCTTGATGAGGCAACTAGTCTAGGAAAAGGAAAATTCTTAATTCCAACCTGTTAAACTCCGCTTAAAAAATTGACCTTGTGTCATATCCTGCCCAAGCGGAGGGGTTGGGTAAATATGATGTTACATATTGTTTTCATCTTCACTGTTATTCTTACAACATTTCGGTTGATATGTCCTTCGGTCTTCTTCGGGTGGTTCATGCAAAACGCGGGAGCCAACAAAGAACTTCGAACTGAACCCTTTATTTAATACACGAGGATAGATTGCACTAATGCTGTCAACCATGACTGATTACAAGTGTTGAGCTATAGTTAGTATTTCTTATTATTTACCAATAGTGGGGGTTGAACCTGAAATCTCCAGATGACTTCACTCAAAAACATTTTTCAAGTAAATGCCTTTATCCACAGTGCAATATGTCTTGCTGGACAATTCCGAATTAATTTTGGAACTTTCAAACCAAATATTTCCATCGGCATAGGAGATACTACTTGCTACTATCATGCACGATTTTTTTACCTTAGCTCATATCGCTATAGAAGAATGGATTCTCGGAAGAAGTCTCAAGTTTTGATTGCAGAGTTTTTCCTTCTGCACCGGTTGCTTTGCTAAGGTTAAGAGTCCATAACTGGACGAAAAATCAAGGGATCAATGCTAAGGGCATCAGCGAAAAGTTAAATACAAACAGCCTCGTCAAGGGTTTGAATTCGACTCATTGAGACCATTTCAACAAAGCAGTATCAATATATATATATATATATATATATATATATATATATATATATATATATATATATATATATGTATGAATTAAGAGATAAAAGAGAGAGAGAGAGAGAGAGAGAAAGAGAGAGAAAGAGAGAGAGAGGAAGAATACCTTCTGTGTCCTGGTATGGGGTAAGAATTAACAAAATAATTCAGTGGACTATAACTATTTTTGCTTTGTGAAAGACTAAACTAAAGTCACACACACACACACACACACACAGTGAGATAGATAGATAATAAAAGCAGTTTTTATACGTATGATTTGGATGGATAAGAATGTCGGGATATAAAGTGAAAGTTAAACAACATATTTTATACATAAAACATTCTTAAATTCATGAATGGATAATGTAAAGTAAATATCTATTGTAAGTTTGAATCTATATCAAATTGCAATGTTATTCCGATACTTATTGCTATAAATTAGTAAATTTAAATACGTTTTCTCAACATCTCATTCCTTTCGAGCGTGACGGGTGTTCTTTTACTAAGCTTATTTTGAACGACTCAATAAGAAAAAGCAGGATGTGAAAAGATCGCGTCGTAACAATCTTTCAAGTATGGAAAATGTACCTTTCATGAGAAGCAAAAATTATAATCTTCACCTATACTTGGACTTTAGCAACCATGAGGAAAAAAGTAACTTTTACTATCACGCAATAGGCTGCTGATTTTTAAATTGGTATATTTAGATTTGGATATCTCCTTTATCAACATCTCTATCGATGAACCTGTAGCTCAAATTTTATATCTGACCCAGTCGGCTGAGGTTGCAGAATATATCTACAGCACCACTAAATCTCTGCAGTAAGGTAAGACTCCTCCAACTGGTGTCCTGATATGACAGAAAACGATCTAATAGTGAAGCAAGCTCCAGTAATGATGGAGCTTTAGGGAATACAGAATACCCCTTCATTGACCTCGGTCCCAGGTTTACTCTGGTCCGAAGTGATAGCACCTAACAGGGTCCTAACTATGGGTTAAATAGAACTAAACAGCGTACTTATGCTCAACTGAATTGTTTGAAATAAAACTATTTAGACATTTAAACTGCGTACTCATGTAAACTGAATTGTTTGAAATAGAACTGTTTAGACATTTAAACTGCATACTCATGCTCAACTGAATTGTTTGAAATAGAACTGTTTTGACATTTAAACTGCGTACTCATGCTCAACTGAATTGTTTGAAATCGAACTATGTTAACGTTTAACAGTTGGAAACAAAAACTCTAATTATACTGAACTAAATTGTTTGAAATAGAACTGTTTTTTGAACAAAAATGGATTTGACGTTAATAACCTACAAAGGTTTATATACCATAAAACCCAAACAAACCAAACTAACTATGTGTAAACAAAAGACGGTACTTGTGCTAAACTGAATTGTTTGAAATTAAATGAAACCATTTAACTGTGTACCAAAAAAAAAAAGTGCTTTGGCATGTTTAAAATGTTATCTTTAAAATGTGTTTAGAAATCATATATTTGATATATGTATAAAAAGGATTTCGTATTTAATGATATACAATGATCGATTTGCCATAAAACGAAACGAAACCAAATAAAATTTTATTGTGTGGCTTGATAACAGTTTTTGTTTTTTGGTTTTAGTTTTGTTGTTGTTGAATCGATCAAGAAAGTGAAGTGATGAATGCTGGCTAGGTTGAATTAATTGTTTGTTTGTTTTTTTAAACTAGATATAGATTTAACATTAAAACAGTTTAGGAAAAGTTCAAACTGTGACTCTATGTTTCATGCTAAATTGATCGAACTAAGAGACAAATATTTTCTTCATGCGTGCTATACAGTGGGATTCAAAATCCTGAATAGAGTGAGAGTAACAGCAACAAGCAGTTGCATAATCATCCACCTCATCATCATCATCATCATCAAGTCGGGCGAAAAACATGGATTCCCTTGACCCTTTCACCATCCATCCCAATAGGCCATTGCAATTCGTAAGTCTTCTTGATAGCATCCAGTGTCTACACAAAGCTGATGAATGTAAGTGTTTACTGATCGACCAACTTGTATTTTTCCATGGATAGCAGTTCGTACGATAACATTGCTTCTGTGTTCGTCCTGAATATCTTCCACGTTTTGAATGACTTGGTAGATGGGAGATAAATAGCCACTCAATTGCTGGTTTGTAGGATGCTGGTTCCAGGATTTTCTTCTAAGCAGCAAACAGCATCCTTGTGCAATTAACATGTAGCTTTTTTCTTTAAGCGTTTCGTTAGAGTCCAAGTGGTGCAAATATACAGTAGTACAGTCACAGCTACCACTGGGAAGAATTCTAGTTTCATTTTATCAGAGATTAGATTTCCATATAGTCAATAGCAGTCTACGCTCAATCAATGTTGACATAGCTTTCAAGAGAAGAGATATTACTACCGAGGTATGAGAACTAGTATGGACCCATCTTCCCATTAAATAGCTGTTGCACTTTAAAACAAATTAGATAATCTGATTATGTTCCATCTGTAGTGCAGAACAACAAGTTTTAAAAATAGCATTTGATTGACAACGTCACTGAGAGGATGTTTGTGATATTTACACTCGTTCTCCAATCTGTTGGCCCTACAAAGCAGGAAAACTAGCCATCCCTATATACTTCTTAAAATAGTACCTTATAATAAATTTTCATTGTGCCAAACTATTTCTTCTATTATAACTTCTCTTTGAATTTTCTTCATGTTTGGAAATATTTATTTTCGTTTCAGTAATTATTGATTTTATATTTTAAAAAATCATCTTTATAAATTTAAAGTACGCATTTAACCAACCCCTCCACCTCAAGCAGGATGCACAAAGTCGATTTTTAAGCCGAATAAAGCTGGTTTTCATTCAAAGTTTTCCACCTCCTATACTGTTTGTCTACCAAGGCTAAAGAATCCGGTTTGCTCTTCTAATAACCAATAGCTGTTAAGGACAGATAGATTCATGCCTTTCCCAAGGTCATTAGTGCGAAGTGAAATGCAAAGAGACTTCTCTAGGATTAGAAGTCGTGTTGCCGATTCCCTTTCCTATGATGATAACCGTTAAGCTAACCGCACTTCCATTAAGAAATTAAAGTAACTATTAGCGTCGAATGTATACTAAACGTTTTGTAGGTGTCCAAATATTTATTTCTCTCACAGTCTGCAGCTATACAACTGTGAGTCTGTGAACTCTATGTGCATTTGCGTGTGCATGACGGTGCATTTGAATGCTCAAGTATGTGTGTTATGTGTCAATATGGTCACTGTTGACTATATCAAATTCAGGTTTTAGATAGTGTCATGAATTTTGAAACACAATAATGCTTTGTCTCTTGAATAAATTGTATTATGTTTCCTCAATGTAAATTCGGCAGGCAATATGCACAATTTAATTCTCAGAGCCAGTTTTACAAAACAGAATCTTATGAAAAATATGGGTCCCCTACTGAGGGTCGAACTTCCCACAAAGTAGTAATTATTCTGATATACTAGCTTTCTTAAGATTACACTAGTTGGATGGTGCAGAAGTAATATGGAAGTCATTAACTACGTGTATATATATATATATATATATATATATATATATATATATATATATATATATATATATAACCAGTCTGATGGTGAGGCTCCTGTAATACCGGAGCTTTGGGGAATGAGGAGCACCCTTTCATTGCCATTGCTCCCTAGTCCACTCTGGCCCACAGTGGTAGCACCTGATAGGGTCCTATCTATGTGTCAAATAGAACTGTTTGACATGTAAATTGAGTGTAAACAAATGACTTATGCTAAATTGAATTGCTTGAAATATAATTATTTGATCATTTAACAGTGTGTAAACAAATGACTGATGTTTAAATGAATTGTTAGTGATACGTAGGAATACTTAGGACTATTTAACTTTGTTGAGTTATGTTTACAAATCATATATATCTAATATATATGAATAAGCGGATTTAGCATTAAAATTACCAACAATAGTCGATATGCCATAAAACCAAACCAAACCAATCTAGCTGAAAACCTGCTGTAGGTTTTGT
Source organism: Sepioteuthis lessoniana (assembly GCA_963585895.1). NCBI lineage: Eukaryota > Metazoa > Mollusca > Cephalopoda > Myopsida > Loliginidae > Sepioteuthis > Sepioteuthis lessoniana. The sequence continues at coordinate 45,275,976 of OY757904.1, forward strand.
GAAAAAAAATGTAGATCTTAAATTTTGGAATATCAATGGAACATAAACATTGATTAGGTGCTCATTCTAAACAATGAAATTCCTGATTCCATATTCCAGTTTAACGGAAATTTACCATGAAAACAAGAAAAAGTTTTATTATCGGAAAATCCAAAATTTTATTCAGTCTGTTCGATTCATGTAATCCTGATCATGAATGACTCCCACACATGGACTCATTAGTATTGGCCGTCAGCAAGGAGTTACATCAGCTCTGTTGACACTGGATAGTCTACCAGGAGCGATGGTTGATCAGGACGGATGAGTGAGAGTCAAGAGACTCAGTGCCCTCAACAGGAACTAATTATGATATATATATATATATATATATATATATATATATATATATATATATATATATAGTGCATCACAAAGTGAGTACACCCCTCACATGTCTGCAGATATTTAAGTATATCTCCTCATGGGACAACACAGACAAAATGACGCTTTAACACAGTGAAAAGTAGTCTGTATGCAGCTTATATAACAGAGTTAATTTATTTTCCCCTCAAAATAACTCGAAATTTAATGGTTATATTTTGAGTTATTTTGAGGGGAAAATAAATTAATTCCGTTATATAAGCTGCATACAGACTACTTTTCATTGTGTCAAAGTGTCATTTTGTCAGTGTTGTTCCATGAGGAGATATACTTAAATATCTGCAGACATGTGAGGGGTGTACTCACTTTTGTGATACACTATATATATATATATATATATATATATATATATATATATATATATATATACATAAGGAAAGGTCGGTGTCGCAGTTCCAGTAGTTGGTTAGTATTTGTGATGTTTTCGAGTATACCAGTCGCAAATTTTAGTCCTAGTCGCAAATTTTAGTCCTAGGCTGAGGGCGTCCATTTCATATCCCATTTTATCAAGAACATTGACTATAATGGAGTGTCTAAGTGGAAGTTGCTTAAATATAGAAAAATTGAAAAAATTGTTTTGACTGAAGAAATTCTTGTATAAAGAAGGAAATATCACGACTAAACTCTTTGTAAGTGTCTGATTCAACCATCTTTCGATTTATTTTTATCATCTTGTCAGATTCACCAAAATCTAACATAATTAATTCTCCATACAGTCGGAATAGATAATCACCCTTTCAACAAAAAACTGCAAAAGTACAAAAATACATTATCACAGCTCACTCCCCAAAGAATAGGAGTGTTTTTCTACAGAACTTCAGAGAGGAGAAGGTAATACCAAAATGCACAATAAAATCCTGCAAACTCTCTCACCACATTTTTTCCACACCATGTGCAAGAATACCTAGAAGCATCCAAAACCCTTCTACATCACCAAGCCACATTGCTATTTCACGAAACCAGCCAACAATCCGTCAAATTACATAAACACCTCAAATTTTACAGACAGGATTTCCCAAAACATCCGCTGGATGATAAAAGAAATTTCAATTTCACCAACTCCCAGAAACTGTCAAATAAACTTTCTCGCCTTCTAGATGAAAGCAAGTGGCAACACATCGAAAACCCAGAAATGGTCCTAAAATTAACTGATTTTCAGTTTTCCACCACTGAAATGGAAACCCTCAGCCAAGGACAAAAAAATTGTGACAGGTATACACAAGAACATCACTACAAATATCATACTAAGCAACTACTGGAACTGTGACACCGACTTTTCCAAATGTTTCATACAAGGGATATATATAGATATATATGTATGTGTGTGTGTGTGTGTGTGTGTGTGTGTGTGTGTGTGTGTGTGTGTGTGTATACCTCTGAGTAAATCCATACCCTGGTGATGATAACAATGCATTTACATTAGTATTTATTTTTAACTCCCATACTTTGTAAATACACATTTCTTTATCAATCACGTACATTGAATTTTATAAAGTAAAAGTTTTGAATCAAATTCCTGTCTATAGCTGTATCAAGTTACAGACCTATTGATCACCTTTGCACATTATCCGTATATCTTAGAATATATATATGAATCTGTCAATCATGGGACTATTTATACGTGTACAGATATGTATATCAATCTGTCTATATCTATCTATCCATATATATAGATATATATATATAGCGTAATGCAAAGCTCTTCGAAGAAAATGAGCACTCTGGTAGCCGCTAGGGTATAAAAAATGTAAACAAAGGCTGCTGCTGCTGCTTCTGCTGCTAATAAAAAATACCTTAAAATTCCCTTAGCCAACGTGGTCCGCTTGGTGAAACTCAGTCTAACGTAAAGTTGGACGGATTTCGATCCCGGCTTCGAGCGTCCTGCGTGTCTAGCCACACTGAAGAGTTCTGATAGAACGAAACACTCTGTCTGTGGATGACAATATATGCTCCCCCATGGGGGTTGAGCTCTCTGGCGAAGGAATTGTCGGTCGCTGCGAGCGTAATGCAAAGCTCTTCGAAAGAATTGAGCACTCTGGTAGCCGCTAGGGTATAAAAAATGTAAACAAAGGCTGCTGCTGCTGCTGTTGCTAATAAAAAATACCTTAAAATTCCCTTAGCCAACGTGGTCTGCTGAAACTCAGTCTAACGTAAAGTTGGACGGGTTTCGATCCCGGCTTCGAGCGTCCTACGTGTCTAGCCACACTGAAGAGTTCTGATAGAACGAAACAGTCTGTCTGTGTATGACTATATATATATATATATATATATATATATATTAATTTAAATCTTAGCAAATCAATAGAAATAACAACAAGCGATAATTGTTCTAGCATCTTTTACTATTAATTGATATTCCATTTTAACATCTTTATTTTATTATATAATTTGCTTCGCTTTATTCGTCTTTTTATTAATCTTTAACACTTTCTGTTTTGGTATTCTGGAATTGAGTAATACTTTCAAAATAATAACTGCTCGACGGGTGACAACAAAAAGCGCAAACACATATATGTGTATCTCTTTTGGCCTAGAAAAGAACAATGAGAACATGTTTCTCATATAAGGGAGGATTGTAATACTATCTTTGCCACATTGTGAGTCGTTTGTGGGGAGATGAGTTAAAGAGAATCAGAAAAACTTTAACTGAGAACCATTGGCAATTTGACAACGAATTGTGTATCTCGGTTAATGAATGTTCTGTAGATTGTGCATAGAAATTATTTATTTTAAGGATCTGTCTCTTCTCGGATTTTACTTAAAGATACTTACATTTGTAATGATTCAGACATATGAGGGTTGGCTGAAAAATATAATTTCATGGAATGTGACCAAATGAGTTTTATTTTTTTCGTTATAGTTTCGCTTGAGGTTCATACACATATTCCATTTGTGCTTGGATCCCATTGGTCAAAAACGTTATGAACAAGATGTAAAGTCATCATATGAACTTTTCAGCCAATGAACTGTACAGGACTACCTCGTACTTCCATGTTTAGTGATTAAGACATACTCTCATTTGTCATGATTCAGACATACTTTCATGTTTAATCGTTCATAAATACCTTTATTTGTAATGATTGAGATATACATTCATGTGTAGTGGCTCAGACACACTTTCATACGTAATGATTCTGACATAGTTTTATTTGTAATGATTCTGACACACTTTCATTTGTAATGATTTTTACATACTTTCATATGTAATGATTCGTGCATGCTTTTAAACGTCATGGTTAACGTATAATTTCATTTGTAATCATTCTCGATTTAATAATTGCAAAGATCCAAACTGATCTAAGAAAAAACAAACTGTCTCAATCATTTCTGATATAAAAATTCATATAGAAATTAAGGTTTTGCTGAAATATTTGAATAATACATTTTCACAATATGAAATTAAAATATTTCTGTGCGAAAAGTTTTTTTTTTTTTGGTTGGAATAATGATTATATTTTATGTATATCAAAATACTCCCATTGGAAAAAAAATTATGTAATCAGTACACTTGTAGTCGTTCCGTAAGTATAGTTATTTAGCAGTAAATAAACTAATAACAGATAAGACGCAAAGCCTTTATCTTTAATTTTGAAGATTTTGATGTCATAAAATATTCCATAAATAAACTAGATTAAATCGTCTAAATTAATGTTGTACTGAGGAAAATTTTATTGAATGAAGCAAAAATTATGGAATGATCTAGTAAATCCCATTCTAATGCTAATACAATAAAATACAAACAAATTTGATTCTCATTTTAGCAAATATTAGCAGAAACCAAGATGTACGAATTGGTCTATAAGTCCTTGTAAATCTGAATAAGCAGTTAGGCATACTGAAATAAATAGAAACACACTCCCAATTAAAGTCAAATCAAACAATGGAAAAGATCTTAAAGATCGTTCAAGGAGGCAATCCATCGGGAAATGCGACGAAAGTTGCTGGTTATTCCCAATCAGCTGTTTTTTTTAGATTTGTTAAGATATAAATTAATGTTTTGTTGGGATAAAATGTGTGCCGAAATAAGTGTATGTGGATAAAGTGGAAGATAATTAATGAAAATGAATTATTCTCGATTCCTTTGAAAATAACTCAAAAGTATGACAAAAAGAGATATACACAAGAATCGAACTCTTAACCTGAGGGTTGCCGTTTAAATAACGGTCCATTGTTATTCTGATACTTCTATTGAAGAAGGCGTTTGATAACAAAATGATAAATACTGTTCTTTCTCATAGTAAAATTAAATTTTGAATAGCATCTATGTGGCCATGTTTTTAATATATGGAGGCACGAGAGGTTCAATGGAATCGCTTGTGGAGTACTGGATATCATTGTAGAAAATGAATACAACTAACCGAGTCCAAAACCTGAACGAGGCTGTTTACATTTAACATAGTGTTATTCCTGTTGGGAAAGGTGTGAATCCGACAATTCTCCTTCAGCTATGGGTAAATGGTAGAGCAGAACGCGATCTTTAAATTTGGTATGGCAACTGGTCTACGAAAAGGAAAATAATAAAAACTATTAATAAAAACCAGTTAAACTCCGTTTAGAAAATTGATCTTGTGTCACAACCTGATCATTGGGAGAGTTTGGGTGAATACATATGTTGCTATTTTTTCATTTATGTTCAAAAACCAAGAGAAAATTCTATCAGACAATGGATTCAATGAAGTACTATCTTTGTTTTTAAGACGTGTTACCGAGTGTGACAGAGAGACCCCACAGATCAATTGATTAATTAACGATTCTAATGGATTAGAACGAATTTGTTAATTAAATGGACGAAAGGGTGGATTTCGAAGTAAGTTTTATTTTTGTTAATACAGGGAATAAGTAGAGAAAATTACTATATTTTTTTTATTTTTCTTATCATTTTATTTCCTATCATTTTTTTTCTTTGACCGGCGTCCTGGGATTGAGGGATAAATTCGTTGAGTGGATCTTGTGATAAAAGCCGTAATGAAACCTGTGTGGCCTAAATGGGAAAAAGTTTAAAATCAGGGCATAAGTGGATTTTTCCCGTTTCAAGTGTTGTTTGTCTGGCAAAAACCAGCAGGGCGACTAAGATCCATTTTTAGTACCTCTTAAAGAAACAACGACCAGCTGTGAGTTGAAATTTCGGTCAACCGGGCAATTTACATATCATTATTCATGGGTGTACCCAAAAATTGTCGATACCCCGCCCCCAATTTATATAAGTAGTGCGCAGCGCCCACTGATCAGATCAGAGAGATCGGAGAGAACAAGAGAAAACAGTAGAACAGAGAACCGGCCCAAAGAAGACGAGGGATAAGAGACAGAGAGGATGGAATCGGACATCGAGAATAGTTCAGAATTGAGGATAGTCCGAGAACTGCGGGTGAAGTCAAGATTAGTCCAGACCTGAGAGTTCGAAGCGAAAGGTCGATAAGATCAGATGACTCTGTGAATCGTACCTGGTCCGATTATAACCGATAATTAAACATAAGAGCGATACGAATTCCCGATCGTGAAGTCAACGAAAGCCGTGATAAGCAAATATTTCTTTGTAAGATAGTCAGGAAACGATAATTGTCTCCCTTACATCTTCTGTTTGATCTCTCTGTCACATTCCTAAACGAACGAATAAGTTTCGTGTGAACTTTTCCTTCTTTTTTTCTTTTTTTTTTTTTTGTATTCTACACATTTCTGTAAATACATCTATAGCTAGATAAAGATAATAGCCTTGAGAAAATTGTATTATGCAAAAATAGAAAGCGTTGTTTTTTCTTTTTTGTGTGTTTTTGTGAACTGCGACAGGAACTATTTTCTCCACAGAGAGCGATTTTACTTCGGCGTGAATTCCAACCAAAATTAGATCGACTCCCACAGAGGAAACGATCTGAGATAGCTAAAGCACCGCAATTCGGATAAAAAAATTCACAACGTGGCGAATAGTGGAAGTTATCTCCAATTAACAAGGAAAGCCGAGGGATCTGAGTTCAGTGAAAACTCCCCGGCTAAGCTAAACGTATCGGCCAGGGCTGGATCCCAACGTCAGAATAAGTTGAGTGCAGAACCCTCGCTAGAAGAACTCACCAGTATCCCAATAGATTACCTGATGGAGATGATGACCTTCTGTGTGGAAACGACCTCCTTCAGGATGGGGCCTGACACATACTGATAAGAAAAAGGACTGGCTACATTTCTGAACAAGTTCTCGACTTTGAGTGTTTAAATGCTTTTAAAGAGTTTGATGATACATCAACACCTTCTGAGACTGGTTGAGACCCTGAAAAGAAAGGATTAGCAATACATATACCCGTTTGAATATCATAAATGGAAGCGTACAAGTCAACCTGGCATATAAGTCGATCTCAAGATTTTCAGCTCATTATTCTGGGTTAGGGTGACCTCCAAACATACTGAAGGCTACTGTCACGTTCCAGTCAGTTTTAAGAGTCAGTTCATCTGCTGATAGAAATGTTATCTGATATAGCTTTGATATAATACTTAATTTTTATTACTACAATGGTTGATATGCTATAAAACCAAACCAAACTAAATACCATATAGTTGATATATATGTATAAAGAAGATTTGGCATTAAATAACCTACAATTGTTGATATGCCATAAAACCAAACCAAACCAAATCTTATATATTTAATACATATGCATAAATAGGATTTGACATAAAATAACCGACAATGTTTGATATGCCATGAAAAGAAAATAGAACCTTTCAATAAAACTGTTGTTTTAAAAACTTAAAATTTCTCGATTATTGTCTCGAGCGTTATTAATCTGTTTTATCAGAAATACTAAAAGGGAATTTTTTTTTCTTTTCCAAGCGGTGCGGGGATAAGGTAGAAGAAAATTTCCAGTTGCTGTTGAAATTTTTGAAAGTTGATAAGATTGATGTCTGATATAATTTAACTTTAGTTAATCGGAATAAGTTGAATTTGTATTGTGGGAATATTTTGGAGGGAGAGAACCAAAAGAAAAAAGGAACATAAGAAAAAAAAAGAAAAAAAAAAAGAACTCACAAAACCATGTGCCCTGGTCCGGCGAGTGTGGCGAGCTGAACAGAAAGACAGGAGCTGTGCAAATAAATAATCACGAACAATCCGTGTAATGAAAAAGTGCTAATGTCTTCGCCTGTCACTAAAATAGACAGTGGCGCGTATTTGACTAGGTGTTTGCAACAACCAATCGGATATGCGGATGAGTGGTCACTAATCGTCCAAATAAATAAATAGCCATTTTTTCTCTCCATTTTTGCGTAAACTGGAGGGCGTATCATCTCTGATTGGGTCTACTTGGTGAGAAGTCCACAATGACCAAAGCAAAGCGTATCACTAACGATACCCTCCGGTCTTAAATGAAGTTAGGCGCACATATATATATATATATATATATATATATATATATAATCTCTGTTAAGAAAACTAGTAAAATTTCAATTCAAAATTTCATTGTATGCGTCGAGCTTCTAGCAATTTAATATGCTTCGACGTTTACATCTTAACCACATTCATTTTTTAGCTAATTATTCATTTAATTTAATTTATCTTTTCACTGACAGTATATATATATATATATATATGTATACATATATAGGTACTTGGTCTAATAAGTAAAGTGTTTGCCAATGGTCCGGGAGATTGGAGTTTAATCCCAGGTCGAGTCATACGAAAGACTCAAAAAATTGTACTTGATGCCGCCTTGCTTAACTGCATTATAAGGTAACGATCATGGGTAAAATGTAGAAATCCAGGGAATGGAGTTGCGCCCTCCCCTACACCTCGGTGTGGTTGCAATTGAAAAAGGAGCTTTCGAGTTACCCTCAACTAAGATCGCCAACTTTTACTTACGTGCACAAGTGAGTTAGTGTAATTACTCTCAGGTCCAAACTGAACTTGTGTGAGTGTACCAGTTATTGTTCTGTCTTTGAGACAAAATGATATGTATTAAATTATTAGTATTGAATCGGAATACTTGAAACCATGTAAGTGTGCGTAAGCAAATGCTTATTATGATTAAATTGGAATAGATACTCGAATCAAATAATTGTTTATAAATTATTAGTATTTGATAGGAATATTTGAAACCCTACAAAGGTGCGCAAACAAATCGTTAAAAATAAAAAAAAAATGTGATTAAAAATAAAATTATTATAATGGAACTGTCTTTAATTGGAATCATTTTGAGATGAGGCTTCTTAATCTGAGAATTATTTTTTTTATTTATTGCGGACTTTTTGTCCTCATCTTGAGTTTTTGTATTGTTTCTTCTTTCACTACGTTTTGGCCAAATTTTTACTTGAAACCACACCAAAGACCATAACCGTAGTCGGAAACTTTGTTTTCATCATCCTGGACACGTCCCTGTTATTCGTGGCAATCCAGATTTGCATTTTGACGGTGCTGGCAATGGTCCTGTTGTCATAAGTTGGATCAGTAGAGAACATGAGTTGTATAGCGGCGCATCTCCGATCTCGCTCGTTGAACATTGTGTCCCTTTCAGACATGATATAAGGCTCCTATCACTCTTGAGATTTGTACACAACTGGCCAAGTAGCAGATGGTCAGCAACAAAAAAGAAAACCGATATTCATTAAACGGAAATGGAATCATGTCTTTTCTAGGGCGACAATTTTATCGTTCCACCCTGTACTCTCCCGCAATCACAAACACTTTCATAGAAAAGCAGCAAACACGCACGGACACATATTTGCATACAAACTCCCAAACTCCTTCACACACATTCGCTCACACACACACACACACACAGATTTTGAGTTGGAATTGGAATGTTGCAGCATCACCTCCTCAATACGCAAACAAGGATGGTCAGAGTTCTAAGTCTGACAGTGATCGTGGAAACGAGACAGATTTTTGGACTTAACCATGAATCCTAATGAAACCCCTCCTTAAACTGACCTTGTGACAGTCGTATATCACAGCTGAGGTGATGTAATTAGATGCCTATAAGCGCATGCATATACACACAAATGTATACACATGCATGTATACACACATACGCACTCACAAGCACAAGCACACTCATATGCACATACACGCTTTCCTGCAAACGCATAAACACGTTCACACTCACATCTGTACCTGCGCATATACACACATTTATACACACAAGCGTGCTTTGGGTAACGGCTATCGCCGTAAGAAATAGAATCGGTGACTCGAGTACAAATCCTGGAAGAGACTGAGTTTCGTTTGACGTTTTTGCCCTAGAGAAACGTATGAATTTTTTCTTTCCCAGATAGATTCATGCCTTTCTCTTGGACATAAACGCAAAGTGAAACATAACCAGTTCTTTCCATGTTTGAACTTGGGTTACGGATTCTATTTCCTAGGGAAATCTATGAATTCAAACCAAGTTTACACCGCTTAAAAATTGACTCAGTGTCACATCCTGCCAAAGGATAGAGTATGTATTTACTCATCTCCTCCCTACGAGTAGAATATGACACAAGGTCATTTTTAAACGGAGTTTAACGTATTTAAATTTAGAGCTTTCCTTCTCCAAGACCAGTTACCATAGCAAGGTTAAAGAGACCAATCAGCAATACTATTTACCCATAGCTGTAGGTAGAATAGTCAGATTCATATCTTTCCTAAGAATATTAACATCACAGGAAATACAAACAGCGTTGTCTAGGAATTGAACTCGAGTCACCGAATTTATTTCCTACAGCAATAATCATTACACCACAAAGGCCTCCATTATCTCCATAACCAAAATGGTTACATACTCACACGCGAACTTACACCAATTTATACATACATGCACTCACAAAGAGACACTTTAACTGGGCCTGTGGGATTATTTAAAGGTTCTCTGAACCGATGACAATGAAAAGAATATGAATGTTTGAGTTTGTTAAATTACAGATCTTTCTCTGGAATTCTAGTTCATTTAAATGCTCCAATGAACTCTGACAGATGTGAAGGAAGGTTTTGATGAAAAATCAAGCCAGACAACCGATAGCTTCGTGTCACATTCAACAAGGCTTTAAAACAAATAAAGGAAAAAAAATACAAGTTGTCTATTCTCAATTCTACATTTTTAGAGAAAACAAGACGGAATGAATCCACGTATTGATGGGCATTTTTTACGCAACATTCAACACTAAGATGGCAGGTTTGTGAAAATTAGATGCACTAAAGCTGCCGAGTTGTTTAGGATTGAATGGAGATAAGTTGATGTGTTTTATATACGCGAGAAGTTCTCCGAAAGTAATGTCTGTAATTTATTTCACTGTAAATATAGCTGAATATTGGTAGCGCAGTAACACTTTTGGATAAAGCAATTTTTTCAGCTACAAAATACAGGTTTTTTTCACATAGTTACCACCATTGACTCTGCATTTTCGCCAATGATGAACATTAGTAGTTTACACTGAAAATAATATTTCCAATTTACTTTACCGGAAACTACAACAAATACAATGAGTATAATAACATTGCTGATTCGTTCAGCTGCAAAGCACTATTTTTTTAAATATAATCACAACCAAGAGATATTTCTCTGCTTTACAAGAAATATACTAAAATTAGATGCATTACTTTAAGAGCCAAATGAAGAATTTTTATAAGTCAAAAGCAGTTAGGGAAAAACGCGAGAATACGAAAAAGTATCTTAACTTAATAAAAGAAATCCAACAAACACCATTGCTTAATAAAATTCAAAGAGAACGAGAAGATACTAAAAAGAACAAGTAGAATGAATTCACGGCCAAATCAATAAAATCAAAAACTCTGTAAAAGATAGACAATGAAGATTAGCATAGCTGGACAGAAAATGAATTTCGTGGAAATTAAACTACCTTGAGCGTAAAACTAAAAGCTGCCAACCAAGAAGAAAGACTTCAGAAGGGATGAGAGCATTTTAAGAATCTACTTGTAAACTCTCCTGAAATCCAGGATAAAACTACGAAAAATATTAATGCCTAACTAGACATCAAACTTGGATAGGTTACGGAAGAAAAACGTAGTTCTAAAAAGATCAAAAGCAGAAAAGATGCAAGCCTTGACGAAATATATTCTCAAGTTTGGAAAACAAGTAAATTTGATAACATTCTTCTGCGATTATGCAACGCTGTCTATAAACAAGACACAATAGACGAAAAACGAAAAGGTTTATTCTCTCCCCTTCCTCACCAAAGGCTACCTCGAAATCACAAAAAAACTATAACTGAAAAGGTGGCAGTGCCCGTGGTGTAATGGTTATCGTCGTAGGAAATGGACACGGCGACACGAGTTCAAATCCTAGACAAAACTGATTGTATTTCACATAGCACTAATATATCCTTGGGAAAGGTATGAATCTAATTATTCTCCCTCCAGCTATGGGTAAATAGTAGGACAGACTAGGTTCATCAGCCTTGGTGAGGCAACTAGTCTAGGAGAAGGAATACTCTGAATTCAAACCTGTTAAACTCCGCTAAAAATTGACCTTATGCCGTATCCTGCCCGAGCGGAGGTGTTGGTAAATATATATAACTGCAAAGGTTTATAACACCATACTTCTCAATCGTATCAGACCTGAAGCTAACAAAATTATCAGGAAAAATCAAAACGGCTTTCGGAGAAATTAATCCACAACCTTTCAGATTCAGACTCTTCGTAGAATCATCGAAAGAGTACATGCAATAAATCTCGAAGCAGCATTTTTATTTGTACATTTCTCCAAGTCATTTGTTTCCATACACAGAAGAAAGATGAAGCAAATTTTTCTAGCTTCTCGCCACCCAAAAGAAAGTCTTACCTCTATGATGATGATCATTATCATCATGTCGTGCCGCTAGCACGGATATCCCTGACCCTCTCATTCATCGCTTCTGGCAGGTCTTCAGGGCTACATTCCGTATCTTCACATATCTGCTGTATGTATGTTCGAGTTGGTCGTCCTGCTTTTGCTTGGCCATATGCGGGGGCCCATAGGAGTACATCACTGATGAGTTCGTCCTTGCTTCTCCAGCAGTGTCCTGCATGTCTGGTTCGTCTAACTTGGATAGTTATCATGATGGGAGGCAGGTGGCCGTATAGTTGGTGCCTTGTGGGGTGTTGCCGTCAGGACTTGTTCAATATTGCTCGCAACATTCTTGTGTAATTGCCGTCTAGCTTCTTCTTCAGCCGTTAAGTTAGCGTCCAAATAGTGCATACTTACCCAATGATGTCACTGACTTCTTCGACGTTGTCACTAGTGTCTTGCGTGGAAATAGATAAGCAAGATATCTATTGATAATCTGCTTACATCACGAACTATGAATGTCAATTGATCTAATCAAAGAAAGTTGTCTCTCACTAAAAAAAAAAAAAAGGCAAAGGAAGATATCTAGCAGAAACCATTACTAATGAAAACTAAGCAGATGGTCATACACGTTTTGCAAATAAACCCGTACAAACTGAATAACTGCTGCATCGCCTGTTCCAAGCGTTGCAACAGACTTGATGACGATGGCTTTCTCTGATGAACGCGACATATAGGCACATTTTTTTATCGCCAGGGAAAATGCATAATAATGAGGTAATCATGCATAATTATGCATAATCACAAGAAATTAAAAAGCAGCAACCTAATGACATTGACCCAGTCGGCTAGGGTTGTAGAACACACCGATTGCTTCTCTGCAGAGGGGTAAGACTTCCCCAACGAGTGTCTTTAGTATGACACTGAACAATATAATGGTGAAGTTCTAGTAATGCTAGAGCTGATTGTGCAAAAAGAAAAGATGCAACATTAAGAGATGCTGGAGTGATTGTGCAGTTATATCTATCCAGGGACTTCCTATAACGAATTATGTTTGATGGATACTGCAGTCGGGAATTTTGTGATGACAGGAACACTGCATGTTTATTAAGTAATTGATTAATTTTAGCGGCATGTCAACCCGTCCAGGATTATTTTGTATCTAAAGGTTAGGAAATTGTGTTCATTACTCATATATATATATATATATATATATATATATATATATATATATATATATATATATATATATGTATATATTTTATATATATATATTTTTTAAAGTTATATGGTATGATTTCGCACGGTTGAATGATTTCAGTTATTCCTGTTTAATACTAATAATTGCATGCTTTCAATTAATTATTTCTCTTTAATAACTGTTATTTCTTACTACAGTTATATATTTTCAAGTAATTAATAATAATTCTTTGTAGACAATTATAGGTTCAAGCAACAATTTTTAATACAAATAATTTCCATGATGGATTAATTGATTTTAAGGGCATGTTCATCCATTTAGAATTATTTTGAACTTTTTTCCTCATGTTCCTATTCAATAGAAAAGATTTTTTAAACAGATCTGTTAAACGCATAGATGGGTCTCCAACTTATACTTCCACTCCAGGTAAGAGAGGAGCCAGTAGTAATTGCAAGAAAAGGGGTATACCTCTCAGATCTCCTTGAGCGGCGCCTCACTATCAGATGCAGTTTAGTGTTATACATTAGGCACTCCATTTTGGCGAGGACTTATCCCTCAACAGGCGACGTTCAACCTCTTCTAAGCTATACCAACAAAGCAGTTGCTCATTAGTGTTTACATCTAAATAATTATAGAACCAGTGGAGTACTTAGAAGTCAGGGATATCCTAGAACCAGTTTCCTATTAGCAACTCACCATTAAAGTCTGTGTAATCTTGCTGTAACAAACATTCTCACCGGAAAATATGGCAAGTTTAAAGGTGTAAAAATGATATGCAACATAATCTACCTATGTCACACCTATCAATACAGACTCCATTTTCACTCGTATCTCTTTCACGAGCTTTCACAACCTTTCTTTTTTTTAAAGTGTGTGGATGCGAAAACTGTTGCATGAATTATACGTAAGCAGAATTTTTATGTTGATATCAGCTAGAGTGAACCAGACTTGCCGCATTGTCATCTGAATGATAATCACTGTTGGTTTATACAGTAGTTTTTTGAAACCATTAGTAAGCAATGATATGAGAACATAAAATCTATTTAAATTGCAAAGAAAACAAACTCACCCTTTTTTTTCAAAGATTGAAGGGGCATTTTCCCACGGTTTTTTACTCTGTCATGGTGTCCAGTATTTACCTCTATAGCAGTAACAAACTTTTTTTAAGTTTGCTATAATGTTCCGCTTGTTATTCAAATCGATTCATATAAAATAATTCAGTTATTTGAAGGGAGAGGCTTTCTTTTGGAAACAAGAAAGAAACTGTTTTATTTTTTCTTACAATGCGCGACAAGAGTTACTTCGAACGAAGTCCTGTTCCACCTTTAAATCCCAATCGTTTGAATTCATTTCGAAATCTTCAGTATATTTTTTCAGTTAAATGCACTAATCCTTTGACTGCTATTTATTCAATCATCATTTTGATCTTTATCCAAAATCATCGAGCATCTTAACATAGATGGGACCCATGTGACAGCTAATAACTCTACTACTAATAATATCGTGTTATTTTTTGTTTCCCATTTGAAAATAGTACTCTATAACAACCATTAATCCTCGATCACTGGCCCAGTCGGCTTGGGCTGCATCTCTGCAGAGGGGTAAGACTCCCCCAACGATTGTCATGCATAGGACAATAAAAAATCTGATAATGTTGGAGCTTTGGGGAATGTGGAATACCCCTTTATTTTCATCGCTCCCAGGTCCACTCTGGCTTGGGGTGGTAGCACCTGATAGGATTCTATCTATGGGTTAAATAGAACTAAACTGTGCACTTATGTTAAACTGAATTATTTGAAATAGAACTGTTAATATGTACAAAATGTATTTAGCATTAAATAAACTAAAATGGTTGATATGCCATAAAACCAATCCAAACCAAACCTAGACCCAAACCAAACCTAGATCACAATACATTGGATAAAAGAGGAAAAATATTTTGCGTCATTATTTATTTGGAGACAAAATCATTGAAAACTGTCTCAAAATAGGTGCAACCCATTAATATGATAATGATTTTTTTCTGAGACAATAAATACAAAAGGATTGCATGTCCAGGAAGCAGATATAATAACAATTAAAAAATCATTGATTTGATGTCTCAAACTCAATGGATGCATGTTTTACTGGACGTGTTCCAAATAAATGTTATTGCGCTTGTCTAAATTATTAATCATTAGCATATTAATTGGTTGCATCTATTTTGGGATACCCTGTTTATTCAACATACGAAACTGCATCATATCGTCTCTATCTGGGTTTGATAGATTTATCATATTTGAGATTGTAGGTATTTATGCATAAAGAAGAATCTCTGTGTTTATGAATTTGTCTTTCAAAGCAACCAATTCCTCAACAAGTATAGGTCTTTATTTATTTATCTATTTATTTATTTTGTCCACACACGAAGCTAAAATAAATATATTTGCCAGATTTTAATAGGACATGCCTCGCAGAAAACAGGGCTCCGGGGTTTAAGAATAGCTTAAAATTCCGTCGGTATTCGCCTTGCTGGGTGCATCAGACATTAGACAATAAACTAGCTCGTGGTGTAATGGTTATCGTGGTGCCCGCGGTGTAATGGTTATCGTCGTAGGAAATGGACACGGCGACACAAGTTCAAATCCAGGAAGCGACTGATTGTATTTCACATAGCACTAATACCTTTAGGAAAGGTATGAATCCAATTATTCTCCCTCCAGCTCCAGGGCAGACAAGGTTCTTCAGCCTTGGTGAGGCAACTAGTCTAGGAGAAGGAAAACTCTGAATTCAAGCCTGTTGAACTCCATTAAAAATTGACCTTGTGTCATATCCTGCCCGAGCGGATGGGTTGGTAAATATGATAAACTAGCCCTTGTTCCTTTTAGGCGAGGAGTATATGCTGTTTGGGAAGATAACCCCCCTCTGGCAATAGCTTTAGATGCATCTCGGCCTTTTGGTACAGATACTTCCCTTTGATCTTTGCCTAAAGGTTGGCGTATTTATCCCTGTCTCCCACCAAGGTCGTTTTAATATAGAGGCCTCGCACCGATTGAAACTCACGCGAGGAAGAGATAAAAATTCTTGGTCTCATCTACATTCTTCTAATGATGTGCCGCTGGCACCAAGCAATAAACTTAGCCCTGCAAGCAGGTAAAAGCCTGGGGGACCCCACTTTGGTTGGTTGGTTGGGTTTTATGACATATCAACTTTTGTAAGTTATTTAACGCCAAATCCCTTTTTATGCTAAAAGGACCCCTTTGAAGCCAAGTGTATGTCATATCGTCTAAGCCAAAAGGCTGAGAAGTGAGAATAGGTCTATCTAAAAAGACTGACCTTTAAATAACTTGTTTTCCCTAAAAGAGAGTGACATATGATACTGAATGAAGAATATCATGTTTGAAACAATAAACAGAGACGTAAAAAAACAGGTAACAGATCCACTTAATATACTTGTATCTTTGGTATATGAATATATTTTGTGTTGTTTTGTCCCTAAATACATGAAATTTATATACGTTTATTTTCATTTTTATGATTATGTGCTTGTATATATACCAGTATATTATATCTATGTGTGTATGTGATCTGTGCTAGGGAAGTGTGTGAAACTTGATTCAAAAAATGATAAAAACGCCCGCTCATAAAACCATTATCAATCATTCTCTGTAGAATTGCTCTTTACTCAACAAGCGTTTTGTGATTCTCTCCCTTTGATTTGTCATTCAAGTATCTTCAGGTCTTCATATTTAGATTTTTTAGTTATTTTCCATGCCTTTGACGTCTGTTCCAAAAACGCAAACTACATTTGGTATTTACGTCACTTTCATGCTCTACAGCTTTCCGAACTCTTCAGCAAGTAGTAATTCACTAAGCTATTTTGCTTAGATGTGGCACAAGGTTATATGAAAAGGGTTCCTAATCAGACTCGAACTCAGTCGTAAAGGTTTGCAAGTCTAACTTGCTAACCATTACATCATCCGAGGCGCCTCCTGCTCTTCAGCAAGTAACGGTCTATCTTTTCACTTGCTCGTTGTAAGTTTTCACATGAGTACAAGCTAAGTTCACAAAAACTCTTTTTAGCATTTTAGCCGACCTCAGCAGTACTGTTATCTAGACGGTTTCAATCCTTCCTCCAGTCTATTTTTATAATTTTGTTTTATTTTATTTATTTATTTTTTTTTACCTTATTTTCAGTGTTAGTCTTTGTTTCTTCACCGGGTGTGGGAAGCTTGTAATTATATGCATTCTATACTTTTAAGTTTTAGTGATATTTTTCAATGATTTTCTAAGATGATCAGTTCTGCATAGAATAATTTATTATTATTTTGCTCGGGTAGGCTTTCGCTGGAGTCTGAGGGACAGCAAGTCTCCTCAGGTCTCAAAAATTGTTCTGAGTATTCTTGCCGATCTCATCAATGCCGTGGTCAGAATGGTCTCGATTCTTCTGATTTCCCAAGCTTAGAGTCTTTTTTTTTCCAATTCTTTGGGAGATCGTTTCAAGCACTCTAAAATTAGTGTCATCGTCACTCTCATGTTCCACTGTTTTTTTCAGTTCCTTGGCTAGGTCTAAGTATTTGTCTATTTTTTCATATATTTTTTTCACTCTGTGGTCCGCCTGAATTGCAAAATCCACTTGATAACGAGTTCTTTTTTTTTTCAGGTTAATTAACACTAAGTCTGTTCTTCTGGCAGGTGATCCATTTTATTTCAAATTATCATTATTATTACTTTACTCCTTGCGAGTTTCTCACGCCAGCGTCAGCTGTTGGTCTTTCACTGTGATAGCAAGTCTCCTCAAGTCTCCAGGACTCTTCTCAGAAGTCTGGCCCATCTGAACAATGCTGTATTTTGGATGGTTTTGGCTCGTCTTCCAATTTTCAAGTCTTCCAGCCCCTTTACTAAGCCTTTGGAGATCGTTCCAAATAAACCAATTCTCATTGGTATTTTCATGTTCCCAAGCTATTTTAGTTCTTTGGCAAGATCTAAATACTTATCTCTATTTTCGTTTTCTTTGATCTTAACTTGGTGGTCCGCCGGTACGGCAAGGTCCACCATTCCTCAGCTTCTTTTTGAACTACGACTTCATCTGGTCTTCTGACTTGGATTAGGCGATCAGTCTGTATCTCAGAATCGCAGAGAATATAGTGCGTCTTATTCTCCAGGACGGAAAACATCGGTATGCAAAAAGAACTATTAGTGTAAGGTAGCAATACTGGAAACCATTTAATTATGTGTAAACAATAAGTAGCAATTCTCGCAACTATTTCATGATTCTTTTAAAAATTATATATATATATATATATATATATATATATATATATGTGTGTGTGTGTGTGTGAACAGTATCTAGCATTAAATAACCCACAAAGGTGGTTATGCCTTAAAACCAGCCAAGCAACTTGCACAATTCTCAGAAGATCACCTTTTCCACCCAGTCATGCCTAGACTTGTATTCCTTTTCTGTATTCTCTATTTAGGATTAAAAATCCATACTGCTATGTTCATCGATAAAAAGAAAGCTACTTGGAAGAATTAAAGGATTATAATCACAAAAAAAAATAGCAGAAATACTGCCAGACATGGTTCTTGGTCATTTTGTCAAACTTTACGACCATGACTGGTCTGAGCTATAATTGTAACTGATAATGTCTGAAAAAAATGACAAAATATTAGCTTATCTAAGTTTATTGCACTAAAAAAATGAGAGTTTAAAGCGTGTGAAGTGTTTCCGTCATATGCTGTATTAACTTTTGTAGTTCATATTGTTTTATATAAAATCCATTTTTTGTCATGTTTACTAATTTAAATGAGTGACATATATTACTTTTTTCCGGACTGTTAGCACTAACTAAGCTATAATGCTTCCAGTCTTAACTAAGCAATATTGCTATATAATCATTTTACATCGCCAGCTAACCTAATGGGTAATGGTTAATTAGATATGAATAACTATTTCATCAAGACAAGTAATTGGCTTTATTTTTCTTTTGAAGTTTCGAAATAAAAATTCTGCAAGATTAGTTTTATTTTGCTGCAACATAGCATCCCACTGATTACTGCTTGTTGTTAAAGTATACCCACGAGAAAAAATTACTATTTTAAAAATGTTCCTACATCAAACTGTTTGGACTTCAAAGGACAGAGAGAATAAAAGTTTATATAATTATTAACATTAATGTAAGTAAGCTACATAAAATTTAACTTTTTTTGTTACTGAATAAAATGTGTTAATTTATTCACAGTTTTGTAGAATGGTTCTCAAAATCTATGATAAAATGTCTTTGTTAAAGTCTTTCAGTTGTAGTGAAAACCTTTTCAAGATCAGGGAATTCATTTCAGTTTATCGAAGTTAAAGTTGTTTGGACTTTTTTTAGAACTTTTGTAAAAAGATACTATAAATATAAATGAACAGATTATATTGGAATTTTAATCTTGCAAAACTATTGTTCTCAAAGAGATCGACTGTAATTTCCGGTCAAAATATTACATCTTCAGAATTCGACACGAGTATATTGGGTTCTTCAAAGTAAACATAGTATTTATTAAGTTTTTTTATAATATTGATTAAAACAAGGAAAACATTTTATCCACGGGATTTCAAAGTTAAAAATTTAAAGTTTTTATTGTGATATTCGTTTTATTGCTTCTTTTAAAAAATTCAAGGAAAACGACAAAATATTTCTATAAAAGAATACGAAAATTAGATTAATTTAGATTAAAAATGTGAGATGGTAATTTTTTCATTCATTTTTCTCATTTTTCTTTGAGTTAAATCAAGAAGAAGAAGAAGAAGAAGAAGAAGAAGAAGAAGAAGAAAATACTACTACTAATAATAATAACAATAATACCAACCAGATCAAAGCGAAAATAGATAAGACCTAACAGAATGCCAAGTGTAGTTTATAGAGATGAAACGATTAATCACATAAGCGAATGCAGCAAGCTCGAGCAAAAAGAGTATAAGACACGACTGGGTGGGGAAGGTTATCCACTGGGAATTGTGCAGGAAATTTAAATTTGACCATGCGATCAAGTGGTATATGTACAAATCAGAATCGTCCAAGAGAATGAGACGCACAAAATTCTCTGGAATTTTGAGATACAAACCGATCACGTCAGAAAACCAGACCTACTGCTAATTAACAAAAAAAAAACCCTTATCATTTTGTGGATTTTACTGTCCTAGTAAAATCTCCAGGACAATGAATGAAAACAAAAGAAAGCTAAAACATTGACAAATACTTAGACCATGGTAGAAATCTAAAACAACTGCGCAATGTGAGGGTGATATCTATTGTTGTAAGTGCGCTCGGAAATATCCCTAAAGGCGTGGAAAAAAGACTGGAGGAACTGGAAATCAGAAGAATCGAGACCATACAGACTACAGCATGGTTTAAATCGGATAGAATTCTCAGAAACGTCCTGGAGACCCGAGGAGACTCAGATTTGATTGAAAACCCACCAGCTAACGATAGTTTAAAAAACCCACTTGGAATAAAATAGTTTTAAGTCTGAGGAGATTTTCTGTCACTCAGATTCAAGTGAGAAACCATCATTTCGAGCTTGTAAGAAAATCTTGTAATGATTAGAATAATAATAATATTATCCTATTTACCCAACCCCTCCGCTCGGGCAGGATATGACACAAGGTCAATTTTTAAGCGGAGTTTATCAGGTTTGAATTCAGAGTTTTCCTTCTCCTAGACTAGTTGCCTCACCAAGGCTGAAGAACCTAGTCTGTCCTACTATTTACCCATAGTTGGAGGGAGAATAATTGGATTCATACCTTTCCCAAGGGTATTAGCGCTATGTGAAATGTAATCAGTCTCGTCCAGGATTTGAACTCGTGTCGCCGTGTTCATTTCCTACGACGATAATAATTACACCACGGGCACCTCCAAATAATAATAATATTATTAATAATGAAGACAACTAGTCAACAAGTGGATTTTTTTGTTCCTACAGACCACAGAATATAAATAAAAGAATTCTAAAAACCGGACCAATACTCGGATCTTACGAGAGAGTCAAAGTTATGGAACATGAAAATGTTGGTGATACCAAGCGTCCTAACTAACCTGGGAAAGAGTCTGGTGCAACTGGAAATCAGAGAAAGAATCAACTCCTTTCAAACCACCGCACTGCTAAAATCAGCCAGGATACTCAAAATGATGTTGATACTCAACATGATATTTATGATGTTGATGAATGTCATCTATGTTCCCGAGAAATTGTTGTAAGCCATTATGAAGGAAGAAAGAATAACACTTCCTCACAAAAATATAGCTCCCACGACTTCATTCCAGTAGGCTGGGGCTGTAGAATACACCGACTGCACTTCTGCTGAGGGGTAAGACCCTTCCTCAATGAGTGTCCTGGATATGACACTAAACAATCTGATGGT
Source organism: Sepioteuthis lessoniana (assembly GCA_963585895.1). Classification (NCBI taxonomy): domain Eukaryota; kingdom Metazoa; phylum Mollusca; class Cephalopoda; order Myopsida; family Loliginidae; genus Sepioteuthis; species Sepioteuthis lessoniana. The sequence goes on from OY757904.1 coordinate 45,297,724, forward strand.
GAGGTTCCAATGATGCTGGAGCTTTAGGGGATGCGGAGCACCCCTTCATTGCCATTGCTCTCAGGTCCACTATGGCCCGGAATGGTAACACCTGATAGGACCCTATCTATGTGTTAAATAGAACTAAATGCATACCTATGCTAAACTGAATAGTTTGAATTAGAACTGTTTGACTAAACTGAATAGCTTGAAATAGAAATGTTTTTGACAATTAAAGTGTACTCGCATTTAAACTGTGTGCTTATGCTACACTGAATTGTTTGAAATGGAACTGTTTTTGACATTGAAACTCTACTTACACTGAACTAAATTGTTTAATATAGTACTGTTTTGACATTTAACTGTGTGTAAACAAAATCTGTACTTAAACTAAACTGAATTAGCTGAATTCGAACTGTTTGATTAAACTCAATAGCTTGAAATAGAAATGTGTACTCATGCTAAACTGGATTGTTTCAAATAGAACTGATTATTTGCATAAAAATGGCTTTGGCGTTAAATAACCTTCAAAGGTTGATATGCCATAAAACCCAACCAACCAACAACTTAATTTCTCGAAAGGTTCGAAACTGCCGTAAGATTGAGTGTGAGACAGGGAGACGAAGGACGCGGACACAGCCTGGTGGAGGACTGCTATATTGACTCTTTCTTCTTGGCTACGTTGTGATTCCATATTCAGTACTTTTCTGCTTCTCAGCCGGGGGTGGGGCCACTGCCCTCCACTGGGCACTCGCTGGCCGTGACTCTCGTGACTCTGTATATATCTGACTGGCTGTAACTACCTGAATGACCGTCTGACGTGGATGCCCGTGATAATATAATTTTCCAGTCACCACGATTTTTCGGTTGTCAACCCACGAGACTTGCTTCCGGCAGTCAACTAGCGTGAGCAGCTTACACCTATGCATCACTGTCTTCCTCTTTACACAGTTGGAACATGAGAGCTCTATCAAAGGTCAATATACAAAAAATCTGATGTATTCAACGATGATGTTGATGCATCACAAATCTAATTTAGTTTTGATGCGCTCTTTATGGAGATGTGTTCTCATGAGAATGTCATTTCTCCCCAATTCTATTATTTGATTGTTGTGGTTCTCATCAAGTGACGTTTTATGGTACCTTGCTCTGATCCATACCTGTGCAACAGATAACCATAAATATATTATTATTCAGTTTTCTCATTATAATAATACTTCTGGTTAAAAGTACTTGGTTGTTCCTTGCTGTCGTATGTAAATAATTTGAATGGGATGCGATAAAAAAGAAACTTAATGCTTAAATATGGAATAAAATGAAAGTCAAAATTAATTATAATAATTGACAATGTTCTATCTAAAAAGATAAAATAAACGTCTATATATCATTAAATCAAAACCTTTTTGAAATAAAGGCGTAAGACTATGGTTTATACTCATTTCTCTTTAGTTCATGAATTTTAGCAAAGTAAAATCTATTGAATTTTCTATAGTTCCTGTCTCTAAGAAAAATAGGACAAAATCATTCCCTCGAAAACAAAGATTGTATTATTTACTATAAGGACAGTAACACTGCCCTTTGTCTAACATGATCTTCACAATTATTCATTTTATTCAGTAAAAGAATTTTTCACAAGGAATCATTTTCATCCCTCAATCCTTTGCGGCTAATTGTATTCAGAAAAGTAGACAAATAAACAGTCACTTGTTAACAATATTCTGATGGGGCCGTTAGTCTTTTAAAGTATAAAATCAAATTGTAAAAACTGACCCATTTTCTCAAACTATAAATCTGTCTTTTGGTTTAATATAAATGATTGTCGCCAGGTTTTGACGTGTGAATACGTAGATCAATATATACTTAAGTCTTCGTAGCATCAAATCTCATTTATGCGTGTATTTACCTAACCCCTCTGCGATGGTCAGGATGTGATACAACGTCAATTTTTCAATGGAGTACAGCTGATTAGAATTCAGTTTTTCTTCGCTTTGACTGATTGCATTACTATGGCCAAAAAAACATAGTCTATTCTACAATTAACCCTGTGATAGGAGAGAAGGAATGCATTATGAATCTCCAAAGGGCAATAGTGTGAAACTAAACGAAAACAGCATTATCAAGGATTTGAACTCAGGTCACCAAATTTACTTTCTATGACAATAACCTTTACAATAAGAAGCATGAATTTATGTTAGAGTAGTAAAAAGAAGCATGGATATCATTTGTAAATAAGACATCCGAATTTGATTACCGTTAAACTTTTGTAAAAAGAAAGGTTAAAATATTTTAAAAATTGAATAATCTCTCCGTACGTACTTATCTAGTTTAGATTAGATTATTTGGTTTAATGGTATATCAACACTTTATGGTTATTTAATGCCAAATTCAGTTCCGCTCTCTTTCTCTCTCTCTCTCTCACTCTCTCTCTCTCTCTCTCTCTATATATATATATATATATATATGTATATATATATAGTCAACTGATTTCCATACTAAAAAAGGGTTGATTTTTATGCAAAAAATAGGCCCGAGAAGCTGTAATTTTTGTATCTGTATTTTTGAATTTATTGACCAATCAGCGCTTACCGACAAGTTTTAAAATCCAATGCTTCGCAGATGACAACTTTTGACTTGCAGCGAGTATTTAAAAAAGGATCAAAATCTATAATAACTAAAGAAATGTTTTATCCCCTAGAATGTAAAAATACAATTTTTAGCTCATTAGAATCAGAGATAAATCATCAACGTTTTTAATCAAATTTTGAGCCAACTTCAATCGCATAAATAAGAGAAGAAATAAATATTTCTTCTGTCAGTATTTAGTTATCTATATTTACCTCACTACGATTTATTTAATATCTACTAACTTTTTGGATTATTTCTTGAGAGTGAAAATCTGCATTCTTTTCTTTCAAGAATGCATCTTATTTCAACAACGCTTATCTCTCTTAATATTGAGCGGAGATGTCAGTGTTTACATAGATTTATTAGCACTAATATTACAGTATAAGTTTGCTGATAAAAATACAAGCTGCAGCCGCATATACGTTAAGGCATAAATACATTTTCTCTTTCATATATTGATACAGTTAAACTAAGGTTTCTTACAAGCACAAAATATATCCCTTAGATTAGGCTAACAAAATCAACTGTATTTCATTGCCTGAATCTTCTCAAGCTCTCATTAAAAATACCAACGCTCTAACTAGTATTATCTTTGTTTACGTGAAAAGATTTTGCAATTTCTGTTTTTCAGCTAACTTTTCACTCAGTGTAAAGAAATAAAAATTATAAATTTGTAGATTTGTAGATATATAAATTTCTATTATTTACTCCCTTTTTCCATAACACACACATATATAGGCACACACACACACACACACACACACACACACACATATACATACATATATATATATATATATATATATATATATATATATATATATATATATTTGTAACTGAATAATTTGTAGGTGACTTAATTTTCAAATGAGTTAGAATATATTTGTTTGCACACTTTTAAATGCTTTCAGGTATTGCTATTGAACACTAATAATTCTGTTTAAAACAAATTATTTGTTTTCACACAGTTTAAATGATTTCAAGTATTGCTATCTCAGCGCAATAGACCTTCAGCCTCCCCCTCCAAACACCCTTAAGATAGAATACGGTTGGTTATATGCTTGCTACAAGAGCAAAATATGTTCGGGACAATCATATAGGTGCAATGGCTTCACATGACCAGCTGATTGATCTGACTGGTCATCTCCGACCACCCGTCAAGCCCATTAAGGCCAAAGTGGAATGTTGCCGGTCATGTGACCACTTTGGTTGCCGAGTAATGTACGAATCAACCACCAGGATCCAGTTTTGAAGCATTCTGGATCCCCAATCATGGCCAACAAGTGCCTCATTACGGACCCTTAAACCTCTGCAGAAGTGCAGTCTGCGTATTTTTCAGTCCCAGTAAACAGGGTGCTACGTATTAATTATTTTCAATTGTTTTGGTTAAACTCTATTGAAATTGTAAATTCCTATAACTGTTACTGTGCAGATTTTAAACAGGACTTTCTGTACAGATTTTAAACTCAACGGAGAAAGTCATAAGTATGAGTGGTTCTGTTCAATAGGGACCAAAACAGTAAAATTTTAAACCGAAGCAGTAAACATTCTTCCAAGTGATTAAACCGAACGTATAGATATTTCGATTTTAGCTTTATTTTATTTCTAAACTTAATTTGTTGCGTCACGTAAATACTGAGACCTCTGGAAAATTCGGCACATTGGTTCACCATGATTTGACATAAGTCAACCATAAAGCAAGAGTGAACATCTGAATTTCTTGCAATAACGTGAACTGATTAATGACTAGCAATTAGAAATAAAAAATTTATATCTTAAGAAGCAACACAGAAAACACTGGCCTGTAGAAAAAGATAAAAATCTAACCTCATGATAGCTTTACTTTTTTTTGCAATTTCTTGGTGCTGATTTTAAAATAAAATCATTTTTCCAAGCACGGCTGGATGTTTTCCTTCAGAAAGCTATAATATAACGAAAAAAGACTATTTCTGCCATAGAAAATAGAATTTTTCCTTAAAATCAATAATGTTTCTTCGTTATTTTTTAAATAAAGAATAAAAAATTAAAAAGAATAATTTGAATATGCAAGCAGAGAGTTTTCTGCAAATCTTGTTAATTAGCGAAAGAATTTTCTTACAGAAAAAAACATTCACAAGAAGAAAACTTAACCAGGGATAATCATACAGGATTCATTTGGCGAAATCAATTCAATAAAAAATTTTTAAAAATTAATTGTCTTTGAAATTTTATCAAAAATTCAAATTAGTCTTTGTATCTCTGGAAAATCTGAGGCTACAACACTGATATTGAAAAAAAATGCTAAAATTTAGCAAGGAGTTTCAGAAAATTCTTAAACAAATTCCCAAATCTCTATAAATTTCACATTGTATTTTTAAGGGATTTTCCCCTCGACAGTTTAAAATAAAGCGTGTAATATTATAATACGCCGAAAAAATTGCAGTTATACGCAAATTCATTGTCACATCTTTAATTTCAAAGGTATATAAAAAAACGTTCTCTCCTAAATTATACCTGTAGCTTTCTTCTACCAATGATTCTTTTGGCATTAAATAACCCCTCGAAGGTTGATATGCTATTAAACAAAGTAGAATCTTACCAAAAAAAATAGCTCATGTGTTTTCATTCTAAAATTCCGACAATGACATTCCATTTCTTTTCATTACATAATCCAGAAGGAACAAGGTCATGAGCATCTCCAGAACAAAATTTCGTTACAGCCTTCATTTTACCCAATGGGCAATATTTCTGTCTCACAAAAATGATACGAAATGGATAAAAATGGACTCCTTTTTCGAAATCAGCACTGAAAAATTAGTATAAAACACGCATAAACATTCATGGGAAAATTTTACCATTGACTCGTGTTATAGCTTAATAAAGACGAAGAAGTCAACACACAATCCTTTTCTTTTAAGGGATAAAGAAGTATGAACATAATTTTAATACAAAAGAAAATTAATTTTAAGCCAAAAAACCTGAGAGTTTCTTGGGGTACAATATCCTGAGTCCTTCTATGTTTTGCAAATATGTATCGCCCATTTCATAATTTATTCGTGTACTCTAAACATATAGCTGGCCATGAGAAAAAAATGTAATTATGTTTTTGTCCCTTCGATAAGATCAAAACATTTTTGAATAAAGTCTCTATTAGTTGGCTGGGGCTGTAGAATACACCAACTGCATTTCTGCATAAGGGTAAGACTCACCAAACGAGTGTCCTGTGTATGACGCTAAACAATATGATGGTGAGACCCCAATAATGCTGTAGCTTTTGGAAATGCGGAGTACCTCTTCATTGCCATCTCTCCCAAGTCCACTCTGGTCGTTGAGTGGTAGCACCTGATAAGGTCCTATCTAGGGGTTAAATAGACCTAAACTGTGTTCTTATGCTAAACTGAATTGTTTGAAATAAAACGGTTTATATGTATTAAAATGGATTTGGCATTAAATAACCGACAAAGGTTGATATGCCATAAAACCAAACCAAACCAAACCAAACCAAATAAATGTCTCTATTTCACTCCATTTATTCAGATATAGCATATTATTCCATCTGATAATATTCAACGATTTGAAATGACCTCAAAGATCAAACTCACAAAATCGGTTTGGAAGCCGAAGTCACATCACCTCCCAAGTAAAGAGTCAAACCTCTAAGACCTTTCGTTTGTCACTGATCCTCGAATAAACACATCCACAAATAGAGGTATGTTGGTATAGTAGTAGAGTTGGTTAACTTGTGCCGGTGGTTGATGTTCAAATCCAAGGAAGAAAAAAAGGTGTAATGTTGATACTGTAGAAAAGTTCTCTCCACTTGGTACAACACAGTTTTTCTTGTTTGATTTAATCTTGCTGAAATTAGTAAACTTTAATGCACACAAAACGGAATATATGTGCTATAATCAAACAGGTGACGTCTCCACACTAGACAGAACCCCTTTTAAACTAGTAGACAAAATTCACTTACCTAGGAAGCATCGTCTCATCAACCGAAAAGGACATCGACACGCGGCTAACGAAGGCATGGACAGCTATCAATTGGCTATCGATCGTACGGAATTCAGACCTAACCGATAAAATGAAACGCAGTTTCTTCCAGGCAGCTGTCGAAACGATACTGCTGTATGGATGCACTACATGGACGCTAACAAAACGGCCGGAGAAGAAGCTAGAAGGTGGGCGTTGAACCATTATATAACTATGGATGCACTACTTGGACGCTAACTAAACGGCTGAAGAAGATAGACGACAATTACACAAGAATGCTGCGAGCAATATTGAACTAGTCCTGGCGGCAACACCTGCCTCCTATCACGAAAACTATCCAAGTTAGACGAACCAGACATGCAGGACACTGCTGAAGAAGCAGGAACGAGCTCATAAGTGATATATTCCTATGGACCCCCACATATGGCCGGGCAAAAGTAGGACGACCAGAACTGCAACATATTGACCCCCACTCTATTGGCCATCATCGTGTTTCTTTCCCGTTCTCCTGGGCTGCTCAACCAGGGACCTGGAGGCCCAGCCTCTCTGGGACATGTTCCTCAATCCAGCATCTTCTCACCAGCTGGTCTGATCTCCAAACTCTCAATCGGGGGTCCCGAGGCCCCTTCTGCCGGGTGCTGGCTTTCTCTACCGCATCTTGTCTTCAACTGGTCTGGTCTTCAAACTAACTAACTTCCTGTCTTCACCGATTTATATTATAGTTCAACGTCCACCTTCTTGTGGGCGTCGACCAGATGCACCTGTTATTTACATAGGTGCATTTCCTATTGTGACAGTCCGGCCGGGTCGTAGGTCAATATACAACAGTGGGAATCGATATGAAAATCATTTTAAATGTGAATATGAAAAGTGTTGCGAAATAATTTTTACTGTATTCCTGAAGAATTAAGAAATAGAAACAAAATCTAAAAGCTTCTTTACAATTTTGTTAAATTCATCTTAAAGTCACAATAAAGATAATGTTAAAAGTTGCTCGTCTCAAAGACATATTAGAACTTTTTTTTACGAAAGATGCTTCAAAAGTAAATCTTCCAACAAGGAATATAATTAACACAATAACACCTTTTGATAGAGCATACTTTTATCTACTCAACACTATTTTCCATGTAGTCCTCACTTTGAACTATGCATTTTCGCCAGCAATAAACAAGAGCCTGCATACGGTGCTCATAAGAGGTGCACAACAAAAATAATGCTTCCTATTTAATTATGTCTCCAACAATGTCTGAGATGGATGGTAGGGGTATGACAGTAGAGACTGAATGTTTCCACCAATAACCCATGAAGTTTGCCTTCTTATAGATACTAATTGAACAAAAGTTTCTCAGAATATCGTCTGACTTGAAATCAGAGATGTGCTGTTGAATTCGGAAAAAAAATCTACCAATTGATGTTCATCGATACTTATTGAACATTTACATGGATCAAACAGTAAATATGAACATAGTTTGGTTTCTTTATCTAATGGCAGATCAAACTTCGTGGGATATTTAATGCTAAGAAGAACAGCAAAAGTACTATTTAACCCATAGTTTGGGGTTCATACTTTTCCCAAGGGTATTAACCCGAAAGTGAACGTCATAGAATGAGTGTAGTTCGAACTCGCTTATCACGAAGTCACAGTCCTGCACGTTAACTATTACACGACTGGGACTCTCACGTGAGCACATTTAGGCGGTGGATAACTTGTTTCAGCAAAAAAAAAAAAAAATTAAACATCTTGGTCATTTTATCTAAATGAGTGAGGTTGATGAATGGTGGACAATTCAGACAACGTTTTCCTGATAATAACTTTGACATCACTTCACTGAAAAATTGGTTGGTTGCTTGCTTGCTCGGGCTAATGGCATATCTACCATATCTGAATAGTTCCTTAATAAACATTAATAATTAGACTCCAAATAAGTTTTCCTATAATTTATTATATATAGATAAATTGATTTCAAAAAGCTAAAATATATTAAATTTAAGCTTATGAACTCGAGATTCATGTTTTATTTAATCATAAAAGCTGAATATTATTTTTTCGTATTTCATATTTAGTTTCCTTGGCTTTTAACTGCTTGTCTACAAATTGTTGAAAGACAGGAGCAAAGGTGACGATACAAAAGGCAATTATTGACAGTTAACGGCCTTTGTTCACGTCATTGTTGCTGTTGAAAGGCCACAGTAAAGTGCAATCAAACATATTTCGTGTTGACAAATAAATGTTTCGCATTTCAAGGATATTTTCTAAATGAGATGAGATTATAAGGTTGTTTGAATATCATAGATTTTTTGGACACTCCAGGGATAATGGAGTTGGCCTTTTCATTAACATAGCTCCATTATATATATATGTGTGTGTGTGTGTGTGTGTGTGTGTGTGTGTGTGTGTGTGTGTGTGTGTGTGTGTGTAAGTTATGCGTATTATATATGCATGTATACACAAGTAAATATTCTTAGGCTTATATATATACGCACACACATATAAAACGAGGCATAGAATATATTTACATATACATATAATATATATAGAGGGAGGGGGAGAGTGTATCTATGTGTATGTGAGTTTGGGAGAATCATTAACTCAAACTAAATGATATGCACACATGTAAACAAATATTATACGTATATATATATATATATATATATATATATATATAATGATGATAGATAAATATATATTAGATATATATATTTAATTCATGGAATTTAGAAGACTGTGACCCCTGGGTTTCATGGAGTTTACCTGACTTACTTCCATGCAACTTTTCTTTGGTTCTTAAATTCAGCTCAAGAGCGAAATTTGAGGACTTGAAGGATGGCATATCTTTCCTGCATATCAAAAGAGGAAAGTGCTCTGACAGCTATGGATAAATAGCAGGGCAGACAAGGTTCTTCAGCCTTGGTGAGGCAACTAGTCTAGGAGAAGGAAAACTCTGAATTCAAACCTCTTAAACTCCGCTTAAAAAAATTGACCTTGTGTCATATCCTGCCCGAGCGGAGTGGTTGGGTAAATAGGATCATATGGAAATCAAACCTGACCGATAAAATGAAACGAAGTTTCTTCCAGGCAGCGGTCGTATCGATACTGCTGTATGGATGCACTACTTGGACGCTAACTAAACGGCTGGAGAAGAAGATAGACGGCAATTATACAAGAATGCTGCGAGCAATATTGAACTAGTCCTGGCGGCAACACCCCACAAGGCACTAACTATACGACCACCTGCCTCCCATCACGAAAACTATCCAAGTTAGACGAACCAGACATGCAGGACACTGCTGGAGAAGCAGGGACGAGCTCATAAGTGATGTACTCCTATGGACCCCCACATATGGCCTGGCAAAAGCAGGACGACCAGTTCGAACATACATTCAACAGCTATGTGAGGATACGGGATATAACCCTGAAGACCTGCCAGAGGCGATGAACGATAGGCAGAAGTGGCGAGAGAGGGCCAGGTATATCCGTGCTAGCGGCACAACAGGATGATGATGATGACACCAGTTTTAACTGGTTGATTTTAATTCAAGTATAAGTGATAACAAGTCCCCTGACATCTCCAGCACTCTTCTGGGTATCCTAGCTGATTTTAACAGTGCTGTGGTCTGGATGGTCTTTATTATTATTTGTGCAAAAACATTTGGCTGTATAGTCAAATGTCAATCTCTTGCACAATTCCCAACGAATAACCTTTCCCATGAATTGCCCAATCTGCTGGGACTGTAGAATACACCATCTGCTGCTCTGCAGAGGGTTCAGACCCCTCGCTACAATGAGTGTCCTAGCTATGAAATTAAACGATCTGATGGTGAGGTTCCAGTAATGCTGGAGCTTTGGGGAATGTGGAGTACTCCTTCATTGCCATCGCTAGCCCCGAGTGAGAGCACCTAATAGGGTCCTATCTATAGGTAAAAAAAAAACAAAACGTGTGCTTAGGCCAAACTGAATTGCTAGAAATAGGACTATTTTGACGTTTAAACTGCGTGCTTATACTAAACTGAATTGTTTGAAATGGAACAGTTTTTGCATGCTAAACTGAAGTATTTGAAACGGAACTGTTTCAAACATTTAACTACGTGCAAACAAAAACTATTCTCATACTAAACTGAATTGTTTAAATTAAGACTCTTTGACTAAACTAAATAGCTTGAAATAGAAATGTTTTGACAAGTAAACTGTGTACTTATGCTAAACTGAATTGTTTGAAATAGAACTGTTTATTTGTATTAAAATGAATTTGGCATTAGATAATCGCAAAAGTTGTTATGCGATAAAATCCAACCAACCAACCAACCAACCAACCAACTAAACAAGTCATTCCCACGTAGTCGTACCTAGACTTGTACTTGTTTGCTGCATTCGCTTACAATGTGATAAATCATTTCGTATTTTTCTCTGCGTAAACTAAACTCTTGCTATTTTGTGGCGGATCATCGATTTTTGCTTTAATATAACTGGTCCTCAAGATGTTGTTTTCTGCTTCTATCCATACAGTTGTTTTTCTTACTATTTCGGCTTCCTACTTTTTTGCTGCTTTTCTATCTGTACTTATGTTACTACTTATGTTGCTGATGCTATTAGACTTTATTTACTCTTTTTAATAAAGTCCATGAGTTCTTGTATTGATGCATCGACACAATTCTTAATGCTACCGTTTCGTCTTCCTCTCTTTCTTAACACATACTATCAATGTCATCTCTTGGCTCTAACCCCTTGTGTATAGTCATCAATTTCCTTGTCCTTTGGTTCTTCTGTCTGGATTCCTCCCTTGTTCCTTTTAAGAATAGTCCTGAGTATCTTACAAGGAGGATTTGCCCAAGTCTCTATTGTTTCGAGGAGTTTTCTCGTTCTTCCGAAAAACACTTTTCTTATTGTTTTCTTCATTTCCGCTTGTTTAATGTTGCCCGCTTCTAATATCCCTAAGTGTTTGTAGCTTTCCTTCTCTCCAAGCGTTCTTGGTTTAATATTTCTATTCATTCAGCTGATTCTCTTTTCCCATATTTCGTTATGAGCATGGCGCATATTTCAATGCCAAATTCTATTCCTATATCCTTAGTATATATTCTTATTATTTGTATGAGGGTCTACAATTCTTTTTCGTTTTGCAGATACCTTTATGTCATCAATATACATAAGGTGATTAATTTTTCGGAGATTTAAAAAATTTTTAACACCGTCTATATTTCCTAAGTACGAGATTGAATGGCATAATGTAGTATCCTGGATGAAGGTAGTTTTCCCTCTCGTCATCAATTCGGATATGCTTGCTTCTTATAGGCATTTACTCTTATTACAGATCCAATTAGTCGTGCATGGACGTGAAATTTTAAAACCAGAATCCATGTTTCCATCATAGCCAGGCGTTTTCCAATTTGTTATTATCTTGACTATTGCTCCTAGCGATTCCAGCTATATTTTTGCTTTGAAAACTTATTCGAGATCGAATTTTTGTTTTCAAGTTACTTATCCATTCACCATTGCAGTGATACTCTTTTCATCTCCATATTTTATTCCAAAATTGTTTTGTTTCTTTCGACTCTGGTTGGTGATTTGTATTTGTGCACTCTCCACCAATCTGTTAGAAGAATTTTTTCGTTATTGTGGAATGTCCTGTTTTGTATTGTCTGACCGTCCCGGTATAATTTGGGTCTTCCTTCTTTCGCCAATTTCTTTTGATTTATTTCTAACGGTTTTAATGTCAGACTTGTATGTAGTTCTCTTTTTGAGGTCTTTTTTCCATTGGGTTTCTGTATGTTTCGCCTTCCATAGTAGTTTCTCTGGTTATCGCTGTTTCTTTATTTGTCATTCTAACTTCATTTCCCATCTAGGTTTTGTATTTCTCTTCGGATTATTGTTATTATTATCATTTATTCCTTGAGAGTTTTTCACATCAGTTTTAGCTGATGGTCTTTCACTGGAGTTTGAGTGACAGCAAATCTCCTCAAGTCTCCAGGACTCTTCTTAGTATTCTGGTTGTTCTCAATAAAGTTGTAAATTGGATGGTCTCCACTCGCCCCCCTCTTATCACAAATAACTGGATTATTTGCATACGAATTTACATTTCTGATTGTCTGTGAGTTTAAGATAATTGTATTATTCATATTGACTATCTGAAAACGTAGGAGCAACGGTCGATTGAAGTTCTTATGATTAAATCGAATAAACAGAAAGAATGAAGAAATTACGAAACAAGCAAACAAAAAATGAGAAGTAAACGAAAAGAAAATACGTTTAGATAAACGCGAAATTGGCTCACCGAGAAGGAGCATGCAGTGATGCAGAAGAGAGAAATATAGAAAGTTAGAATAAATGAAGAATAGAAAAAACGAGAGAGAGAGAGAAAGAGAGAGAGAGAGAGAGAGAGAGAGAGAGAGAGATTCGGCTGTGAGTCTCCGAAAAATCATGAATAAATTTGAATTCCTTGGAGGTTATTTTTTTAGAAAAGCAATTAAATAGATTTTATATTTACTTATCTAAAACTGAGTAATGCTACGTGTTACCATAACAATGGAATTCTAAATCATTCTGCTGTGTGTCAATGTTATGGAACTGATATATATATATTTTTTTATTTTCATCATACAACGTGTGAAAGCACGTGCGATACCCTAACCTCATCAACCGCCAACCAGGGTGATAACACAGTTTCGGTAGCTCAAGGCGGTACTGCCACTCCCGGCGCTACCAAGCAGCTTTTGCCATCGGACAGGGTATTTAAAAGAAAAAATGGAATTCTAAATCATTCTGCTGTGTCAATGTTATGGAACTGATATATATATATATATATATATATATATATATATATATATATATATATATATATATATATATAATTTTCATTTCATAATTATTAACAACATCATAATCAATCTTTGTTAAAGACTATGAAATCAAAGTTATAATTATAAAAAAGGCGAATAATACAGAGAGAATTGATTATCTGTGTGTATATATTATAATTTGACAGTATATTTCGTAATTTTGTACGTAATAAACGTTCGACAAATTCCAAATTTAATAACATTATGCCATTTTTGTCTATTAGAATTGGGTGCAAAACTATAAATATAAGTTTCATATGGCACTCCGCGTAGTTCAAGTTAGGCAAGTAGATCCCTCCCAGCCAATTTGATTCTCATTTAGATATCCCATTCTACTATATTTGTGCCATCACTTTAGGCTTAGTGAATAACTATTTTCGGTTTCAAAGATACGATACTATCAGTTTTTCTATAGAAATTACTGAAAAGAAATAAAATTGATACTTCGTTATATGTGTGTTTGGTGTTCTAGTATTTAATAAATGACAAAATATAAATCTTTTTAAGAGAGGCAAAGGAAGCTGTTTAATCTGATGATTGGATAAATAAAATATTGGACTATATATGCACATACATATGTACAAAAACATGTTAGATATAATATCCGACGACATCGTAATAAATAACACTTGAAAATCCCAAGTCAGTTAGAATTGTTTTATTTCTTTATTTCAACCTATACAACCTCCATTCTTTATTTTTACTCAAATGACAGAGTAGACGACATTTTTATGTATTAGCAGTAATCTTATTCTTAATGGCCCAGTAAGCTGGGGCTGCAGAATACACCGACTGAATCTCTGCGGGGGTGGGGGTAAGACCTCCTAACGAGAGTCCTGATATGACACTAAACAATACGATGGTGAGGCTCCAGTAATGACGGAATTTTGAGAAATGCCGCGTACTCTTTTATTGCCATCACTCCCAGGTCCACTATGTCCCGGAGTGGTAGCACCTGATAGGGTCCTATCTATGGGTCAAATAGAACTAAACTGTGTACTTATGCTAAACTAAATTGTTTAAAATAGAACTCTTTTTACATTTAACTATGACTACACAAAATATGTGCTTATGCTAAACTGAATTGTTTGAAATAGAACTGTTGGTATGTATGAAAATGGATTTTGCATAAAATATCTTACAATGGTTGATATGCCATAAAACTAAACCAAATCAAACTAAATCTTATTCTTAAATGAAGCATTGTGTAAATTGATAAAGCATTGTTAAATTATCTTTAATTTTAATGAGAAATATCTGATATCTTTTTTCTCAAGTATTTTCAAATCAGTATCTTTTTCAAGGTTCCCAAACCTTTTCAGTAGTGTTTGAAAATTTTCGTTTGATGAAGAGCAGAAAGTTACACAGGAAATAAAATAATATTAAAACTAACTTCAGATTTTCAGATGCTATTTTTATCATATTGTGGTATTTTGACCTTCGACCCGGCCAAAAATGCCATTCAGAGTGATGCACCGGAAGGAAGTTACACATTCTAATGGCAGTTATGAGAGGAAATCGCGTGAGCGGAAATTGGCTGATGAAATGGGACGAGGTAAAAAAATTCCCATGGTACACTCATAGACTGATGCACCGGAAGAGAGTGACCTGTGAACTGCATGACAGTTATTTCCGCTGGATGACGATCAATCATGCCATTCCAAAGATCGAGTAGGCGATTCAGTGGGTGTTGAACTATTATATAACTCAGTCAAGACAGAAATCAGAGTTGCAGTTAGAGATCGGACGGGGTTATAGACGAGAGTTGGTAAGGAAAACCACACTACGCCGAAGGGGCTCGGGGCTCCCGATTGAGTTGGAGCCCAGAGAAGTTGTTGATAAGATGCAGTAAATAAAGCCATCACCCAGTAACCCTTTTCGAACCCTTACAATAAAGTGAGAGGTACATATTTTTTTTAAAGAAGTCTTCCTGCGTCTTTATTATTGTGCCGTTTATGATACGGCATATGAGAATATAACAATATATATTAACTAAATCTAAATTAAGATGTGTGCACCAAATAAATAATAATGCTGTCCAGTAAAGTCTATAATTTTGATCAGCAGGCTCGAAACTTTTGATCAGAAGTGTTTGGCGAATTACAGGATTTTGCAAGTTCGTTTTTCTCCTTAGCCATCAGGTCTCGTATTTCTTTCTCCTTTCCTTAACTGAATACGTATGTTGGGTGTTAAATGGACTATTTAAATAAAATTCAATTCTATTTCAAACACTTCAGTTTAGCATAAGTACACAATTTCAATGTTAAAAAAACAGTTCTATTTTAACCAATTCAATTTAGCATAAAAAGCTCCATTTCAAGTAATTCAGTTTAGCATAAGTACGCAGTTTAAATGTCAAAACAGTTCCATCTCAAATAAATCAGTTTAGCATAAGAAAACAGTTTAGTTCTATTTGAGCCATAGATAGAACCCTCTCAGGTGCTACCACTCTGGGCCACAGTGAACCTGGGAGTGATGACAATAAAGGGGAACTCTACATTCACCAAACCTCCAGCATTACTGGAACCTCATTATCAGATTGTTTAGTGTCATTTCCAGGACACTCGTTGAGGGAGTCTTACCCCTCTGCAGAGATGCAGTCGATGTATTCTATTTTCCTTGCTTCACAAAATGTTATATTTATCTATATATTACTGCAATGATTTCTTTTTTCTCTTTTCTTATCAACTGGAAGTTTTTGTAAATACAGGATGATTTTCTTGTCAGTTTGTGCCAGGGCTTTCGTTGCAACAATCTTTCTCCGTGTGGTCAGGGTGTATTTGACCACACCTACTATATATTTGATTTTCTTAGTGGCTTTCCTTGTGGTGTCCATAATTTTGATATCTAAAGAACCTTAAGGCTTCGAGAATGTGTCATTCTATCTTTTTAAGGCAGTATCCAAATTTTGCTTTCTTTTATTAGTGCTATGTGAAATGCAATCAGTCTCGTCCATGATTTGAACTCGTGCCGTCGTGTCCATTTCCTACGACGATAACCATTACACCACGGGCACCTCCTAAATCAAAGGTGAATGATAACTTTAATAAATGAATCGATGACGTGAAAGATAAATTTAATAGATCGACGTCTCAAATGAGACATTTTCTACGATCCATTCTTGATTTCATATAATACATCTGATTAACTGAAATAAAGTCAAAATTGTGTAATAGGAGAGAAAATAGATTAGGACAGAGCATCTGAATAATTAAAGGATAGTCTATGAAATGTATCAGAAGCCGAAAACTCTCCGAGATAACACATACATACATTCCCCTTTCTCCCTCTTAATTCTCTCTCTGTCTCTCTGTCTCTCGCCATCTATATATCTCCCAACACACAAACAATAAGTAGCCTTTGTGAAGAAAACAATTTATCTTTGAATGGTTTGGTCCACTGCACACATCATATTATATAATATTTTATGGTTTCTATTTTATTTTATTCGCTTTATTTGTGACCAATGAATTTTTAGGATATCTGCTATTCGTACATACACTTTTATACACACATACACAACCATATATTCATACATGCATGCATATGCACTTAGTGTTATGCTTATTGTCGTAGGAAATGGAATTGGCGATACAATTTCAAATCCTGAACAAGAATGTTTGCATTTCACTTCCTTTGAGAAAAGCATGTATATATATGTTCTCCACCAACCAACTATAAGTAAATAGTAAACAACCAAACAGGATTCTTTAACTTAGATAAAGCAAACAGACTAAAAGAAGAAAATCTCTGAATTCAAACCAAGATTTACCTTGTGTCGCATCGTACCGTGGTAAAGGGTTTAGCAAACACATACACACACACACACACACATATATATATATATATATATACATGCATACATACATACATACTGGTATTTTCATCTATACAAAGATACTTTACAGTAATATTGGTATTTCCCTCGAGTTAGAGATAAATAGTCGGGAACACTGGGCTCTTTAACCTAGGTATGGCAACCGGCCCAGGAGAAGAATAACTCTGAATTCAAAACTGCTAAACTGCGTTTAAAAATTGATTTTATGCCATATTCACCTAGTGTGGATAAATTAGTAAATGAATATATATATATATATATATATAGTCACAGACGCAAATATATATATATATATACTACGTGCTAGAGTTTTCACATGAAAATTAACAATAATAAAATTGAGAAAAAAACATAATGATATTTGAAATGACTTCATTGTAAAAAATGACTTCATCGATTTGTTAAGCTAGTTCATTACAATCTTGATTATATATATATATATATATATATATATATATACCCCTGTGCGTGCGTGCGTGCGCGTGTGTGTGTGCGTGTGCGTGCGTGTGTGTGTGTGTGTGTGTAATTTGCAGTAACGCCAATAATAAAATGATATAAATAAATTTTTCTCGCGTTATTTTAATGCTGTTATTTCTGTTCTCTGCATTAAAATCTCACGAACTAATAAAATAATTTTATGTACTATGCTTTAAAAGGCGTGCACAAATTGAGCGAATAATTAACTTGAGTAGGAAAGGTAGACTAAGAAACAAAAGAAAGTACACGATCCGTTTACTAAGATGTTAATTTCTTAACTGTAGTTTTTTGTGATTATAACTTAAGTATATTTTGGTAAAATGTAACAAATTATAGTGGAATGTATTTAAAAAACTGATCACAAATTTAAATTGTTAAGAAGATTTACTGTTTGGACTGCGTACTTTACACAATACTTCTGAAAAGTGTGAACGACATAAAATATTCTGAATAACGAACTCAGCTGGAACACAGTTTTAATGTTTGAAGTTTGTTATCCCTTCTGTTATAGCTGCATTGAACACATCTTATACAACTTTTTTAGACTTGGATTTTCTCTCTCTCTCTCTCTCTCTATATATATATATATATATATATATATATATATATATGAGGTCTCGGTAGCCGTTGAACGGATGTATGTAAACAATAGTAATTGTGATTCATAACCGTTTAAAATTTACTTCGCAGCAAATGGCTCCTCGGGGCTGAAGGGTTAGAGGCTTTGGATTGGCGTTTGAGTCAACCGGGTTTCGATCCCAGCTACGGGAAGCTAATGTCTAGCCACACTGATGAGTTCTGATAGAACGAAACAGATCTGTCTGTGGATGACTATATATATATATATATATATATATATATATATATATATATATATATATATATATATATATATATATATATATATATATATATATATATATATATATATATATATATATATATATATATATATATATATATATATATATATATATATATATATATATATATATATATATATATATATATATATATATATATATATATATATATATATATATATATATATATATATATATATATATATATATATATATATATATATATATATTGTAACATGCAAGACACGTTTAGGTTAATTGGCCGCGCAATTACCATGACTAGTTGATTTGGCGTCGCTTGCGAGCGATATGAACTGGTGGCTCACTTGTAGAGTTTCGGAACTGCAATCTGTGGTCGATAGTTCGATCTCTAGTGGTGGAGATTACGGTATACACTGCTGATGAGACCTAATAAGGTCGAAACAGCTGTCCAGTGTTCCGTATGTCGTGCGTTGGTGTTCGCCGGATTTTCTGGTCGTGGTAATTCAATTTACAATATTAATTCCACAACTTAAAAAGAAATATATATATAATAACAGTGTTGGTTGTCACTATCTAGCTTCGCGGGTTTGTGGCAGACCAAATGCAATATAATTTGGAGAGTGCTCAATATCTGTGATGAAGCTATTATATAGTAATAAGTAAATATATATTAGTTTTTATATATATTTAATAGCATGGAAGCTTGTCTACGATCACAGGTTTCAAGAGAAGACGTCATAAAACCTGTAGTCGCAGACAAGCTTCCATGCTATTAAATATATATAAAAACCAATATATATTTACTTATTATTATTATTTACTCTTTTAGAGTTTTTTACATCAGTATTAGCTGATGGTTTTTCACTGGAGTTTAAGTGACAGCAAGTCTTCTCAAGTCTCCAGGACTCTTTTCAGTATTCTGGCCGTTCTCAGTAATGCTGATAATCTCTAACCGTCCACCAACTCTCAAGTCCTCCAGGCCTTTTAATAATCCTTTAGATATGGTGCCAAAAGCACCAATCCCAACTGGTAGAATCGTCACTTTCATGTTCCACAGCTTTTTCAATTCTCTAGCAAGGTCTAGGTACTTATCCTTCTTTTCACATTCTTTCAATTTTATTCTATGGTCAGCTGGAACAGCAAAGTCGACAATTTTGCAAATTCTCTTTTTTTTTTTTTTTTTTTGTTAATTATTGTAAGGTCTGGTCTTCTGGCAGAGATTAGGGGATCTATGTGTATTTCAAAGTCCCATAAGAGTTTATATGTGTCATTTTCTAGGAAGAGTGCTGGGTTGTGCATATACCATTTGTTAGTGTAGTCCATTTTAATTCCTAATACCTAATGATTCTTGATATTTTTGTTACATAGTTGATTTATCATTTATATATACACAAAATAATGACTTTACAAAAATTATGGATAAATTAAACAGAATAGAACCTACTCTAGGTATAACTAACGAGCTAGAAACTAACACCTTACTTATTTTTAGATATATTATTGATAAATAATAACAACAAATTAGAATTTAGAGTTTATAATTCCACCTATAAAAATGATCATATATATTCTAACTCCCATCATAATACAAAAAAAGGTAATAATCATAGGTTTTTACATTATAGAATTCAGAATATGTAACAAAACTTTTCAATAATGAACTTGGTTATATAGAAAATACCTTTGAAAAACTTTAATATCCCAAATCTTTTATACAACGGGCTGAAAGAGAAGCTTTTTAGATTCACAAACGAAAAATGTTATATAGATAATTCTGATGATAATTATTCAATAATAATCTATTACTTAGATATATTATTTCACCCAATAATTCAGCACAACATGACATCTAAAAATATGAAAATTTTGATAAAAAATAGTTAAAAACTCTTCTAAAACAATTGGGAACATGATTAATTATAAAAATGAGAATCATATCAAATCTGAAGCTGACGTATATACAATCCCATGTACAGTTCATGATAAAAAGTACAAAATATAAAAATCAAGATCGAAAAAAAGGATTTATAAACACATCAGAGATTTTTAAATCAAAGATAACAAATGTTTCAGTTTGTTTTTTTTTTTAATATATAACAAAGACGTTATCCTTTTTGATTTTTTTCAAGTACTTGTTACGTCACTACATTCTGAAATGGTATGCAATCAGCGATAATAGAACGTTAAGATATTTATTTTCATTTTTCATTAGAAAATAGTTTTCGGACGAAACCTCACATTGAAATGGTTTTATAAAAAACCGAAACGAGGCATATCATCATATACAAATAAATACATCCTCTGAATATTTTTCCTGTTTTAATATTTGCATAACATCGGATTTATTTCCCATCTTTTGTAATATATATATGTGTGTGTGTGTGTGTATGTGTGTGTATAAAAACAAATAAATATATATTGTTTTTTTTTATATTTTAATAGGATGGACGCATATCTGCGACCACTGGTTCCATGCCGTCTTTACACGGCAATCATCATTTTTCTGAAAAATGATGATTGCTGTGTAAAGACGGCATGAAACCAGAGGTCGCAGATAAGCCTCCATGCTATTAAATATATATAAAAGAACATATATCTATTATTATATTATATGATAGCTCTATCACAGATATTGGGCACTCTCCAAATTATACCGCATTTGGTCTGCCACTGACCCACCAAGTGAGATAGTGACACCTATATACCGAAGTAATATATACATACGGAGAAAAATTGAAAAACGAAGTAATCCAAAGTGAAGAATTTAATATGAAAGAAAGTCGACGTTATAAAGTTTCAGTTTTAATAAACTATCATCGGGACTTAAAAAAGATGTTACCGAGTGTCGCTAGATTACTAAAAGAAGGTTAAACAAATACAAAACAAGGGAAGAAATTATATATAAAGAGAATGGGGGGTGCATTATATCATTTAATCAATAAATCAGCGTTCATATTTAAGAATATCATGTAACTCTGTAAGGCAACGATGTAAAACAAATGGAACCATCAAGAGAAGAAGAAGAAGAAGAAGAAGAAGAAGAAGAAGAAGAAGAAGAAGAAGAAGAAGAAGAAGAAGAAGAAGAAGAAGAAGAAGGGGGAAAAGAGAGAAATTAAAACTGAAATGTTACAACGTCGACTTTCTTTCCTTCATATCAAATTCTTCACTTCGGATTACTTGGTTTTTCAATTTTTCTCTATATTGTCAGATTCTTTCCACTATTTTTGTTTATATGATCGAATTCTTTTTTTATTTAATTTCATATATATATATATATATATATATAACACAACTTTTTAATATTGCACTCTCTTCACTGTATTAGAATATTACTCTATTGTTTTTTTACAATGAGATCACAAGCATTGACTTCTGTTTCAACCAACTTATTTTTTATTTGCCCAGCACTTTAGCTTTTACATCAGCTATTTCTAAATGACCAACCGTTTAAGTTCTGAGCTGGATAATTACCGTTTAACTTCGCTAATTCCGAGGGAACCAGCGCTTTGAGTGTGACTTGACTGAAAGGCTAATGATTTACTGAACTGAGCGTTGTTTGGCACAAGGTCAATTATGAAACACGCACGGAAAATCGAAATTGCTAACATTGATCTACTGACCAAGCTTGAGGTGCCTGAGGTGTAATGGCTTTCATCGTAGTAAATGGACACAGTGACACGAGATCAAATCCTGCATCAGGCTTGTTGCATTTCACATAGCATTAATACCCTTTGGAAAGTTATTAATCCAATTATTCTCCCACCTGCTCTGGGTAAGTAATAGGGCAGACTGGGTCGATCAGCCTTGGAGAAAGAAAACTCTGAATTCGAACCGGTTACACTCCGTTTAAAAATTGATCTAGTTTCGCATCCAGCCCGTTCAGAGGAATTGATAAATGCATACGATGACTGTATCCCTTAGAGATACAGTCATCGTATTGTAAGCACTGCCGATCATCAAACAGAAAAATGATGATCATCAAGCAGAAAAATGATGATTGCCGTGTAAAGACGGCATGAAACCAGACATCGCAGATAAGCTTCCATGCTATAAATATATATAAAAACTAATATATTTATCATTGTATTATATAAAAGGGGTGTCTTTGCATGACAATAAACTACATCTGCTTGTGAGGCACCTGTTTTGGAGATTAGAGGAGTGTGGACTACACTTTCACCACAATTACTACTTGGTCCACGCTAACCCAGATGGTAGTGCCTGTTAGGGTCCAATCTATGAGATAAATAGATCTGTTTAAAAAAGATTCGTATTCGATAGGAGTTTTTGAAAGAAAAAGCTATCAATTCACAACTAATCAAAAATGTAAATATGAACGAACAAAGAACGTGATTCTGTAATCTCTAGACAGAAAGTAGCCCTAGATGGGTTGATATGCCGTTAAAATTACTCAATCAATAAACCTAGCTCGCTACCCTTTATACCACTCGAAGTGTATGTAGCTGGCCCAGGTGGCAGGGGCTGTAGAATACACCTGCAGCATCTCTACAAAGGAATAAGACTCCTAAAACGAGTGTCCTAGATATGACACTAAACAATCTGATGAAGTAATACTGAAGATTTGAGGAATGCAGAGCACCCCTTCATTGCCATCGTTCCCAGGTCCACTCTGACCCGGAATGGTAGCACCTGATAGGGTTCCTATCTATGGGTCAGATAGTACTGTTTGACATAAAAACTGTGTACTTATGCTAAACTGATTTGTTTGAAATAGAACAGTTTTTTACATTTGAATGTGCGTAAACAAAAAACTTAATCCAAACAAATGACTAACTGTGTGTAAACAAAAAACTATGTACTTATGCTAAACTGAATTGTTTGAAATTAAGTTGGATGGTTGGTTGTTTTGTTTAACGGTGTATAAACCTTTTTGGGTCATTTAACGCCGAATCAATTCAATTTGATAAAATTTCAAACAATTCAGTTTAGTATAAGTACAGATTGTTGTTTACTCAGAGTTAAATGTCAAAACAGTTCTATTTTAATCAATTCAGTTTAGCATAGGTATGCAGATTAGTTCTATTTGACCAATAGGTAGGAACCCTATCCGGTGTTACCACTCCGGGGCAGAGTGAACCTGGGAGCGATGGCAATGAGGATGTACTACGCATTCCTCAAAGCTCCAGCATTACTGGAACCTCACCATCTGATTGTTTAGTGTCATATACAGGACACTCGTTGGGGAAGTTTTAGACCCCTGAAGAGATGCAGTCGGTGTATTCTACAGCCCTAGTCGGTTGGGTCATTGAAAATAAGTGAAACCATTTAACTGTGAGCAAAAATGATCTCAAGCCTGTTTAAAATTGTTATCTACAACATTTGTTAAGAAATCATATATTCATATATGTATAAGAAGGATTTAGCATTAAATAACCTACAATGGTTGACATGCCATAAAAACAAACTAAACGAGGAGTAATATTCTCCACATCAGATTGAAAGAATCAAGATTTTCTTATTATATGTTTAACAGACAGATTTACTTTTTAAAACTTAAACTAAATCGTTCATTCCTTATACTTCATTCACCTTTCATTTACTTCTCAATGGTTTCATTCATTCCTGAAATAATTTCATTCACCTAAGGGTAAATGATTCACCCGATTAAAATACACTCAAAACAATACATCTTTACAAATGAAGTGTAACTTACTGTGAAATGATATTTAGTTAACGTGTCTCGGAAATTGAGAACTTACTAGCATGAACAACGTGAGTTCGAACTTAACCTTTCGCTCTACACTTTTAGCCTTGTGTCACACCAAATAAAGCTTAGTAAGCACCGTATACAGATACATTACACAGTCTCAGCAAAAGAAATGAGGTCATCTTTTTTTCTTTTCTTTTTTTTCTTCTTTTTTTTTTTTTTTTTGTCACCACAAGAAAAACCCGGAGATCTGAATGTGGGCGCCAACCCCTTGCTGATTTTTAGTTTTCGGGATTGGTTGCACTCACTTAATCATGTCGTCGTTCGTCAATTTATTTGTTTTATCTTTATTTTTTAAAAAATGAATACAATTTCATGGCACATCAATGCCTACATAACAGTATGAATTGAACAAAATCTTAAGAATGTTTTACTTTTTAGATAAAGCATAGTCAATGATTACTTTTATTCATTTGACTTGTATTTTATTAAGGATAGCGTAAATTCAACAACTCAGGTACTCGAAGAGCATACAAAAATGGGCAAAGAATGATAGATTACAACAACCAACAGTAGTAATATTAACAGAATTGACTTCCGGATAAACAGAAAACAACAAACAAATTTTAGAAAACTAAATGAGAAGAAAAACAACTGTAGGGATCCTTCAAGCGACAAACAACGGAAATTGCCTATAAGATGAGATGGAGATGGCTAAGAAAGGAAAACCTCAACAGAGAAATTGAATCTCTTTTGATAGCACCACAAAATAATTGCATAAGGTCTAATGATGCCAAATCAAAACTTTATGATATACAGGAGAATAACAAATGTAGACTAAGCTATGATTGAGATGAAACAGTTTATTACATGAAAATTCAGCAAACCAGCATAAAAGCAATTTAAGACGAGGTATGACTGCGTGGGAAAGCTTATCCATAAGGAATTCTGCAAGCGATTAAAATTTGACCGTAATGATAAATGGCATATACACAAACTAGAATTTGTCCTAGAAAATGAGACACATAAAATTTTCCGGGACTTTGGGAAACAAACAGATCACTGAATCCTAACCAGAAGATCAGATGTAGGGTCTATTAATAAGAAGGGGAAAAAAACAAGTTATCAAGTGGATTTTACTTTTCAAAGAGCAAAGGAAACGAAAAGATAGACAAATACTTGGATCCTGCCAAAGAGCTGAAAGACTGTGAAACATGGGCATGATGGTGATATCAATAATAAATGGTGCGCTTACAACGGCCCATAAAGGCCTGGAAAGAAATAGTTTGTAAAATAGAAGGTGATTGACTGTAAAGCTGCTGTTTTGCGGGATCCTGCTTCCAGGATTTGTTCATATACCACGTAGCATCCCAGTGTAGTTGACATCTATCTTTTTCTCTTAACGTTTTGTTAAATCCTAAGTGGTGCAATCAAACTGTAGAATTTACTCGGTTACTGTTTGGAATAATTCCCATTTTCTTTTATTAAAGATTAGATTTCCATATGACCGATAACTTGTCTGTATTAGTCTATGCATTACCTCTGTATGTTAACATCGCTTTCAGTTGATGAGATAGTGCTACCAAGGTATACGAAGTGTTCCACTAATTTCAGAGGCTTGTCACTGGATGAAGAAATAGCAATATCTTGATTAAAACACAATAATGAAATCGAATAAAAGTAATCAAAAAATCTTCCCAACACCTGAAAGTGGAAAGGCATAGTTTTAAAACAAATGAACGCAGAAACAGAAGAGAACAATGAGAAAAAGTCGATTGTACTAATGCAACACAAAAACGGTCAGTTATTTTGTTCCAACCTAAACGCACCTTTATGTCTGTCGTGATTCTCAGACGATGAATTACAACGCCTTTACAATCACTCAAATTTAGAAGGTGAGAAAACATATGAATCTAGTCTGTGAACTCATAAAATGATAATATACTATCATTCGCAATTAACGCTATGTGCGAAATGGACATATAATGTTCATTACGATAGAACATAGGAATCTCGAAATTCGAAAACACGTAACGACTTCTTGTTCAGGTACGAAACCTTTTTATTAACTTTGAGTTAAAGGTTTCGACGTAAGGAGGAGAGACACAATCTTCTATGCTATCTTATTCATTTGGCCCCCAACTCGAGCGCCCCCCCATAGGGCGCAAGTTCTGCGAGCGTCCAAAAGTCGATCCTTCTCGTTTGGCGTCTAGTACCCAACTCTCACTTTCTTCAAATCTCACACAAACCTCCGCGCGCTTCCGGTGCGTGACGTCACCCGCACCCTGTCACCGCGTTTCGTCTCGGACTATTATGATATCTGACTGACACCTCCATCCACCCGCTCGCGCCCGCGTTAACACCTGCCTCAATGATGCACCTAACTAACCCATGTGCTGAGCCGAAAGGTTCTCAGCCTAACTAAACTCAAAGGCATGAACCGAAATCCCTCGGCTATTATATAACAATAAGAAAGCAACTGGGTTCAGTGAAATATATTTCA
Organism: Sepioteuthis lessoniana; assembly: GCA_963585895.1. Taxonomy (NCBI): domain Eukaryota; kingdom Metazoa; phylum Mollusca; class Cephalopoda; order Myopsida; family Loliginidae; genus Sepioteuthis; species Sepioteuthis lessoniana. The sequence goes on from OY757904.1 coordinate 45,324,459, forward strand.
GCCTGTGATACTATTTGATTGAAAGAAAAAAAGAGAAGAGGAAGAAAGAGGGAAATTGTGAATGGAAATAAGATTTATCATGGTTCGTTTTAAAGATTCGTTTTTTAATATCTGGAGAGCGGCAAGCTTACATGACTCATAGCATCACACAGCGTTAAACTAGTCACCATACATTGATCTTTATTAATGATAAGTTATACAGGTACAAGGATACAAATATGGTAAGTCCATGAAATTCAAACTAGATTAATGTACTACAACGATAACGTTTATTTCAATAATTACTATTAATCCCAAGCAAGATTCTATTATTAATTGTCTATCTCAAGTTTGCTTACAGATTGTTATTCTTATTACTTACCCATTCTTACTCCAAAGACAACGGATGACTAAACGACTTCACAAATAAATCTGTAGTTTGATCAATTGATTGGTTTTAATGGTATATCAAACCGTTTAGGGTTATTTTATAACTATAGGTTATGAAATTGCGTTCATTGTGCATTTGTATTTGCATTTTTGTGTCGTTGTTTCTTTAGAGTTTTTATTGTACACAGTTATATGATCAAGTATTCCAATCAAATACAAATAATTTTCACACAGTTGTATGGTTTCAAATATTCTTATCTAATACCAAAATCATGTAGTTAAAAGCAATTATTTCGATTTAATTATAGTCATTTGTTTGCGCACAATTTTATGGTTTCAAGAAACTAATAAAAATCCTTTGTAAACAACTATAACTTCAAGTAACTCTTTTTAATACAAATAATTTACAGTTATTTGATAGAGCTTTTCCTATCTAATATTCTGAAACAAATAATTACTTATTTAATAACTATCATGTGTTTGAACACAGTCATCTGGTTTCAAGAAACTAATAATAATCCTTTGTAAACAACTATAAAATCAAGTAACTATTTTTAATACAAATAATTTACAGTTATATGATAGAGATTTTCCTATCAAATATTCTGATACAAATAATTACTTATTTAATAACTATCATGTGTTTGAACACAGTCATCTGGTTTCAAGAAACTAATAATAATACTTTGTAAACAATTATAACTATTCTGAATACAAATAATTCATTTATATACGAAATATTCCTATCTAAATAATTGTGTACATGTTTGTATGATTTCAAGTATTACTATCTAATACTTATAATTTCATGTTTCAAGCAATTATTTCTATTTAATAATACATTTGCTTGTATACAGTTATATGATTTCACGTAATTAATAAAAATTAAACCTTGGTCCAGTCGGTTGCAGAATACGTCGACGGCAGTGGGGTAAAACTTCCACAACGAGTATCCTAGATATGACACAATACAATCTGATGGTGAAGCTTCAGTAGTGCTGAGACCTTTGGGGAATGTGGACTACCCCTTCACTACTATTGCTCCCAGGTCCACTCTGACCCGGAGTGGTAGCACCTGATAGGTTCCTATCTAGGGGTCAAATAGAACTATTGGACATTTAAACTGTGTACTTATGAATAATTGAATTTTTAGAAATAGAATTGTTTTTATATTTAACTGTGTGCTAACAAATGACTGATCCTTAACTGAATTGTTAGAGATACATAGCATTACTTGAAAAAAAAAACTGTGTGCAAACAAATGATTAATAGGAAATAGAACTATTCGAATTAGATGGAAATAAGTGAAACCATTTAACTGAAAAAAATGGGCTCAGGCTCAATTAAAAATGTAATTTACACACGTGTTTTGAAATTATATGTTTAATATATGTATAAAAAGGAATTGGCAATAAACAACCAACAACGGTTGATATGCCATAAAACCAAACTATACCTAATTAATCTTTAGTTAACAATTATAGCTTCAAGTTACGATACTTAAATTAAATAATTTGCAGTTCTATGGCATCAAGTATTTCTATCAAATACGAATAATTTTAAAAAATACTATTACTCTGGATCAGAGTGGACCTGGCAGTAATAGCAATGACGAGATACTCCTCACACCCAAGATCTCAAGAACAGGACTCTCTATTAAATGGAGTTCAGTGTCATATCCTGGACACCCCTCAGCTCAGTCGGTTTGGGCTGCAAAATACACGGACTGTATCTTTGAAGAGGAGTAAGAGCTCCCCATCAAGTGTCCTGTATATGACACTAAACAATCTGATGGTAAGGCTCCAGTAATACTGGAGCTTTGGGGAATGCAGGGTACCCTTCCATTGCTATCACTCCCAGAGTGGTAGCAACAGTAAAAGTCCTATCTATTTGTCAAATAGAAATGTTTCACATTTAAACAGTGTGCAAATAAATGACTAATACTTGATTGAATTCTTAGAAATAGAACTGTTTTATCATTTATCAGTGTGTAAGCAAATGAACGATGTTTAATTGAATTGTTAGTTTTAAATAGCAATACTTGGAACTTTTTAACTTTGACTTATGTTTATAAACCATATATACCTAATATATATGTGTAAAGAGGATTTGGCATTAAATAACCAACTATGGTTGACATGCCATAAAACAAAGCCAAACTGTTTCCTATATATTTAATACATATGTTTAAAGACTATTTAGCATTAAATAACCTACAATTGTTGATATGCCATAAAACCAAACCAAACCAAATCCCTATATATTTGATATATACGTATAAAGAGGTTTTGGTATTGAATAACCTACAATAGTTGGCATGCCATAAAAGCCAACCAAACCAAATCATATATATTTAATATATATGTATAAAGGGGATTTGGCATTTAATAACCTACGATGATTGATATGCCATTAAACTACACCAAAACATTCAGCATATTCTGCGCGCCGCCGACAGGGCAGACTGGGTTCTTTAGTTTTGGTTAAACTCAGAATTTAAACCAGCTCACTCCATTCAAAATTGACCTTGTGTCACATTCTGCATCTGTCAGAGGGGTTGGATATATACATGCTCATGAAGGGATATTTTTTCAATATTTTTCTCTGCTTTGTTGGAACGTTTCCGAATTTCCGAGATTTAAAATTTGTTGCCGAGTTCTTTTTTTTTTATAGTTTGTTTGTTTTTTCTAGGAATTCTTAATTTCACCTGTACACGACTAAAATCGTCCAGTGGGCTAAGTGTAACAAGATATGTGTAATCTAGCACCCCCACCTGAAAACAGCTGTTAACTAAAAGTTGCCATATACCACCAGACTAGATCGGCCATCTGAGTGATGACAGCGGCCGGCCGGGCGATGCTGTTCGTGCGAGGCAGGAGTGAGGGAAAAAGTCTCGCATGAATCCCCACCCAAAAAAAAAAAAGTCGGTAGGTTTCTCGATTTAATCTTTTTTTTTTTTTCTGGTGGCTGCAGTACGAGGAGACAAGTGTTCACATATGCAGATAACATGGGAACCTATTAAAGATACGAGAAAAATTGGTTAATGCATGCTGTGTCCATTATCCATTATCTCCTACTTCCCCAACCTCAGAAACGGATGGATAGAATAAAGCAACAGAGGTCCTAACACATGAAGCGAGTAGTGTTTTGAGTTTCTCTTCTGTCATGTGACAATTAGCCAACACCAACAAAACAGTCATCAGGGATTACGCTACAGTCGCATAAGTCTCAATCCCAAATTACGTGTCCTTGCTAAATATCACGAGTAAAAGAATGTTTCCCCTTCCTACATTACTTAATTTTGAATCATCCATCTCACTCCATTATCAAGTGCTGATGTGGTGAACGAATAAACGATTAAAATTATGTTAAGTGATATTTTCATAAGGACAAAAGTAAGTGGTTTATAACTTGTTTAATCTCAGTCTTGATCTTGACTAGCAGTTGAGGAAATTTATTGGAAAATCATATCATTTATTATATCATATCAGCATCATCAGCCCTGTCGACTGAGACTGTAGAACACACTGATTTCACGTTTGTAGAGAACTAAGACCACAACCCTAACGAGTGCCCAGTCTATGACACAAAACTGCATTTGATAGTGAGACTCCAGTTCTGAAGATTTCAGGATTGTTGAGTCCCCCTCCATTATCATTACTCCCGGGTCCACACTGACCAGGAGTAGTAGTACCTGTTAGGGTACCATATATGGGTCAAATAGAAATATTCATTCATTTACTATGCTTTGACTATTTGTAAAAAATTATTAATAAAAATGGAATTATTAGATAAGCAATACTTAAAACATTTAATTGTGTGAAAACAAATGAATAATGTTACAAATTATTAATATCAAATAAAATTATTCGCATTCGATAGCAATGGTAGTGGAGATTCCTTGTGATGTAGTTGTAACCAGCATGACAGCAAAATTGTAGTTAGTGAGTCCAAACTTTAATCACACTATTATGAACACTTTCAGTCAAATCCCCTTTATTTTCCCAGCAATAGGTTGAATAGTACTACTGCTATCCATCTAAAATGATGGTTTTTAGCATTAAATAATCCACAAAGTTTGATATGCCAATAAACAAAGAAAGTAAAACATTATATATATATATATATATATATATACGAGGATCATTAAATAAGTTTCCAGACTTTTGTCGTATGAGCACTTTTATTGATAGAACACACATGAAACTCAAGTCCCCTTCGAGGTAATCTCCTCCGGCTGCAATGCACTTGTTGTAACGTCCCAAAAACTTCTGGAAGGTCCCATGGAAGTCCTCTTATGTGAGCGTGTCAATGACATTGGTCACAGCCTCTTTTATCTCCTCAATTGTCTCATAATGACAGCCTCTGAGCTTAGAGAATAACCAAAAGTCACAGGGAGCAAGGTCTGGACTATAGGGAGGCTGACGAACTGTAATGATGCCCATCTTAGTCAAATAGTCTGTGACAAGGATAGAGTTGTGGACTGGTGCATTGTCCTGGTGGAAATGCCATTGACCCGATTTAAAGAGTGCTGGCCTCTTCCCAAGGAATCTCTTCCTGAACTCCCTTAAAACCTCAACATAGTAACCCTAAACCAAAGCCTTTGGCTAATCAACTCTGGTATATTGACTTCCTTACTCTTCCTACACCTCTCATCATCCCTCACAGACTCCCTGTCTTCCTTGCATCTCTTATGCCACTCAAAAACTGATGCTCGATTCATGCAAGATGCACCAAAAGCAGTGTGAAGCATTCCATACATAGTTTCTGTGGCATTTTTTCGAAGTTTAAAACAGAATTTTATTGCATATCGTTCTTCTAAAGTGTCCTCACGTCCAGATTGCATTTTTGAAATTCACCAGCTGTGACAATCAGGCTTTAGTAGGGTATATTCCAATTCCTGCACTAGCTGTTCATTTGAACCTGAAATCATAAAAATTGGTCAGTCATCTCATAAGATGTATAGCAATAACATACTGAATTTTTAAGAGTCTACACCAATTTTAAATGCCTGTACAAAAAAAAAAAAGTCTGGAAACGTATTGAAGGCACCACGTATATGGAAGTACATATAATCTGTATGTAACTAAAACTCAAACAGGAGCCAAAAATATCTCACAGACACCGGACATACTCTTAAAGACTGTCACACAATCATATGTACATATACCCATACACACACGCGCAAGCGCATACATAAAGACACGCACATATTTTGTAAGTATATGTCAGTGCAAGTGAGAACGTACATGCGTGTATATATTTTTATATACCACCGTATTTTCACACACACACACACACACACACACACACACACAGCTGCGCACGCACAGTATATATATATATAAGCACACGTGAATAGTAATATTTTTTATCTTCTCTTCTGATAGAGGAGAGATATCATAAGATATGAAAAGCCGAAGGAATCAGAAAAGACAAATAAACATCGGTAGACATAAACAAATACGAAGTTATGAAGACTGCGATAGACGTGTGCCAACTTTCGCATATATTCCTGTTCTGCTATGATAGCATCGAGGTATTTGGTGTCGGAGAGCGTCAACATATATCAGGCTCTTCACCCCATTTGAATTACACTGAGAGGCCGAACAGACCCTGCAGTCTATTACTGTCTGTAACCCCCATCTCCTCTTGATTTAATAGATAATAATCTACCTCATGCAAGTGGCTGTCGCCTTTGATGTACTGATTTTGACTGCTGGCTTATACCGAGAAACTCAGTGAGAATAATCTGGCAGCACTACTACGATATCGTGCAGCGGAGTCTCTGCACTCCCTATAGTTAAGTATGGCTTATTTTCAGCGCAAGGCCATTCGTATACGGTACACGATGAGGCATCTGCACTCACTCTTAGTCCACAGAACAATTCTTGACATTTTGTATCTTTAAGTTAGTCAAAAGAAAGCTACGTTGTCAAACCGTGTTCGAAAGCATTTATTAAAATCCAAGTAGAGCGAATTGGATTAAAATATCTGAGCATCTGACTTGTTTACATACTGAAGAGAAATGAGAAGTGAAAACTAATTTTGTAAAGTTCTGATATATTTATGACGTTTTACCTAGAGTGGGCTTCATCAGTTTATTATTTGAATTTTTTAAAAATGATTGACTGATTGATTAAAACGGCATGTCAAACTGTTTAGGGTTAATTTTAAGTCTAGGGGATTATGTTAATTGTACGTTCATATCTGAATTTTCTGTGTAGTTTCTTCAAGGTTTTTTTTTTTGCGGGGGGCGCAATTGGTTATGCGATAGGAAGTTGGTTTGCTGGTTGGTGGGTTTGGTTTTTATGGAATATCAACCCTTATTGGTTATTTAATGCTAAATCCTCATTATACATATATATATTAAATATTTATGATTTGTAAACACATTTTTAGATAAATTATTTTAACAATCCTGAGTTCTTTTTGTCCACTGTTAAATGGCTTCAAGCATTTCAATCGAACACAAATAATTCTATTGAATATTAACAATTTATTTACACACATTCAAATTGATATGCATATGATTTGTAAGTTAATAATTTGTTAGTAATTTCATTTTTACATCAGTTGGAACTAATGTGTTTGCACACAAGTATTGCTATTGATTCTTCACAGTTAAATGGTTTCAATTATTGCTATCAAACTCTAATAATTCAATTCATTAGTCAAATGTTTGCAGATAGTGAAGTAGTTACAAGTATTGCTATTTAATACTGATTATTCTATTCAACACTCTTCATTTATTAGCACACAGTCAAGTGGTTCCAAGTATTGCTATATAATATTTCAATAGGGGCACAAAGTTGAAGAGTCCAAGTAATGCTGTCTAACACTAATGATTCTATTCAACATTACTCATTCGTTTGCACACAATTAAAAGGTTCTAAGTATTGGCATGTATCCCTAACAATTCAATTAAGCATCAGTTGAATGATCATACAGTTGAATGATCATACAGCTGAATTATCATACAGTTGAATGATCAAACAATTCTAACATTTCAGTTTAGCATAAGACATTTGTTTGTACACAATTATCTTTGAACTTTGAATTAAAGTATTTGAAAATGTTACTGTCTTAAGAGGTAATTTACTAAGCTTTTTTGCTTAGATGTAGCACAAGGCCGCATGAATTGGGCACCCAATGAGAATCGAACTCACTCGCGTAGGTTTGCTAGTCTACCTTGCTAACCATTACACCACCCGAGGTGCCCTTTACTGTCTTAAGAGGCTGTATACGTAAATCTGATTTTCATGTAAATCTTATGTAAATTATACATCATAGAAGTAATTGTCTGTGATATAAAGATAATATAGACACATTATCAAATGGATATTTTTAAAGAACTGTTTTCTTAAAAAAGTAAAAGAAAAATAAGAGATTTAAAAGAACGGAAAGTTATAGGATACTGAAATCTGCAGTATGACACTAAACTGCATCTAGGGATGAGGCTTCAGTTCCAGAGGTCTAAAGAGTTGGGAATCACCACTTTATTACCATTACACCCATTTGCACCCTGCACCAGAGTGTTAGTATCTGTTATGGTCCTATCTATGGGCAATATGGATTTGGTTAAGAATCAATGGAATTCTGGCTATTATATAACTGAAATTTTTTGCATTAAGAATAGTTACTTAAAGCTATAACTGTTTACCAAGGATTATCATTTGCTACTTGAAGCAATATTATCGCTGTAGCCAGTAAAAATAAGAAAAGAATACAATATCATGGCCCTCCTTTTCGCATTGATTGCATGGTTCTTCTTGACTCTCTCGTCATCCGTACCTATCGTCCACCGTTCTTGGCAGGTTCTTTAGACCACATTCAATGTCTGCACATAGTTCATGAAAATATTAGTTTTTCAATATGTGAGAGCGCGTACTTGGCTTATGAGTACATCCTTACTTATCAAGCCGTGCCCAGCATGTCTTATTTGGGTGGTTTGTGAGATGGAAGGCTAGTGGCCGTGCAACTGTTGTTTTGTAAGATATTCCTTCCCAGATTTATTCAAAACAGTACGCAGTATCCTTGTGTAGTTTTCATCTAGCTTTTTCTTCAAGCGCTTTCTTAAAGTTTGGGTCGTGTAGCCATACAATAGCACTGACACGGATACAGCTTGGAGAAACTCTAGTTTTATTCTGTCAGAAGGGTCAGATTTCCAATGGTCAATATCTTGTATTGAGCAGTACAGGCCTTTCTTATGCGTTCGTTGATATCACTTTCTGTCGATGAGATATTATAATTGAGGTATAAGAAATAGTCTACTAATTTAGGGAGGCTTGTTATTTAATATGTCGATAAAACAATCTTGTTTAAAACAGATGAATTCTGTTTTATCTGATTTCACATAGAGCCCAATGCCTCTTGTTGACAGTTCTAGACCATGCAGCAAAGAGAATCGACTTAGGCAGGTGCATTTGCATGAAGTACCAGATCATCGTTCTAGTCTGTATCAGTGAGAGTTTCTACTTCTTGCCTTTTTAGTGCGAGTAATATAGAAATAATTACAGAAAACCATAAAATTATTATTAGATGGGAATACTTGAAACCATACGACTGGGTGCTAATTTATTTATTTAAGATAGGAATACATTTTATATAAGTGTAAATTATCTCTATTCAGAATAGTTATAATCGTTTACTAAGGAATGTTACTTGTTTCTTGAAACTACATAATTATCTGCAAACAAATAATAATTATTAAATAAGTAATTACTTGAAAGGATATAAATATTTGTATTGGATAGGAATACTTGATATTCCATTAGAAACAACGACCCAAAAAATGTAGATATAATTGTACAATGAATGCGATTTCATAACCTCTTAGTATGAAACGACCCTAGACAGGTTGACATGCCGTTAAAATCAATCAATCAATCTCGGGTACTTCGTAGTCGTCAAATATGAGATCAACCAGTATCCTAACAATATCAAGGTTTTACTTAAAGACCACCAACTAGAATTAGGTTTGGTTTGGTTTGGTTTGGTTTTATGGCATATCAACATTTGTAGGTTATTTAACGCCAAATCCATTTTTATATAAATAATCTGTTCTATTTAAAACAATTCAGTTTAGCATAAGTACACAGTTTAATTGTCAAAAGTATTACCATTTCAAACTATTCAAGCAGTAACAATTCAGTTAAGTGTAAATACAGTTTTATTGTCGAAAAACAGTTCTATTTCAAATAATTTAGTTAAGCATAAGCACGCAGTTTAAATGTAAGTACAGTTTAATTGTCTAAAACATTTCTATTTCAAGCTATTCAGTTTATTCAAACAATTCATTTTAGCATAAGTATGTTGTTAGTTCTATTTAACCCATAGATAGGGCCCTATTAGGTGCTACCACTCCGGGCAAGAGTGGACCTGGGAGCAATGGCAATGAAGGGGTACTCCGCATTGCCAAGAGCACCAGCACTGCTGGAACCTCACCATCAGATTGTTTAGTGTCATATCCAGGACATTCGTTAGGGGGTGTATTTCCCCTCTGCAGAGGTGCAATCAGTTTATTCTATTGCCCCAGCCGACAGGACAATTGACAGAGTTAAATGTCAAACAGTTTTATTTCAGATAATTCAGTTCATCATAAGTGCACAGTTTAGACGTCAAAAACAGTTCTATTTTGAGCAATTCAGTTCAGCACTAGTACGCAGTTCCAATGTCAAAACAGTTCTATTTTAAACAATTCAGTTTAGCATAAATACGCAGTTTAAATGCAAAAATCAGTATAGTGAAAGAAGCACGGTTTAGTTCTATTTAATCCATTAATAGGACTCTTATCAGGTGCTACCACTCCGGGCCAGAGTGGACCTGGGAGCGATAGCAATGAAGAGGTACTCCACATTCCCCAAAGCTCCAGCATTACTGGAACCTCACCATCAGATTGTTTAGAGTCATATCCAGGACATTCGTTGGGAGGGGGGTCTTACCCCTCTGCAGAGAAGCAGTCGGTGTATTCTACAGCCCCAGCCGACAGGGCAAACCTAGAATTAGGGCGTAGGGGCTAAAGTGCTCGAATGCCATGTAGTATTAAGCGAGTTTGATCTCCAGTTCGCTACATTGGGAAAAGTTGAATCCTATTATTCCCACAGATATGGTTTAAATAGTAACACTTATGTTCTTCAGCAAGGGTGGCTTCGGCATTAAATAACCCACGAAGGTTGGTATGCCATTAAACAAAAAAAACAAACCAAACCAAACTAAGAATTAGAACTATTTGATCTCTTCATGCAGAGACTGCAATTTTTTCTAAGTTGAAAATGGATTCATTTTTTTATTTGTTTATTTATTTTATTTATTTATTTTATCTTTTTTTTTTTTTTAAATCTTTTTAATATAATGATTTCTTCTATCGAGTATCTTTAGCTTTCTTTATACTAAAACCTTTTTTCAATTAACTGCTGCATCCTGTATTTGGTTCGTATCATTTCAGTGTCGATATATTATACGCGTCATAGAACCGTGTAGGAAATGTTAGTATCTGAGCATTTTATTTCTTTTTTGCACCTGTCAGGTCAGTTAAATGTCCACTTCAGAACTAAATTAAACTGCTCCCAAACCCTGTCATCATTACCTTTAACATTGCACCTGGGGTTTGAAATATAATATTTCGTTAAAACTAGTTCATTTAAAGAAATCTGCAACACCTGGCTGAAGACTGCGAGTCGATTCGTCTCATGGAAAACAAAAACAAAAAAAATTAGTCACTTTAAACTGTTGGCTATCTTTCATCTTTTTTTTTTTTTAACAAATTACTTAATGTTTTATAAAACAAGCTTCCTTCGATTAACTTGTAAGAATTAAAACCCAGAAAAAATTCTGATCAAACACACAAATTAAGATCTATTTTTTTTCTAACTTTCCTTGTCAACTTCTCACCCTGTCGACGATGCTTATAATATGCTGACTGCTCCCTCAAAGTAATATCTACCCCTGAAATGGTGTGTTATAAGTATCACAATTTAATCTGATTGTGAGGCTCTGATTCTAGATGTATGGGTAGTGTGTACCCTTTCACTGCTATTACACCCAGGCCCACTCTAAATGAGTCCTAATACTAGCTCGGGTCCGACCTACTGGTCAAATCATCAGTTTAGAAAGTATTCGTATTCAATAGGAGTTTGTGCATAAAAAAAATCCTCTAAAGAAACGACTATACGTAAAATGTACCTATGAACGCAATTCTGTGACCTTTTGGCATAAAATAAACCGTTAATGTTTGGCTTGCAGTTAAAATCAGTCTATCAACCATGTTTTCGTCTCGCGACAAATTCCCTTTGAAAAGGCGCGAGTTCTCTTCTCCCTACATTTTCTCATCATTAGATACCTAGACAATAATCTTTACTAAGGTTGAAAGAGGGAGTACATAAATAAAAATTCTCCCCATTTATAATTCACCTGATCAGTCTACAGCAGTATAAAAAAGCTGCTGTCCTCCTTGTCAACGGTGACAGTGCCAATCAATGTCAATTAAGTTAATATGTCGTAAAATTGATATATTACAAGGAAATACAAACTACATTAGAAATACATGTGTTAATCTCTACCAAGCAATCTCAATCAAATCTACTGTAAATTTACCACAATCTCAAACACGAGCATAATTGTCAATAGGTTACGTGTACTTTAATTTTTATATCATCCATCATGATTGTTGATTTATATCAAGGGTAACTTGAAGTAGCATAATAGTTAGCAAGGCAATCTAATGAATAGTTTGATCATTAGTGGATGGTCTTTATTTGAGACTTTGTGCTAAATTAAGTCACAGATTATATATATATATATATATATATATATATATATATATATATATATATATATATATATATATATATATATATATCCAGTCAGTGTCTGAAAACAATGGGTGTGAATTATTCGCGTATAGAATATATGAGGAATTTCATATAAATCAATGGGAATGCTCGATGTATGGCTATTGTTATATATTCCTATTTCAGGTTTATATAATAAAACTCACATACAGAGCGCATACAATGCAATAAGAAGAAAACTCAAACTTGGTTAAATTGTCATTATAAATTTATTTCGGAGAAGAATATCATATTCCTCGTCCCATCAGATGACTTCACACATTTAATTTGAGGTTGAAAAACAGCAAATATGGATTACACTATATATATATATATATATATATATATATATATATATATATGCATGAAAAAAGCCTATATAAATTAAAATTCTCAGGCGAAAGTAATGAGGGCTAAAGCAATAAAATATTAGAAAAATTAAGAACCCAGGAAAAGGATGTTCCTGTAAATTAACCCATCCTAATTTGAACATATGTTAGATTCTTCGTAGCAGGTTAAATTTTTTGAATACTGTAAGCTTGTAAACTAAACTATTATCTTCATATGTTTTTCTGTTTACATGTGTTACATTTTTCTTTTACATGTGTTAAATTTCTCTGACAATTGGGCCATCATCCTCCTAAAAAAATGCAATGGCGGCCACTTGGAACACGTCCAGCAAAAATGCATTTTTTGAATAAAAGACATCAAATTAAAGTTTGTTTATTTTAATTGTTATGATATCAGCTTCCAGAACATACAACCTTTATTTGAGTTGATCAGCTTAGTAATAAATCGTTATCATATAAATGGATTGCATCTATTTTTAGACAGTTTTGAATGATTTTGTCTCCAAATAAATTGTGACGCAAAATATTTTAACCTCTCTTGTCTTAGCCATTGTGATCGAGGATTAATAGTTTTTTGATAATAAACTATTTTAAAATCTGAAGTAAAAATGAACATAACATTATTATTTGTAGAGTTATTAGCAGTCACATGGGTTCCATGCTTATTGAGACAACTTATATATAGAATACCTAAAGAGCCAGAACTTATTTCGCTCTGCATAGTGTATTGAGCGATTTTATGTTTCAGCTTAGGTGACTCCGTCGGTGTTTTTTTCTTTCGGCTAAACATTGTGGTGTTGGATGGTTGATTGTTTTCTAGCAGTACGGATGTTTTTAGACTTTTCTTTTTTCGTTGATTTTTTTTCCGAGATATCAGTTTGTGTAATACTTTTTATTTACAAATTCTATCATCTGGGGTTTTTTTTTCACATCACCAGAGTTATAGTATAGGCATAAAAAGAAAATTATATATATATATATATAGGCGTGTGTGTGTGTTTGCATAGTTTCTTTGTATAATGACATATCAACCTTCGTGGGATATTTAATGCTAACCCCATCATGGAAAAGACCCGACTATTGGAAGTACTATTTAACCTATGACTAGGGAGATAAGTGGGTTTATGTCTTTCACTAAAGTATTATTCCAAAAATGAAAGAAAGAACGTGACTGGAGTTTGAATTCACTTACTTCGATGCCACTGTCCAACACGTTAACTACTACACCACATGGACTTTATATATATATATACCTCACTATAGTAATCCACAGACAGATCTGTTTCGTTCTATCAGAACTCATCAGTGTGGCTAAACATATTAGCTTCCCGTAGCTGGGATCGAAACCTGGTTAACTCAGACGCCAAGCCAAGCCTCTAACCCTTCAGCCACGAGGAGCCATTAGCTGCGAAGTAAATTTTAAACGGTTATAAATCACAATTACTATTGTTTACATACATCCGTTCAAAGGCTGCCGAGACCTCAATTCATATGTATGAAGAGGCTTGCAATAAACGCTAATGGTAACACGATTACTTCATTCACCGGAGAACTCAACCCCACGGGGGGCAGGGGAGTATATATATATATATATATATATATATATATATATATATATATATATGTGTGTGTGTGTGTGTGTGTGTGTGTGTGTGTGTGTGTGTGTGTATTTATAAACCTCTCCTCTTTATCTGCCGATAAAAATGACTCAGAAATCCGTATGATGTCATCAACAAGAAATAAGTCCAAGTTGAGTTCTTGATATGTGTTACTGTCTTGTTGGTTAATGAAAATTTTGCATGTAATTATTTAAATATATATTTCTGTCTAATTTTAAAGGAATGTGGCATTTCACTTTCCCGTTCAGGTTACTCGGAGATGTTTGTAGCTAAAATGTTTGAGTCCCTTTATGGAAATATTGTCATCCTGTATCTATATTAAGTTTGTGTTTGTATGAGTGGATAAGAATTAACGAGGTGTTAATTCGTGGATAACACCCTGTATCTTGAAATGCAGTAGGTTATGCCAAAGAGAGTAACCCAATACAGAATATTCAGTAGGAAACAGAACTCAATTAATATAATGACATTTAATCATACACAATATGGGTAGGTAAATCAGTTCCCTCAATAGGCTGTACAAGAGTCACATGCGTTCAAGGAAGAAACAGAAATGTCCATACAGAAAAAAGTGGAAACCACTTACTTAAGGAAGGCCTTATATGCCCACTGCTGAGGAGCGAACCACCACGTCTGTTCAACTCAGATGTGAAAGAGGCGGTATACCCAGTTCACCTTGCATGTGACCAAAATGGACTCGTGATGTGGGAGAGTTCCTTAAACTCTGTGACAAGGGAAACCACTCCGTTTAGTCTCTTAACAAGTGTAATTTTTTAATCTACCTTGTTTACTTATTTGGATTGTCAAATTTATTATGTGAGGTATATTGCGTTATTTATTTAAAAAGTATCGATATCCCTAAAAAAAACTATATCTAAATTAAGTCTATGTTTGTGTGTGTGTAATTTGTGGATTCATTTAATTTCTGATGTTCTATGTGAACGGAACCCCGTGTCTATAAGGATACATGTGATGTCGTTCAGAGAGTGCCCAGGTAGATTAGTGTTTGGTAACAGGGGAGTATTGTGTAAACTTAGAGCCAGCGGCGTTTGGTGACTGTCATTTTCTTGCCTAAACGATCATCCGACAATTTTGGTTGGATGAGCTCATAAGGCGAGAAACTAACAGCCATTCAGCATCTTTCAACAAGACATGAACAAAACATGTATGACACTGTTGTAGAAACAAGGACGAACTGATCAGCAACGTTCTCTTACGGACTCCAGCACATAGACATAACTTTGTTAGCCGACCAAGAAAGACTTTAATCCTTTCTGTATGGATAAAGGATGTAACCAAGAAGACCAAGCAGGAGAGAAGGATGATAGGGACAAATGACGAGAGAAAATCAGGGGACTTCGAGCTATCATCAACACGATTATATATATATATGTGTGTGTGTGTGTGTGTGTGTGTGCGTGGGAGAGAGAGAGAGAGAGAGAGTGAGTTGCTCGTGGTGTAATGACTATTGTCGTAGGAAATAGACTCGGTGACACGAGTTCGAATCCTGGACGAGGCAGATTGCGTATCATATAGCACTAATACATTTGGGAAAGGTATGAATCCAATTATATATATATATATATACTCCTGAAGTGTGAGCGTTTCAAAATTAAGTCTTATAATTTATTTCTCCTGAACTAAATCAGATATCTTCATCATCATCATGTCGTGCCGCTAGCACGGATATCCCTGACCCTCTCTCGCCACTTCTCCCTATTATTCATCGCCTCTGGCAGGTCTTCAGGGTTACATAGCTGCTGTATGTAAGTTCGAGCTGGTCGTCCTGCTTTTGCTTGGCCATATGTGGGGATCCATAGGAGTGCATCACTTATGAGCTCGTCCTTGCTTCTCCAGCAGTGTCCTGCGTGTCTGGTTCGTCTAACTTGTATAGTTTTCGTGATGGGGAGCAGGTGGCCGTATTGTTGGTGTCTTGTGGGGTGTTGTCGCCAGGACTTGTTCAGTATTGCTCTCAACGTTCTTGTGTAATTGCCGTCTAGTTTCTTCTCCAGCCGTTTAGCTAGCGTCCATGTAGTGCATCCATATAGCAGTATAGATACAACCGCTGCCTGGAAGAAACTGCGTTTCATTTTATCGGCCAGGTCTGATTTCCATATCAGATATACGAAGAGAAAAATATCATAGAATAGAGTAAGCTTTAACCCCCAAAACTTTATTCTTCACATACAAGCCTCAGCTATAAAGGAGGTCCTCGAGGCATAGGGGCTAACGAGTTGGACTACGACATCGTGGTAAGTCAGTTCGAACATCCACCGCGCTACTGCGTTCACATTCGAACCAATACCCTTGGGTAATATAAAAACTCCTTTATCTTCCCAGCAATGGATTACATGGTACCATAACTGTTCCTCTACAAGGATGGCTTTGGCATTAAATAATCAACGAATGTTGATATGGTATTAAATAAATGAAGTCAAACCAAATCAAACAATTGGCTATGCATTTTCGTAAACGATTAACAAGAGCTTTCAACACACGACCTGTAAGAGAAACTCTCCGAAAATAATGCCTTCTATTTTATTATCTATGTCCACGACGTTAGTAGTTTTGGAAGCTAGTGGCATAGCAGAAGAGATACACTTTCCCGCCAATAACTCATATTTTCTGCTCTGTTACGATAGCATCTGAGCAGTTATCTGGCAAAATTGTGACTGTAATGAAAACAGACAAACTGAATTTCTCTACGTGGAAAATACTGGAATTCATTTTCAGAAATAGAGAAATGGAAAGGGCCTCAAGACACACAATAAAACCGACGTGTTTCAGAATTTTTTTCTTTTAACTATTGACGCAGTCATATTTGACGTAAAAAATGGGTCGTTTCCAATGGTGCGGAACTTTTTCTTTTTTCTTTTTTTTTTTTGCCAGCGTAGTCTGTGGGCTTTTTTCATCTCGAGCGACGAAAAGACCCAGACAATAATGGCTTTATGAACGATGCTGTAGTATGCGCTATGTAGTAAATATATGAGTGTATGAAAATTTCATACACTCATATTTTTAGAAATCGGAAAATATATTTGAGTTAGAGTGATTGCAATCCCACATTTTACTATTCTCATATTGAAAGTCATTTTCTGTCAGCAATAAACAGAAAAATACTTTAAGCAAATAAAAAAAAATGAGGAGATATCTGATAAATGTAACTTGGTGCCTCATCGTCCTAAATGATGACATTAGTCATATTCTTTCATTTTTATCATTACTGAAATCTCATTTTCAACGAGTGAGAATGGACGCTGTCGTATAATTCAAAACAAAATTATGTTAAAATATAAAATTTCTGCGTTTACATCCCCACAACACACATACATATGTATACACGGTTGCGTTTGTGCAAAAAAAGCGTATGGTTTTGTTAAACCGGCACATTGGCTGGTGGATAGAGTGTTCGTCAGTAACCGGAGAGACCAGGGTTCAATCCCTGGTCGAGTCATATCAAAGACTTAAAAATGGTAATTAAAACCCTGCTTAATGCACATCCTTAGAAGGCACGTATCAAGGGTAAAGTTAAGCAATCCAGGGAAAGGAGTAGCGTCCTTCCCAACACCTGGGTGTAGTAGCAAATAAAAAGGGAGCCTTTGGGTCACCCTCGATTACGGTCACCAACTTATATATATATATATATATATATATATATGATTATGTTTGTGTACGTATGTGTGCATAAAAAGCGGGTAGGATGGTTACGTTAATATATGTATATATTAAAATATGTATAAAGATAGTCGAATGTTCGATTTATGTATATATATATAATTTTGTTCGAGTGCATTCTGTCATTTAATAATTCCATTATTCCACTTGTTATATCAACAAAATAGTGCAATTATTAAACTTATTAAAAACACCGAAACAAATTTTTCTACATTATATATATATATATATATATATATATATATATATATATATATATATATATATATATGTACATATATATATATATATATACAGGAGAGTGGAGGCGTAAGGAGGCACAGGAAAACTGGACGAAGGTTACGTTAAAGCATGCTTATATTACAATACGTAGATCAGAAGTCAAATTTTTGGTGCATATATATATGTAATTATTTGACTACTATATATATATATATGTGTGTGTGTGTGTGTCTGTGTGTCGGTGGTTTCATGTAGTTTTATGGCATATCAATCATTGTTATTTAATCCCAAATCCTTTTAAAATATATATATATATATATATATATATATATATATATATATATATATATATATATATATATAATTTCGAAACACATTTTGCAAATAAATTTTTAAACGAGCCTAAGCTCTTTTTTCACTGTTAAATGGTTTCACTTGTTTCTATCTCATACGAATAATTCTATTTACTTACAGTTTAATTTTTTTCAAGTATTACTATTTAACACTAACAATTCAATTAAAACACATTTTGTAGTTAACAATTTAAACAATCCTGAGCTGGGGGTGGGGGTTGCACACAGTTGAATGTTTTCACTTAATTTTGAATAATTCAGTTTAGCATAAGTACACTGTTTTTTTATTTTTACGCAGATAATCATTTTTTTATATAAAGTTTTTAGTTTACATACCGTTAAATGTAAAAACAGTTCTGTTGCAAACAATTCAGTTTAGGATAAGTACACAGTTTAAATGTAAAAAGAAAAATTAATAACAAGGTAATTCAAGTAGAAGGAGAGATTTATTGAAAAGCAAAGTCGACATTATAGCGTTTCGGTTCTAATGAACCATTATTATAATTTAAAACAACAAACGCTGATTCACTAATTAAACGACCAACTTTTTCTTGCTATACAAATTTTCCCTACGTTTTTGTATTTCGCGCTTTTAAGCATTACTAGAGCCTCACGATCAGATTATTTATTGTCATATATTCAGGACACTCGATGGGAGGAGTTCTTACCCCACTACAGAGATGACAACTGGGCACGTGTGTGTGTGTGTGTGTGTGTGTGTGTGTGTGTGTGTGTGTGTGTGTGTGTGTGTGTGTGTGTGTGTGAAAGAAATAGAGACTCAAAGAAAGAGAGAGGGGAGAAAGCATAGAGGTTGGGTGATGTAAATACTATGCTTTTACGAAGTCATGGTTATATAAATTGTTATATCAGTGGAATTTATCCTGATTCAAATAAAACACAAGCTACAGAGGTAAAAAGAAGATAATTTCTCCATTTTTTTTTTGTAAATCCCGATGCAATATTAGTATTTTATCTTCATGACGCCCAAGATTCACCCGTGGTCCCATTTAGCAATCATTTTGACTGCACGAATGATAATGGAATTTAGGAAGCACAAAATGTTTTTGTCTTGTGGTGGTCCTTAATATGTGATCTCTTTTTCTCTTGTTAATCTTTTTTTATATAAATTGAATATCCGTCTATCCACCGTGCTGTCAAAGAATTTCAAAATTGGTTCTTTTCGAATTCATATTTCTGTAGATATTAAAAGTATAAAGTGAAAGTTATGTATGCGTATAAAAATGTTCAATAGATTTAATATGTTCTAAAAATAACACCTCAATGTAATGTATTAATCATATTCAAATTGCCCTACATTCAATATGTTTCCTCCCACAGTAAGGCCATTTTATATATATATATAATGAACAGCCTCGTATAATAAAGACTTTTTATTATATATTGCGTAAAATGAAAGACCAACTTTGGGCTATTTTAGCCTTCGAAAATATTTCCTCATCAATGATACAAAGAAAAAAAAAATTCAAACAGTTTTTCATACTTTCAAAACTATTGTAATACAATGAAAGTCAATGCCATACCGTAAATAAACAATGTAGTATTGACCTTGATTTAGCTTAGCTAAGCCTAAACAAAAGCTTTTAGTTAAGATAATGAAGTTTTTATATAATTTTTATATTTTTAAATAATTTTGCAGGCTGTTTAGGATATTTGTACATATTATACGCACAGGCCATTGGCCTAATGAATAGAGTGTTCGCCAGGGGTCCAGGAGAATGGGGTTCAATCCCAGGTTGAGTCATACCAAAGACTCAAAAATTCAAAAAATGGTACTTGATACTGACTTGCTTGTCACTCACAATTATTAGGTAAGGATCAAGGGTAAAGTGAAACAATCCGGGGAATGGAGTAGCGCTCTCCCCAACACTTCGGCGTAGTAGCTATTGAAAAGGGAGCCTTCGGGTCATCCTAGACAAAGGTTGCCAACTTTACTTATACTTACGTTATAAATACGAAACAAAATTAAGTAAAAAAATTATTATCTTATCTAATTGCCTTTGTTTAGGTGTAGGATATGCGAGCACACTTTGGAATAAAGTTACAGCAAGATGAGGCTTAGAAACAAGGTAAGCTTTGACATTTCAAAGACTGTTATATGGTGGTAAGGAAAAGATACACAGTGAAATAAAGTCATTTGTTTATTAACTCAATTGTTTCAGTCCAACTAGTTTTATAAGTCTCGCGCTGTTGGCGTTACATCCGAAGTTGGTCTTTCTACTGACCGACGTCTTTTCAAAGCTCTCTCTCTGCTACTCTTTCAGCTTCCCCAGCTTAATAGATACGGCGTCTTTTATACTTCCGCGATACCGGAAGTCACGTGGTAGAGCCACTATACGAAAACATATTTTAGCCCATGGTAAGACCACCCCCAACAAGTATCCTGATATAACATTAAACCATCTAATAGCGAGGCTACAGTCTTACAACTTTGGGGAATGTAGAGTATTCTTTCATTATCATTGCTCCCAGGTCCACTCTGAACCGGAGAGGTTGTATCTAGTAAGGTCCTATCTATGAGTCAATTAGAACTACGTGCTCTAACAAATGACTGATGTTAAATTGTGACTATTATATCACTCGAAATCATTTACTATATGCAAAAAAAAAAAAAAAAAAAAGAATTCAAGTTAATTTAAGAATATCTACAAAATATGTTTACAATTCATAATACTGTGTCTTACAAATAGAATCAACAATTCTTTGGGAAGACAACAAAGGAAGCACAGGAACAAAAGAAAAATCGGCAAAAGTCTCTGCGAACCAACTTTGTGGAAAAGAGATGCACATGTAATGTGATGCATATTGAGGTTGGGTGTTGTGGGTTTCTGGGACTCTCTGTAGTTTCCTTCCTTTCAAAAATAGGCATCATTGGTCGTTGTAAGGAAAATGATTTGCATCGCCTTCAAATAACAGTTCAGCAGCTAGATTTGGTCGTGATCAAAACATCAAAATAAAATGTGCGCGACTCCACGGCATAACGTGCGTTAGTAAAATGTGTAAATTATATGAATGATCGTTAATAACGTTTTTGTTTTGTTCGTTTTATGAACACGTGATTAACATGTGAAAACAAACACCTTAACAGTGTTTCTAACTTAAGCTATAAAGAAGAAATTTCGTTCTGCTTGTCTTCATACACTGTCCAGTGACAAAAGCTGCTTGTGGCGCTATGAATGGCTATACTGCTTTGCCACCGAAACTGTGGTATCAGCCTTGGTTGGCAGCTGATGAGGACAGGGTATTGCACGTGTTTTTCACACATTGTATGATAATTTTTTAAAATGTATTAACTGGATTTGGCATTAAATGACCTACAACAGGTGATTTGCCGTAAAACAATCAAACCAAACCAAAAACATACTTCTTATAATAAAAGATCTCTTGTTATTTGAGAAAAAAATTGTTCTTGAAACGTCGGGTATTACACAGTTATATATATATATATATATAGTCATCCACAGACAGATCTGTTTCGTTCTATCAGAACTCATCAGTGTGGCTAGACAGTATCTTCCCGTAGCTGGGATCGAAACCTAGTTGACTCAAACGTCAAACCAAAGCTTCTAACCATTCAGCCACAAGGAGATATTAGCTGCGAAGTAAATTTTAAACTGTTATGAATCACAATTACTATTGTTTACATACATCCGTTCAACGTGTGTGTGTGTATGAACACTACTTTGGCTAAAATTTTAAATCATCACTATCAATGCAAATATCAGATTGAGGATGCTTGTTATGTCAGACTAAACTGTAATGACCTTGAAAACTTATGCAAGATATTATACTGCTGAACCATGAAAACTGCTGAACGCAAACGTTAAAATTGGAAAAAAAAAACTTGTTGGTTCTAGATTATAGAGTTGCAAAGATCAATTGTTCAGTGAATAGTATCGTAGCGTTGTTTAGTGATATCGATATAATCACATTACTATAACTAATAGCTTTGAACTTTTGCGTGGATCTGGTCGAACTTTGTGGCTTATATACTTCTCTTCTTTGTGTAGATAATTTTTATCAGTATACGTTGTATATATATATATATATATATATATATATATATATATATATATATATATACAGAACTGTACAAATACATAAACCTACTCATCCTCTCCGCCCAATTATATCACAAATACCTACACCGATTTATGAACTCACAAAAGCAATAAAACAACTTATTTTACCATACTTACCAACTAGATATAACATAAAATCTACAAACGAACTAATACAAGTTCTTCATACAATTAAACCCAATAATGGTATACTAGCCTCAGTGGATGTAGAAAATCTATTCACTAATGTACCTTTCAATGAAACAGATGAAATTATCATGTGATATTTATAATAACCTATCTCTCCATCCTCTTAAAATCAACCCTAATATACTTCGGAAAATACTCCGAACATGTACTACTGAAGTTCCATTCCTTGACCATCTTGGTAATATTTACATTCAAACAGATGGGGTATCTATGGGATCTGTCCTGGAACCGATCTTCAGTAATTTCTATATGTCCGACCTTGAAAATAAAATATTCATTTGCATTAGAAAACCTCGGATATGTTGATGATATACTTATTCTTGCTAATGATATTAACGAAATCAACACACTACAAGACAACTTCCAAAAAAAAATCAGTTTTAACTTTACTCATGAACTAAACAAAAACAATAAAATTTCCTTTTTAGATGTTCTTATTGATACTAACAACAACAACAACAACAATAATAATAATAATAATAACCTTGTTATCTTTACTTACAAAAACCCTCTAATAATAAATCCTGTACCCTCAACTATAAAAGTGAATGGCCCTTCCGATATAAAAAAAGCAATTATTAATAACCTAATATCCCGTGCCAAACTAATCTCCTTCACCAAAACAATATTTTATAAAGAAATAAAAAACATAAAACAAATTCTTATAAATAATGGGTTCACTAACTATATTATTGATGACAAAATTAAACGTATAATTGAATATGTTAGCCAACAAAATAAAATAACACTCCACCCTGTCAACAAGGATTTATCAAACTTTTTACCGCAACCAAATGCACTACAATTATAAATTAGATGAAAATATATTAAAAACATTGATTCAAAAAAACATACTCCCCACTGATCCTAATGAAAAATAAAACTTATCATATACTATGATAAATTTAAAACCTCCAACTAAGTCATTAATAATAATTCCTCTCCATCTATAGGACTTTTGCAAAAAACTAACGTTATATATCAATTTAAATGTCTTTTAGGAGATTGTATCTCTAAAAACAACAATATATACGTCGGTTTAACCTCAACTACCCTATCGTGAAGATTTACAATGCACCTTACTGATACCAGCTCCATAGCACAACATCTAAACAAACATTCATGCCCAACAACTGAATTTCGGAAAAATCTTACCGGAAACACAATATTAGAACAACAAAATAACAAACAAAAACTACAGATTCTCGAGGCACTACATATTAGGAATATACAACCCAAACTTAATAGAATTAATTTTGAAACCAGTACTAATGTGTTTAAATATCTTTAACTACTGATGCTATTTATAGAAACAAATTTGAGAAGTAAATGCAACACAATACACCGGTATAAACCCTCATTCTTATAAAGTAGTAATGTACATACAAACGTTACATTACTTTTGTAATACACCCCCACACTCCCTGATGATGGCCCAAGTTTGGACATAAAGTACATGGAAAATAACTAATTATGGAAGGTTTATCCATCAATTCCCGCCGAATATCGTAAGATCTATACAGCAATTCGAAAGGATTAACAAAAAATATGTAGACAAAAAATGTCTATAATGTTCAATCAAATATGTATCAATGAAGAAAGGCTGGAAAAAAAGAAAAAATATATATATCGGATTCTTTGTTCAATGGCATGTAAACTTTCAAGGGTTATTTAATGATGAGCCATCCTTGTGAAGTAGCGGTGCTATTTAATCAAGATCTTGGGAAATGAGAAGTTTTGTACCCAAGGGTATTTGTCCGAAAGTGAACGCAATAGTGCGACTGAAGTTCGAACTCGCTTTCTTGGGTGTCGTAGTCCAGCACCTCAGCCAATACCTTACGTGAACGATATACTAGCTTATGCTATAAGACATATTTATATGTGTGTGTGTGTGTGGTATATCTTAATAAACCAATATATATTAGCATTATATATATTGTATCATATATTGATATTATATATTTTAGCATCGAAATATATATATAAACATATATAGAATGTATTTTGATATATTTATAAATAGCGTTCTCAGTATTGATGATATTGCACATGTAGATTTGAGTTAATATCGTCGATACAGAGTCAACAGTGCTGGAGACTGTCGGTTTCTCGCTTATGCAATTATCAGATCAAGTCGATATATATATATATATATATATATATCGACTTGATCTGATATATATATATATATATGTGTGTGTGTGTGTGTGTGTGGACATACACACACATATATAGAGAAAGAGGCTCTTCGTCTGTGCTATCATAGCTCATATATATATATATGTGTGTAAAACTTTTCACACAAACATGATGGGAAACAAGATCAATTTTTAAGTAGATTTCAACAGGTTAAATCCATTTTTGTGTTTGTGTGCGTGCATGCGTGGATAGCGTAAACACAGAGTCAAGGGTATTTTGCTACTGTCAGTTTTTCGCAATGTGTTCATCATACTAACTCTTGAACATCCTAATGCTTCCCTAAATTAAATATATGCGGTCTATCAATGACATTGAACTCTATTTATAAATTTAGCAAACTATATATATACTGTATTAGAAAGGACGAAGGCTTATATTTTACAACTTGTGTTTAAGCTTTTTTCCTTTTTTTTTCAGCTTTGATAAACCCATGTTGCAGGCGGTCCCATATGCCAAGATAGCAATTAAATGCGTTTTCTAGATGTTCGGATCAAATACATAGACACATGAAGTAGTATGAATTGAATTACCATGATCAGAAAATCCGGCAAATGCTTACGCACGACATACGGAAACACTGGATTGCGGTTTCGACCTTATTAGATCGAACCAGCGACTACAGATTGTAAAGCCGAAACTCTACGATTGAGCCATATCGCACACAAGTGACGCCAAATTAACTAGTCATGATAATTGTGTGGCCAGTGCTTCTTTATCTCGTGCGTAAGTGTTCGCCAGATTTTCTGGTCATGGTAATTTAATTCACAAAAGAAAAATGTATACTCTTAAAGTATGTCAGCAGTTTATAAGAATAACCAACCCGAGCTCTTTTCGATGCTGTTCACGCTCAGGTCTCACAAAATCAATTAGCCAAATGCAACACGATCGAGTTGCTGGGCAGTGTAGACTGGAGCAATCGGATAATAAATTCCTCCCTCACAAAGATTTATACGATTAATAAGCTTTCCCCTGGAAAACAACAAAATCGACAAAGAACACAAGAATCCATGACGCAATACTTTCAGTTACTAAATACTATTTACACTTGATACAGAATTGTCACGTGACTCATAATATAGCATGCAAAACACATATGCGTAAATTCTACCCTATTTTTCCCGAGGGTTGTGTCCTTTATGAAACACCCTGTATACACACACACACACACATTCGCGCACACATACATGAGTGTATGTGTGAGTGAGAGAGAGAAAGAGAGAGAGAGAGTATAGACGTACCGGCGTCCCAAGACCCACAACACCAACAGTGGCAATTTCCACCACGCAATTAATATAGTGTTTCCTAAAAATAAAGCCTATTGAATTTCTTTAAAACAATTTTAAACGCTGAATAAAAAATTATTAGAAAGTCAAGTAAAGTTTGTTGGTGTTACGTTACAAGTTTAACAGAGAAGCACTAATTTCTAGCTGCACAATTTAACCGCTCGAGTGTTTGTTGAATCAAAATCTTTTCAAACTTCGTTCTCGAAATGAGATATTTAAACCCCATGATAAACGAAGATTTCATACATCAAAGTGGTTAAGTATAAAAGATTGGCTTTGATTTGAAATCAAGAATTTACTTTCTTTGTGCAATAAGATTTAAATCGTATTGTATTCACACTTCGATCGACACCTGCGACTACAAATTTACAGCGAATGCTCAGAAATATTAGGGTTTTTGAAGGGAAGAGGCAAAACGTTTACAAGTACCAAAATTTTCGCTAGTTTTTGAGAAACACACACACACACCAGACTAAAGATACAGAAAATATGTCCATCTCTGGTTTAAAAGAAAATATTTTTATTTTAAACAATATTTTAGAGGTTTCTTATTAATAGGCGAAACTGTATTCAAGTACTCTTCTTATATATATATATATATATATATATATATGTGTGTGTGTGTGTGTGTGTGTGTGTGTGTGTGTGTGTGTGTGTGTGTGTGTGTGTGTGTGAAACTTTTCACACAAACATGATGTGAAACATGATCAATTTTTAAGTAGATTTCAACAGGTTTAAATCCATTTTTGCATCAAAAAACGTTTGTCATTCGAAGGTTTTTACTTTTCGCTGGTAGGAGAATAGTTGGATGCATACCTCTACCAGTGGAATTAGTACCACGTGAAATTCAAACTACAGTCCAATATACACACACACACACACACACACACACATATATATATGTGTGTGTGTGTGTGTGTGTGTGTGTGTGTGTGTGTGTGTGTGTGTGTGTGTGTGTGTGAGTTTTGATGGATATGTCCATAATATCAGTTCAATAAATAATGAAACAAACAGCAGTTGATGTTGAAGTTCTGGTAAAATGAATTAAGTCACCGGTTCAGTTTGAAGAGTTGCCACATTTCAATTTTGATAAAAATGTATTCGTGCCCAGATCGAACTCAAATGTGCTAGAATTTTACCTTTGATATTTAATTAAAGATAAAACTTTTATAGATAAAAATTATCTAAGCCAAGAAAAAGAGGTGATGGGAAATAGAAAATTTAACGTTGCAAAAAATGGAACAAGTTGGAAAAGGAACGATTGATGTTTATTTGGAGTTTTGTAACGATCCTTTTGTTGGGAAGAAGCCGTCGCAAGTTGGGCGTAAGAGTTATGATTTGATTTCAAGCGATGGAAAATGCGAAAATACATAGCGTTGTGGCTAAAGTGGTGGACTACA
This sequence comes from Sepioteuthis lessoniana, assembly GCA_963585895.1. NCBI lineage: Eukaryota > Metazoa > Mollusca > Cephalopoda > Myopsida > Loliginidae > Sepioteuthis > Sepioteuthis lessoniana. The sequence continues at coordinate 45,352,049 of OY757904.1, forward strand.
GCCTTGAAGTAAACGAGTTTGAACTCCAGTGGCACGTTCACTTTTTAACGAAACCCTTGGGAAAGATATGAACCCTTGTAATCTCTGGACAGTTATAGGTTAGATATTACCCCTCTTGTTCTTCTTTAAAGCTGACTTTAGCATTAAATAATGTCATTAAAACGAAGAAATCAAACCAAAGAATATATAACAATAGGAACCGAGAAAAAATATAGGAAGGAAGATGATCTTTTTAAAGTGAAAAGAAAGAAAGTGCCAATAAAATAGAAAGAAAGAAAATTAGAAAGAAAAAATGCGTTAACTGGTTACTGTAAAAAGAAATAGAATTATGTGAATAAATAAGTAAAACAAAACAGAAAAGAAAATTTTTTTAAAAAAGCATACAAAAAGAAGAAAGATTGGTGGAATATTTGAATAAATAAATGAAAAACGAACAAAAGAAAGATCAATCGAACGAAAGAACGAACAAACTAATTATAAGTATAATAATAATCTAAGAAAAGGAAACCTTCAGAGAGAAACTGAATCTCTTCTAATTGAAGCACAAAACAACGCCATAAAAACTAACTACGTTAAAACAAAAGTATATAAGATGCAACAAAATAACAAATGCAGATTATGTAGTGATAGAGACAAAACGATCAATCGCGTGATAAGCGAATGCAGCAAATTGGTACAAAAAGAGTATAAGACGAGGCACGTCTGGGTGAGCAAAGTGTTCCACTGGAAATTATGCAAAAAACTGGAATTTGACTTTTCAAACAAATGGTATACGCGCAACCCAGAAGCCATCCTGGAGAATGTGACGCACAAAAATCTTTTGGATTTCGAGGTACAAGCAGATCACCTAATTTCGGCCAGAGAACCAGACCTTGTGATAGTCAACAAAAAAGAGAACCTGTCCAATAGTGGTCCTTGCCGTACCGGGAAACCACAAAGTAAAATTGAAAGAAAATAAAAAGAGAGATAAGTACCTGGACCTTGCTGGATAACAGAAAAAACTACAGAATATAAAAGTGGCAGTGATATCAATTGTTATTGGTACGCTCGGTACAGTCACCAAAGGATTTATTCTGGGACTGGAGGACTTGGTTATAAGAGGACCAATGGAGATCATTCAGACTACAGCATTATTAAGATCGACTAGAATACTGAGAAGAGTCCTGGAGACTTTAGGAGACTTGCTCTCACTCAAACTCCAGTTAAAAAATTATCAGCTAACGCTGGTGTGAAAAACTCTCAATAGAGTAAAATAATAATAATTCCATTTGTATGGAAATTTATTGCATATTCAGTTAAAGTGCTTCTGTCAGACTATATTTTATTAATCAACAAACTGAAGAGCCCCTATGATGTAGTGGCTGATATACTCAACTGTGACATCGTAGTTAACGAGTTTGAATTCCAGTTAGCAAATTACCTTCACTTTTGGACTAATTCGCAAGGGAAAGGTAAGATTTCCTTCATCCTTCAACCATAAGTGAAATAGTACCGATACTTTTATTCAACAAGGATGTCTTTGGCATTGAATAACACACGAAGGCTGATATACCATAAAACAAACAAAAGAAACAATGAACATTTTTTTTTATGCTTGCGTGTGTGTGCGCCTGTGTGTGCGCCTGTGTGTGCGTGTGTGTGTGTGTTTCTGCTTCAGAGTGCTTAGATATGTTTAAAATAATAGTTTGAAACTATCCATAAGTGAATGCTCACATATAATTTTGTGGCTTTTATCAAGAACTTAGAAAAACAAAGCAACATTAGATACTTGCACAAGAGGCCACACTTATACAAACTCTTTCACACATATATACTGGGGGACACATATGCACAGAATCTATCACGCACACATGCACATACTCAGACTCATGCATTAAGTTTGTCTTATTCTACGACAGGCTCACAATAGGGCGACACTTACCGAGAATCAAGTTTGCTACATTAGAGAATTGTCTGCGAAACTAGCAAGCTGATTATCATTTTATCAAAAACGACACCATCTCAATACACACACATATACCAATGAATATATATATATATATATATGTGTGTGTGTGTGTGTGTGTGTGTGTGTGTGTGTGTGTGTGTGTGTGTGTTGCAGCTTGCAAATGTGGGGTTAATTATTTTAGAAGAAATGTGTAATGCTGCTTTTAGAAAATTTTTTACCTCCACCCATACTTGGCGCCATCCCAAAATATTATGCATGTTCGTCAGAATGATACATACTATCAGTTAAAAAATTATCTTACATATCTTTAAGTATTTGAGTATATATGCACACATATTTTTGGCAATGTAAATGGTACATACAAATAAGTGGTGCTTGGGCTCCTGCTTTGCTTTTAATGCAACTATTTTCTAATAGTACATATACTCCAAGGAATATATATATATATATATATATATATGTGTGTGTGTGTGTGTGTGTGTGTGTGTGTGTGTGTGTGTGTGTGTGTGTGTGTGTGTGTGTGTGTGTGTGTATTTCTGCATTATACGTATATGCATGTTTCTAAAATGCTGTCATATTTTTTGAGCGTCTGGCAAAAGAAGCATTCATGAGGTCATTACTCATAGATAGATAGATAGATCATATTTGAATATTTTTACATGGTGCATCAGCAAAATTTTTGTTGATAGCACATATTATAAAGTACTTTCATTGAAATTTTCTGACATTCTGTAAATGAATATATATGCTTTTTTATTTATTTTTCTGTGCTGAAAGCACCGACTGCACCTCTGCAGTGGAGTGTAACCATCCCAACAAATGATATGGGTATGACATTTGATTGTCTCTAATGGTAAACCTCCTGTCCTGGAGCCTTGGGAAGTGTGGAGTACTTCTTTATTGCCATTAGTCCCAGATTCCTTCTGATCCGGAGTGGTGGTACCTATAAGGTTTCCATGTTTGGGCCAACTAGAACTGCTCAGTTATTTACTAAGGATTATTATTTGTTGTTTGAAACCATGAAACTATATTGCTGTATGCAAATTGTTCGTATTAGATCGGAATATTAGATCGGAATACTTGATAAAAAGAATTACTAAAATTAAATAGCAGTTGTTGAAACCATTTAACAGAGTGCAAAAAAATGATTAATATTTGAATGATTAACGTTAGGAATATTTGACGCTGTTTAACTATGTACAAAAAAATTAGCCCCAACGACTCGTTTCAAAATAAAGTCACCAAAAAATTATTTGCTAACAAATCATATAAAAACAGGATTTGGCATTAAATAACTCACAAGTATTGATATGCCATGAAACAAACCAACAAACCAAGCAATCAAATATAACTGCAAACTATTTGCCAACAAATTATGTAGAACAAAAAAGGAACTGGCATTAAATAACCTACAAGGGTTTATATGCCATTTAAGAATAACTAGTAACCAATCATTCATATATTTTTCTTTTTTCATCAAATTCAGGCTTTACCGAGTCTTTAGAAATTGCATTATACTTGTTTGTTATATTTTCCTTCTTCCCTCCCCCCCCCTCTCTCTCTCTCTCTCTCTCTCTCTCTCTCTCTCTCTCTCTCGTGTTCACCTCCTCAACTAGACGAGTATTACACTTTGATGTGACTGAGTATCATGAACTGCAGTCTCTGAAATTAGGAACTCGATTATACACACCGAACAATTTTGAAAATATAGTCAGAAAAACTTGTAGCAAATGACTACCAAAAACACTATATATAGAGAGAGGGGCTGAAAAATGACTCCTATATAATAAGCAGTTATTTTATTACATATATATATATATATATATGTGTGTGTGTGTGTGTGTGTGTGTGTGTGTGTGTGTGTAAGAGTGTCTAAGTGAATAGGACAGACATTTAGTATCTGCCAAAACTTATAGTTGATCCGTTCGAGACTTCGTACGAGTCGTTTGACGTCAGAATAGAATGTGTTAAAAAAGGTGTCATGTTAAATATTTTTTACATTTATTGTATTCAAATGTCAGACGATTCATCCGAAGACTTGAACGGATCAAAGATAACATAAGCAGAAACGAAGATGTCTGCTCTATTTAATCGAACAAGTTTCAAAGATAAAATTCTGCCCATGTGTATGTATGTGTGTGATGGTATCTTCTTCTAAAAAAGGGAGAGAAAGCTATAGACTTTCACCTATCGAAATAACGTAAAGCACAGCCAGACTATGTACTCATGATGAAGATAAAGTGCGCTTTGAACTGTGAGGCATACTCCTCTTTTGAAGGATCCCGGCAAATATACGCCTGAATCTCCGTAGAAAAAATTAATTAACAGTGAAAAACCAAACCTTATGAGTAGTCCTCCATTACTAATGATGATATAAACAATAGATATACGGTAACTTTTCAGGTGACATCTAACAGATATATTCCGAATGACGAATATGAAAACTTTGTTACCGTTCATATAGAATGAGCAGCCAAGTGTATGTCAACCAAGCCAAGAGCAAAGTGTTCAGTTCCATGGGTGTCAATCGCAGTTAGGAAAAAACGAGATAACGTGAAAAAAAAACAACTTTACTTTAAAAAAAAACAACTTTACTTTAAAAAAAAACAAAAAGAATCCCAATATATGCTAACGCACAGAAAAACTAGAAAAAACAAACACATACCAAAAACAGCAATTCGAATATATTTTAGGAAAAATCAATGAAATTATGAATTCGGTAGAAGAAAGACAATTACGATCTACATGGCAGACGTTAAAGGAAGTGAGTCGAAGAAAGAGCACCTCGAGAGCAAAACTAAAAGCTCCCTGGCAAGAAGAAAGGCGTCAAAATGGAAAGAACATTTCAAAAAATCTCCACGAAAATCCTTCGAACATCACTGATAAACCTATCCCATAAATTATTAATGACTACATAGACAACAAACTAGGACGGTTTAAGGGCTAGAATTTGCCGCAATGTTTTAAAAAAGTCGAAAAGCTGCAAGCTTCGTGTGAATACTTCTTGATATTTGGAAGATATGAAAATGTGACGACACTTCATCGATATGACATTCTCCTCTTCCTCAAGAAAGGTGATCTAGGAATCACTAAAACTTACAGATAAATAAATCCTAGAGCAATACTGTTATGGTACCCAACTGCGGACTCTAATGAACTCTTCCTGTTGCTATCAATACCAGGAGAATAATCATCTCGGTGTGAGTTTATCCCAGCCTAACACTTTGGCAGTCAGACTGACGTTCAACACCTTTTTACCTAAGTTGTTTTATACTTTCGTTAATATACTTTGTTCCACGTAAACCCGAGTTCGTGTCTTTCTTCACTGACCCGATTTGAAGAGTGCTGGCCACTTCCAAAGGAATCTCTTCCTGAACTCCCTTAAAACTTCAACATAGTAACCCTAACCCTAACCTTAACCCTTTGGCCAATCAACTGTGGTATATCCCCCACAGACTCCCTGCCTTCCTTGAATCTCTTATGCCACTCAAAAACTGATGCTCGATCCATACAAGATGCTCCAAAAGCAGTCTGAAGCATTCCATATATAGTTTCTGTGGCATTTTTTCCAAGTTTAAAACAGAATTTTATTGCATATCGTTCTTCCTCACGTCCAGATTGCATTTTTGAAATTCCCCAGCTGTAACAATCAGGTTTTAGTAGGGTGTATTCCAATTGCTACTGTAGCTGTTCATTTGAACCTGAAATCATAAGAATTGGTCAGTCATCTTCTAATATGTATAGCAATGACATAGTGAATTTTCAAGTGTCTACGACAATTATAAATATATATATATATATATATATATATATATATATATATATATATATATTTGTCCTAAACCTTCAACTTTTGTGGTTCGCTTGCAGAGAAATAAAGGCAGAAATCTGAATTGGGTTTATTGTTTTGTAAGAAGTGGTTATGTGTTGCCACAATAAAAATGTTCAATTCTGATCTTTCTGGATGAGGCTTAGAATTTTTTGAACGAACTTCTCCATATATTTAAATTTTGATAATATCTTAAATTTTTATTTTAATGATATATATATATATATATATATATATGGGTGGGTATATTATGTAGATATAAAATATCAAGTATATTTGTAAATGTAATGTGTGCCTCTGCTAGATATGTGCCCGATGAGGGATTTTATCTCGTGTTTATCTATGTTTATGTACATGAGTGAGTGCTTTCGCGTAGATCTCTAGATTTAGTCTTATATTTAGATGTAAAGGATTTGTGCAAACAGGATACTCGTAACGACGGAAACTTCTGCGAGTAAAGGAGGATAACAATCTCTGAATTTCGCCGCGTGTACTTTAGGCATTTTCTTGCCAAAACATAAAAGAAAGCAATAATTGGCTGAAAGAAATGTTTTTTTAAAAAAAAAGGAGAAAATCTCGAAAGAAAAGAAAGAAAACGCTCAAAATATATTGAAATACGATGATCAAATCTCTCGTACATTTTCTTAATATCACACAAAAGGGAAAAGAAAAGTTGAAATTAGCTGCAGGTTAACGTGGCTGTAAAACGACATAAGAAATTTAACCTTCTGAAAGGAATAATCATTTTCATAAATATTTACTATTTGTATCGAGTTGCATTACATTGATATTTACACATTAAATCCAAACGTTAAACCCTCCCACTGTTTTGTTGTGTCGAATCAACCGAAAAGGACATCGAAACGAGGTTAACGAAAGCATGGACAGCTATCAATAGGCTATCGACTATATGGAAATCAGACCTAACCGATAAAATGAAACGCAGTTTCTTCCAGGCAGCGGTCACATCGATACTGCTATATGGATGCACTACATGGACGCTAACAAAACGGCTGGAGAAGAAACTAGATGGCAATTACACAAGAATGCTGCGTGCAATCCTGAACAAGTCCTGGCAGCAACACCCCACAAGACACCAACTGTACGGCCACCTGCCCCCTATCACGAAAACTATTCAAGTTAGACGAACCAGACATGCAGGACATTGCTGGAGAAGCAGAGATGAACTCATAAGAGATGTACTCTTATGGATCCCCACACATGGCCGCGCAAAAGCAGGACGACCAGCACGAACGTACATTCAGCAGCTATGTGAGGATACAGGTTGTTGTCCTGAAGACCTACCTAGGGCGATGAACGATAGGGAGGAGTGGCGAGAGAGGGTCAGGGATATCTGTGCTGCCAGCACGATATGATGATGATGATGAAACACAATGTGCACTTACACACACACACGCACACTACCACACTCACACACACACACACACACATATATATATATATATATATATATATATATATATATATATGGCATATATATTTAACTGTGTGCAAATAAATGAGCTCTGGTTCGTTTAAATATAATATTACGTACAAACTATTTGTTTATAAATCATATATATCAAGTATAAACATGATTTGACAGTAAATAACTTACAAGAGTTTATATTCCATAAAACACAACCAACTCTCTCTCTCTCTCTCTTTCTCTCTCTCACACACACACACACACACACACACACACACACACATATATATATAGATATATATATGAATCCTTCATGCAACCTGGTATCCCCAGACTTTGGCTAGAAAGGCAGAGATTTTTGCTCAGAGAGGTTTTCCCCCTTCAAGACTTAGTTGCAAACATTCATTATAATAAAGTTGAGTCTTTATAGCTTCAATCGTCACTTTTTCCTTCCTTCCTTCCTTCATTTCATTTCAGCTAACGCGACCAGCTCAATAAACAAGTATTGGGATTTTAAAGAAGAAGTGACCAACCATTAACACCCATAAAACCCTAAAACCATAACCAATTAGTTACTTTTTAAAAATTTTAGACCTTGGAGCTTTCAATTAATACTATCCTGAAAGTTTTTGTTTGGAAAAATTGATTCACTTATTATTATACCGCCCGGAATATTAATCTGACTTCCCACGAAGTCATATTTGACTTGAAATCATTTTATAGTGGGGGGGCCATGCACGAATCGAGACTCATACAGAAGGGTATTAAGAAGTTTTACTTAAAAGCTATAATTATTTATAAAGGATTATTATAATTAGTTACTTGAAACCATACACCTGTGTGCAAATTATTCATATTAGATCGCTATATTTGATATCATAAAACCGCGTACAAAAAAAAAATTTTAAGAAACAATTGCACAAAAAAGGAAAATATAAACGCAATACCCTAACCTCTAGATATAATATAACCCTAGACGGATTGACATAACATTAAAATCAATTAATCTTATTTTTACAAATTTCATCTTTGTGAAGCTCGTTAATCAATTTAGGATGAGATGATCTGAAGAATTGTTACAAAAATCCCATTTATTCGAAAAGAAACCACATACTCTTCAAAAACAAAGAAACCTGAAGACTACTAATATATCGTGTCTCTAAAAACATTATTTACTGAATGAAACTATGATTTAAAAAATGTGTAAACCTAAACATTTTAACTACAAAAAGATGAAATCCAACCTAGTCGACCATTCGTTCAGATTTCGTGTTAAAGCCAGCAGTAATTTATTAAGCCTTAGTTTAGTACTAATCCAGAATTCTGAATTCTTTAATAATTCTCATCATAATTCTTCCTGAATAACAAACACCTACAAAAAGAAAAAAAAAAGAAAAAGAAAAAAATAGAGAGAGAGAAAGAGAAAGAGAGACAGAGACAGAGAGAAAAAGAAAGAAAGAGAAAGAGAAAGAGGGAGGGAAGAGCAGAAAAAGGTTTTTTTAAAGCAAATACGTTACACTTTAAAATAAATTTCAAACACTAATTACATTACATAGTTTTGAAACAAAACGCGACAAACAGTAATAGAATACTAAGGGTCTCTAATTTTTTTTCTTTTCAATGTAAATTAAATATAATCAAGTATTGAAAATTAAATAAAAAAAGAAAAACTGGCCTTCAGTAAAGACTTTTGCAAAATCGACCCACAAAATTTCGAGCCTGAACACTTCCACCAAAGCAGAAGAGCGCTAAAACCGCTAATCATATTTACCATGGTTGGAGAGGAAGTTGTAGAAAGTCCAGAGGACTTTAAAGATGTCCTCATCGAACCCACTGACAATGGTCAGTGAGCTCAATAACCATTACATCATGAAAAGCGTTCACACTTATGTTTTTGAAAGAGGATATTAAGGTTCAGTATTTATTGTATAAAGATACAAATTTGGCAGAAGGCCATAAAATGGGAGGAGGGTGGGACTGGTCATCATTTTCCAAACTTTTCATTTTACTAGTTCACTAAAACAAGTCACTCGCTCAATGCATGTCTAATCTAATGTCATATTTAATTGTGAGGGAGAGGGATATGCGTAAGAAATCTTTTTATTAAAATATACCTATTTTTAAAATTAAATATTCCCTACGAAATGAAACGAAAGAGTGAAAAAATATATGCAATCTAAGGATGACTGTAAAAGTAAAGTAGTAAAGTTGGCGACCTTAGTCGAGGGTGACCCGAAGGCTTCCTTTTCAATAGCTACTACACCGAGGTGTAGGGGAGGGCGCTACTCCATTCCCTGGATTGCTCCACTTTACCCTTGATCCTTACCTTATAATGCTGAGTGTTAAGCAAGGCGGCATCAAGTACCATTTTTGAGTCTTTAGTATAACTCGACATGGGATTGAACCCCGGTCTCCCAGATCATTGGTTAATACTCTACTCAATACTGGACCCCAACCACCACTCACAGACTAACACGGCAGAAAGACTAGATCCCCGGGCAGATGAACCAACATAATTTAGTTAAGTTAAACAACTTTCGGAAAATAAAGACAAAAACTTGTGTGATTTACCTAGGATGGGTTGCTGCTAGTCTCTCCAAGGACCCAAAATCCTTTTAAACTTTTTGCTAAACCACAAATAAGAGAGTCTTTGTCTTTAAGCTTCTTTCTGTAATTATTAACGAAACTTAGTTTAGAGGTGTCATAAAGCCAAAAGTATGAGGTACCCAGTGAGAATCGAACTCACAAGAAATGCTATACAAGCTCAGCTTGCGAACTACTGCACGCCCGAAACGCCCATTTCTTTTTTTTTTTTTTTTTTTCTTTTTTTTATTTGTAAAAGGACTATGAAAAAACCTGAAGCAATTTTACAATTTCAATAATGCATATTATCAGTACCATATCATGAATATTATAAAGAAACGTCTCGTCATTCGCATGCCAACATGATTAACAGCGAACAGAGTTGATACCTTAAACCTTTTGCAAACAACTCGCTGGTAGTTGTCTTACTGCCCTCGAATATAAATATCCTATGTCCTTATGTAGTTCAGTTTTTGAACTACACAAGAATGTTAAGTGCTATTTTCTGAACAAATCCTGGAAGCAATACCCTACACAGTACCCTACACAACTGTACGGCCACTTATCTCGCATCTCAAAAACCATCCAAGAAAAACGAGCATGACATCTAGTTCGCTGCTGGAGAAGCAAGGATGAACTCATATGCGATGTTCTTCTCTGGATTCCTACACATGAACGTACTAGTATTGGCCGACCAACAAGATCTTACTTACCTCAGCTTTGCGTGGACACTGAATGTAGTTTAGAGGACCTACTGAGAGCGATGGATGATAGGTACAGATGGCAAAAGTGAGTCAATAAAATAAATGATGTCAGCACGAATTGATGATGATGATGATGATGATGAAAAATCATTTAGGTGCTCTACTGGATCTTTTGGAACAATGGTAGCAATAAAGCTCTTACAAATATTGTCAACCTTGATAATTAGAATTTTAGTAATATCAGGATAACTTATAAGACATGCATGTTCACAACTCGAAAATCGAACTCCCAAACAATAATCCGTTATTCTAGATCGCGAATCATTTTAACGCTTGAAGCACTTGTTTAAAAATATCCATAGCTTAGTCATCTTGGAATAAAACTCAAAGTACGAGTCATCCTGTGAAAATCGAAATCACTCCTCGGCGGTAATCGATCGGCGAAACAAACTTTCAAATCATTAAATCACGATGGGATGAGCACTCGAATATAAAGATAGATGTACATTCTTATTATATATATATATATATATATATATATATATATATATATATATATATATATATATATATTTATATATAGTGTTTGCTTGTGTGTATCTGCATTGAAGATGTCATTACAAATCTTCGTGTTTCCAAAATCTTGTTATATTTTTTCTGTGCATTTAGCAAAACAAGCATTCCTGAGGTTATTACACTTAGATAGATAGATAGATAGATAGATAGATAGATCATACTTGAATATTTTTACTTATACATTAGCAAATTTTGTTTAAGAGTGGACCTCATAAAGATGTTTCCGGGAAATGTTCAGAAATTCTGAGATCAAATTCATAATTCATTCAAAGATATTATTTTTTGCTTCCTAAATATTTCTAAGTCTTCGTGATTCAGACAAAAAGAAGTGCTTCCGTAAAATAAAACGGTTTCAATAAATAATTTATCATTGAACCTAATATTTTCTAAGCTTAGTTTACAACATAATAACAGTAATTTGTTTTGAACAGAAATGGAAAGACCATGTTTGATAAGTCTCAAAGAAGAGAAAAATAATCTGCCTAGAAAATCAACATTCGAAATATTGTTATACATGGACACGAGAGCTGATTCCTTGCACCAGTGGATAATTAGTAACTCTCTCAAGCTCCCAAAAGGCTTCTCTCAACGAGTTGAACATATTTTGAGTAACTTAGTCGTTAAAGTACTTGTTGTTTAGAACATTTATCTAAACATGAAACTCAAGAAACAAAGAAAAAAAAAACAGATCACTTATCTTTAAACTTGAGTTTTACCAGTTTACAGACCAAACTTTTTAATGTAACACGTGTGAAAATGATAATTTTAAGTAGTTCTATCTGCAAATGTTTTATTTAAACTTATTCTACGCTAAAAACTTACGGACAAGTCACACTGAAAATATTGGTTCCATGATATCATCAATTTTAGGGAGCAATGAGCTTGTTAAGCACTCAAATGGATGACCACATAGTAATAACAAGAAACGTTAGCTATCTAAATGGTTTATTGCTTTTAACGGCATGTCAGCCCATCTGGGGTTAATTTATGCCTCAAGGTGAAGGAATTGCATACATTGTACTTTTAATTTACATTTTTATGTTGTTTTTTAAGGATTTTTAATCGGTTATATGTATTCCTATCAAATACAAATAATTTGCAAACAGTTTTAATTAACCCATAGATAGGATCCTGACATGTCCAACCTGGGAGTAATGGTAATAAAAGAGTATTCCACTTTCCCCAGATTTCTTGATCTTTTTTTTTTTTTTTTTTTGGAAGGATTTTAACCCTCTGCAGAGGACATATTCTGCATATTCTAAACCTCACCAACAGGACAAACCTCAATCTGGGACTTGATTTCCAGACTAAGCATAGCTCAGTAATGACTGTAAAAAACAAGTTATTCTGATATCAATTTTGGTCATATTACACATTCTCTAACAGCAGAAATTAAGTTTTCTTACAATTATTTTTTATCAGTAAGTCAAATTGAATTATATTAATTATATGATTTCAGCATAAGCAACAATAACTGAAATAGCAACAGCAATAACAATTACTGTTGATTACAATATTAAGAGACAATCCAAACAAAAGTCAGATCGTATCCACCCAACGAAGGTTAAATAACACAGTCTGTCCTACTATTTACCTATAGCTAGAGGGGGAAAATATCGATTCCCCAATGACATTTGTTGGAATTTGTAAATTCAGCAGTTAATGTCTGCTCGAATATAATTGGCTTTTTTGAAGTTGTGCTCTTATCCCCCACTTCAGCTGTTATTTAAGAGTAACCCGCCAAAGATCTGGTCTCCCTTTTTGGCTTTTTTAGCGCTTGAGCACACGGCACTAGCTAGTTCTCTCTTTTTTGCTTTTTATTCAGCTTGTGAGCACTTGGTTATTCGACTTCGACTTTAGGCAGTTTTTCTTAAGCAAGGTGGCTTGAGTAAAAGGCCAATTAGTCGCTTAGGTTAAGCCTCTTTTTCTTACTGGTTTTTTATACTTGTTGAAACAATAAGCCTACTGCAGGCTAATTATGATTTTGGTATGCTGTCCCTTTCAAAAGAAAGTTCAGTCTAAGGTCTGGAGGCGGAACTATTGGACTCTTTTGCCGACAAGAGAAGCAGTTGGACGTATCAATAGTGTCGATTAATGCCTCCATAGACTCAACAGGAGAAAATTCGAGTTGAAACAGAAAGATATTTATCTCTAGGAGGAGAACGCTGTGGTCTACTCGAAGTTCACTTAAAAAACTAAACTTCGTTTTCAACAAGTCTGCACAGAAAACGAGAACACGATTGTCCAGGTTGATTCTACACAATAAGAAGACACCGAGAAAAGAACAAACCCGAAAAATTGTCTTCAAAAAGAATTTTGACATAAAATACCAAAGAAAGGTATTTTATAATTAACATAAGGTTTGGTTTGGTTTCTTTGTTTTAATGGCATATCAACTCATTTTAGGTTATTTAATGCCAAAGCCATTCTCCTAGAAGAACAGTAGTGGTACTATTTAACCCATAGCTGTGAGGAAAAGGGAGTTCATACCTTTCCCAAGGGTATTTGCCCGCAAGTGAACGTAATAGCACGACTGGAGTACGAACTCGAGTACTACGATTCCGCAGTCCATCGATTTAACCATTGCACCACGAGGACACCTCCTAATTAACACACGTTAAACTAACAGTAAGTGGTTGACGGCATTGCTTCGTGTAAATCAGTGGTTATTTTTTTATCCTCTCTTCTCTTTTTTATGTTATAATATTGTTGTTACTTGAATATATGTTATCTTTGTTATCTAAAATTCAATGTTTTCGACAAGCAATAGGCGAAAATATACAAAGGATGTTGTAAATTTTATTTCTCTTGATTACTTTGTTGTTTTTGTTTTTGTTTTTTTTTTAATTATTGACACACTTCTCTTTCAAGTATCAAAAGTGTTTAGCATTCCCATCCTCCTTTTTGTCTCTTTTTTAATACATATCTACACCCCTTCGCCTAGCCTGACAGTTACTGCAAGATATTCTGTGGCTAGGTAGAGATAAAGTCTACATGGTACCTTAGGTACTATTTACCAACCCCTCCGCTCGGGCAGGATATGACACAAGGTCAATTTTTAAGCGGAGTTTAACAGGTTTGAATTCAGAGTTTTCCTTCTCCTAGACTAGTTGCCTCAACAAGGCTGAAGAACCTAGTCCGTCCTACTATTTACCCATAGCTGGAGGGAGAATAAGGGGGTTCATACCTTTCCCAAGGGTATTTGCCCGAAAGTGAACATAATAGCGCGACTGGAGTACGAACTCGCGTACTACGATTCCGCAGTTCATCGCTTTAACCATTACACCACGAGGACACCCCTTAGGTAGAATTGTACTTTATATAGCGACTAGCATTCGCATAATTTTGTAAAACTTTCGTGTGTAGGTCGTTGCAATTTAAAATCTAAAATCTAGTTTATTTATTGAATTGATCCAATTTTTCATACATTAGCGCGAAGTAAAACTCAAACAGCCTAATTCAGAATTTGAACTTGGGTTGCCGATTCCATTTCCCACGACAATAACCATTCAGAAGGGAGAAAGTAAAAACTTTGGAAAGAATTTCTTAGCCCCTCTTATATCACCAGCTAGACATTTATACATCGTTCGAAAATCTGTTCAGATAAGTAAGAGCTATATATATTTTAATTCATCTATTTATTAGTTAACTGAACGTGGACAACGATGATAATAATTGTAAGTTTGCGACCATAGTCGAGGGTAACCCGAAGGTTCACTTTTCAATAGCTTCTACACCAAGATGTAGGGAGGGGCGCTACTCCATTCCTTGAAAAAAGGAAAACAAACAAACAAACAAACAAACAAAGCGAAAAAAGAAACAAGTTCTTTGACCTAGACAGAAAATAGAGCAAACTGTGGAACATGAGTGTGATGGTGAGACGCATTGAGATTGCTGCACTTGGAAAGGTCCCCAAAGGCTTGAAAAGAGAACTAGAAGAGTTGGAAATATGAGATCGAATCGAGATAATCCAGACTACAGCATTGTTAAGATCGGCTAGAATACTAAGAAGATTCCAAGAGACCTGAGGAGACTTTCAGTCACTCAGACTCCAGTGAAATACCACCAGCTAACACTAGTGTGAATAACTCACATGTAGTAAAATAATGACAGGAAAACATCAGGCCATAATGGCATTGTGGATTCTGGTTTAAAAATGCATGTGTATCCACGACAGACTAGCTCTTCAACTGAGAAAATGACTTGAAGAATGGTTGGTTTATTGGTTGGTTGGTTTGGCGGGGTTCATACGGCATATAAACTTTTGCTGGTCATTTAATGCCAATTTAAGTCATTTGGATAAGTTTTAAACAATTGAGTTTAGTGTAAATATAATTTTTTGTTTACACATAGTTAAATATCAAAACAGTTCTATTACGAACAATTCAGCCTAGCATAAGTACACAGCTTAGTTCTATTTGACCCATAGATAGGACTGTCGGGTGCTATCACTCTGGGTCAGAGTTAACCTGGGAGCGATAGCAATAAAGGGGTACTACGCATTCCCCAAAGCTCCAGAGTTACTGGAGCTTCAGCATCAGATTGTTCAGTGTCATATCCAGGAAACTCGTTGTGGGGAGAGTCTTACCCCTCTGTAGAGATGCAGTCACTGTATTCTACAGCCTCAATCGACTGGGCCAGCCTAGAAGAAGCAAATATACCTGAATGGATGACTGAGAGGAAGATTTCGCTGATTCAGAACGACCCGAATAGGAACAATACTTAGCAACTATAAACCCTAACAATACAGATTAGAGAAAATATCTATTATTTACTAGTAAGACGCGGACTATTTCCTGAAAAAACGTTTAGTATACTGCAAGGGACCAAGAGGAACAGGTGATTTACTCATCATTGATCTGCACATCTTCAAGGAGAGCAAAGCGAGGCGGGAAAATGCAGGCATGTCATGGATTGAAAACAAAAAGGCCTATGATATAGCCCTGAAAACTTAGATAAAAGACTGTCTGAAAATATACAAATATCCAACAGTCATTAAATTTATCATAGAAGCCATGAAAAAGTGGAATGTGGAATTAGCTTAAGTAGAGATGAAAATCCAGAGATATCTTCAAAGGAGATATGCTTTCACCATTACTATATGTAATAGCCATGCTACCACTCAACTACATACTTAGTAAGTGCACCGGTGGCTACTAATTAACTAAATCGCAAGATAAAGGTTAATCGCCTAATGTACATGAACGACATCAAGCTCTAAGCAAAAAATGAAAAGGAATTGAAGATTCTGATACAAACAATACGAATATACAGCCACGATATAGGAATGAAATTTAACGTTCAAAAATAAGCCATGCTAATTATTCGAAGAAAACGAGTGACGAAAGGAATAAAAATGCCAACTCAAGAACGAATTAGATCGCTTGGAGAAAAGGAAAACAACAAGTACTTGGGAATATTGGAAGCGGACACCATCAAACAAGTTGAGATGAAAGAAAAAATAACAAAAGAATAGCTCAGACCAAAGAGAAAACTTTTTAAAACTATACTCTGCAGCAGAAATCTCATTAAAGGGATAAACACCTGGGCTGTGCTCCTCGTAAGATAATAGGAACCATTCTTGAAATGGACAAGGGAAGAACTTACTCGAATAGTCCAGAGAACAAGAAAATTCATGACGATGCACAAAGCTTTTCATCCAAGAGTTGACATGGACAGACTATATGAGTCAAGAAAAGAAGGAGGGAGAAGACTCGCCAGTATTTAAGATAGTGTAAATGCATTAATACGAGGACTCGAAGGCTACGTTAAAAAGAACAAAGAACGATGAAGTACTGCAGCAAGTAACAGTACTGACGGTATAAAGACAAACAGAACAACAATAAGTAGGGAACAAAAATAGGAAGAAAAAAACTCTTTGAATATTTCAAGCTACAAACTGGCGAAATCTCATTCGAGAAGTCCTAGACATTGCTACGAAAGGGAAAACTTAAGAAAGAAACTGGATCTCTTCTAATAGCAGCACAAAATAACGTTATAATCATCATCATGTCGCGCCGCCAGCGCGGATATCCCTGACCCTCTCTCGCCATTTCTCCCTATCATTCATCGCCTCCGGCAGGTCTTCAGGGATACGCAACAGAATAGCGATTGTAGATTATGTGAATAGAGAGATTAAACCATTAATCATATTATAAGTGAATGTAGCAAAGTAGAGCAAAAGGAGTATAAGATTAAACACAACTGGGTGGGGAAAGTGATTCAATGGGAATTGCACGAGAAATTGAAATTTGACCATAAAAAAATGATATATCCACAAACAAGAATCCGTCGTGGAGAATGAGACGCATAAAATTGTTTGGGATTTTGAGATACATGCGGATCACGTAATCCTGGTCAGCAGACCAAACCAAGTGATAATTACCAAAACATAAAAAAGCGGGTAGGGAATTGCCGTATTGTGAACTTTGTCGTTCCGGCGGACCACAGAGAGAAAATCAAAGAAAGTCGAAAGAAAGACAAGTACTTGAACCTTGCCAGAGAACTAACAAAAACTGTGGAAAATGGCGGTGACGGTGATACCAACTGTAATTGGTGCGCTTGGAATTGTCCCCCAAAAGAGTTGGAAAATGGGCAGGAAGAGATAAAGATTGGAAGATAAATCAAGATTATCCACTCTACAGCATTGTTGAGATCGGTTCAGGTGTATCCAGGAGTGTCCAGGAGACCTGAGGAGACTTGTTGTCACTCAGTCTCCTGTGAAAGACCATCAGCTGACACTGGTAGGAAAAACTCGGCCGAAGTAAAATAATTGAATTAAGTGTTCTATGGTAAATAATAATTCCTAGATTCAGTAGATTAGTAGATTCAGTCATAAAATCAACCTTTTGAATAGGCTTAGTAAATACTGTATCCCCAGTAGAGGAGTAAGACTCCCCCACTAAAACCAAGACGTATGCTGGGTATTACATTAAACTTAATGAGGTGGTGAGGCTCCAATTAAGTAGATTTTGGATGTAGAGACTATTCCTTCGATTGCAGTTACTCCCAGGTTTACTGACCCAAATTGGTCATACTTGTTTGGGTCCCATCTGTGGGTCAAAAAGATCTGTTAGAAATTATTTGTTTTTGATAGGAATACTTGATGTTATCTATCTGTAAGTCATTTTTTTATTGTGACTGAGAATATTACAAATAAAAGCAATCACTTTGTTATTATATTTACTAATTACGTATTTACTTAAGATCTAAAACAATCGCAATGTTATTAAGACTGTAATTGTTTACTTAGGATTATTATTAGTATTTACTTGAAGCCATATAAGTTTATGTAAACAAATGATTATTATAAAATAGAAATATTGCCCTGTCGGCTGGGACTGTTGAATACACCAACTGCACCTCTGCAGAGGGGTAACGAGTGTCCTGATATGACACAAAACAATTTGATGGTGAGGTTCCAGTAATGCTGGAGCTTTGGGGAATGGGGAGTAACTCTTTATTGCCATCGCTCACAGGTCCACTCTGGCTCGGAGTGGCAGCACCTGATATGGGTCCAATCTATGGGTTAAATAGAACTAAACCGTGCTTCTTTCACTATACTGATTTTTGCATTTAAACTGTGTATTTATACTAAACTGAATTGTTTAAAATAGAACTGTTTTGACATTGGAACTGCCTACTATTAATGAACAGAATAGCCCGAAATAGAACTGTTTTGACGTCTAAACTGTGTACTTATGCTGAACTGAATTATCTGAAGTAAAACTGTTTGACATTTAATGTGTATTGCCCAGTCGGCTGGGGCTGTAGAATACACCGACTGTACCTCTGCAGAGGGGTAAGACCACCCCCAACGAGTGTCCTGGTTATGACACTAAACAGTCCGATGGTGAGGTCCCAGTAATGCTGAGGCTTTGGGGTATACGGAGTAACCCTTCATTGCCATTGCTCTCAGGTCCAATCAGGCCCGGCGTGGTAGCACCTGATAAGACCCTATCTATGGGTTAAATAGAACTAATAGCGTACTTATGCTAAACTGAATTTTTAGATTAAACTGAATAGCTTGAAATAGAAATGTTTTTGACAAACCGTACTTACATTTAAACTGCGTGCTCATGCTAAACTGAATTATTTG
Organism: Sepioteuthis lessoniana; assembly: GCA_963585895.1. Taxonomy (NCBI): domain Eukaryota; kingdom Metazoa; phylum Mollusca; class Cephalopoda; order Myopsida; family Loliginidae; genus Sepioteuthis; species Sepioteuthis lessoniana. Next base: position 45,371,216 of record OY757904.1, read on the forward strand.
AAATAGAACTGATTTTTGACATTGAAACTGTATTTACACTAAACTGAATTGTTTAACATCGAACTGTTTTGACATGTACCTGTGTGTAAACAAAATCTGTACTTATACTAAACTGAATTAGCTGAATTAGAACTGCTTGACTAAACTGAATAGCTCGAAATAGAAATGTTCTTCACAATTAAACTGTACTTACATTTAAACTGCGTGCTTATGCTAAAATGAATTATTTGAAATTGAACTGTTTTTGACATTGAAACTGTACTTACACTAAACTGAATTGTTATATATAACTGCTTGAATAGATTGAAAAATAAATGTTTTTGACAATTAAACTCTGTATTTATGCGAAACGGAATTGTTTGAAATAGAACTGATTATTTACATAAAAATGGATTTGGCGTTAAATAACCTAGAAGGGTTGATATGCCATAAAACCCGACAAGCCAAACCAAACTAATATAGAAATAATTACCTAAGACCATGTCAGGAGTATTATTAGATAGAAATGCTTGAAATTATACAACTATGTGCAAATTTGTATTAAATATAGATACTTGATAATATATGACCGTGAGCAAAATTTCTTTAAAAATGACAACACAAAAATGTAAATATAAATGTATAATAAATGCGATTCCCTAACCTTTTTGCATAAAATAACCTTCACGGTTTGACATGTCGTTAAAATCAATCAATCAGTCAAATAGATATCAGTAACGTTATTGGTAATGGTTTTGATGGCAGCTATGAGTGAAAATTAGAAAACTTGCCTTGTAGACCATTAGCTAGAGATGTAAGTTCAACTGTCCTTGGAATTGTATGATTTTGCCTTTGTGTTTGACTAAAATAGCAAATATCTTTAATGGCCTTTGTAGTAATGATTGTAGCTGTTTTAGTAATTATAATATCTACAATGAATAATGACATCAGGATTAGAAATGAAGGAGAACGAATAATACAAATAAAAGCAATTACTTTATTTTATTTACAAATTAAGTACTTGCTTGAGATGTAAATGAATTACTGTACGATTTACAAATCTCGGACTAGTCTGGTACAAGACCACTAATGTAGATTACCTCGTGTCTGTTGGTATTGAATACGCTTATACACGTCGTCGTCGTCGTCGTCGTCGATGATACCTGGTTGATCCTACCAGTAGTCATATGCTTGTCTCAAAGCTTAAGCCATGCAAATGTAATTTCACGCCAATCGTTAGAACGGGCGAAACCGCGAAAGTATCAGGAACCGGACCTACTCCTCAGAACAGTAATTCTCCTCGTTGGTGGTAATGGATGACTGGGGCTGCTAATACATCGGATACAAACCGCAATCAGTCAGCGTGGAGAAATTTTTTAAAATGTAACTGAGTGTCACGAATAGGTTTGGAAACAAGGTCAATTTTAAGCGGAGTAAAGCTGATTTGAATTCTTAGCTTTCCTAGTCTGAATTAAGGTCACTGATTCCACATCCAACGATGTTAACGGTTATGCTAAGCGCATCTAAGTGTAAGGCATTCGGTGAGTATCAAGCTCATTTTTGCTGTAATAGTCAACAAAACTTTGCAACCATTGTTACACGGTGAAGTGATCGAAGAATCACAATAACAAACACTATTTCAGACTAATCAAAAATTTAGTTTTAGTTATATCATAAAAATCACAATTGCAGAATATGGGATATAATTAAGTAAATAGAATTGAAGCATACTCCCTCAAAGTCAAAGATGTTTATAAAAAATGAAGTTGTGTGATCTTTTTGTATTCAAATTTAAAACATTCAGTTATAAAAAAAAAAAGATTGCTTGGATTGTATTTCAATGTCTTAACTGGTTTGTCGATGAGGTTTTGAATGCCCTGACTGTATCCTCAGCAGACAGGTAGGGCCTCCTCCGAAAAAAAAGGGGGTTGTTCTGAGTATGACACTAAACTACTTTTAATAGAGACGCTTCAGTCCTGAGGACCTGTGGAGTGTGGAGTAACACTTCATTGTCATTACTCACGGGTCCCCTCTGGCCCTGTACAGTAGTACCAATTTGGGTCACATCGAGGGGTCAAATAGATATGTTCTAAAATTATTCGTATTCGATAAGACCGTGTGCAAAAATAAAAACTCTTTAGAAACAACAACACAAAAAATGTAAATATGAACGTATAAAAATGTGATTCCATAACTCCTAGGCATAAAATAATCCGAGTCCAGTTGCCATGCCGTTAAAATCAATGAATCATTCAACGAATTAATTATGTCTTAAATACTGAAATTCGATGTCGAGTATTTTTGACCAACAATAATGAAATACAGGAAAACCCAGAGTTATGATTTCAGACAAGTTACGATGATCTTTGTAAGATTACAACGTATATATTTACTAAGAATGTTATATCAGTCGGGAGATTTTGCATACATACCGAGTGTTCTCAGGTTTATCTTGGCTTCTTTGGCACTACAGTTGCTTAACAGTTAAATCCTGTAAATAAGCCAGTAATCATGTTTTATATTTGTACGATTGGCAACTATTAAATCATAAAAAGTATCAGCAGTCATATCCGCCCACTTTCAACTGCAAGGTGAGATGTCTAAATAAAAACGTCTGAAACTTCAAACGTTATATTCTTGTCATCATAATTCTTATTCCAATCGAAGAAATAAAATCTTGATATAAAAAATTATTGCCCAAGAAACTCCCGTTTTATATAACCCTATAAGAGAAATTTTATTAACCAGAAGAAAAAGACACCAATTTGGATTTAGGAAGAATAGAGTAATACGTTACAAATGTGTAATAGCGTTATGCATTTTTAAATGAAGAGTAGAAAAAATATTATTTTGATAAGGAATTTGATAAAAACGAATAGTTATTGGAAAAAAATAAGAAAATCTATGTAAAGTTATTGTTTAAACTAAAGCAATCAGAAATAAGGTAAATTGTTTAAATAACTCGCTGTTTTCTGAGCGGTTTGGGGTTGAGGAGTGAAATCCAGATCAAAGCCTGGACCTGTCGCTTATCAAAAGCAACTGTCCTAAAATTAGAATAAAACGTAGAATATGGAATTTATTTTCTTTAAACAATCCCGAAATAATACGCATCAGAGGAAAATTATTGAAATCCAAATTAGGAGAAAATAGATTTTTTTGGTTCCCCGTCCCTACCCTCAGATGAAGATCTACATAAATTGTCAGTGTTTGTCCCACGCAGATAACCAATAGCAGACCGCGGTAGAAAACGAGCAGGAGGCAGCTACTAGATTTCACACACTCTTGGCTCTGATCTTATGTCAGACTACCCTGTTGGACGTGAAAGCAGAAAAATGAGGTGAAGCCTGAAATAATATGACTACAAGAGAAATGCTTTTGTCACAGACTCAGAAAAGTAGAAAAGTAAAGTGAAACCTGAAATAATACGCCACCTTAAAGTAACCTTGTGCCAGACCCGGGGAGATGAATACGTGAATAGAAATTGAGATAATATGATACTTTAGAGAACAGCGTGGAGCGGATGAGATATGCCCTTGTGTCAGACTCGCGGGGGAAGAAACGATGAGTAATCGACATAATATGATACCTCAAGGAGGCCTTTTATCAGACTGCCCTGGATATAGAAAACTTAGTAAATTAATGAGAGAGTGCCGCAGAGAGAACGCGAGTTGAATTCCTTGTCGTTCTGAGACCTGACCTTCTACCAGGCGACTTTGGGTATAGAAAACGAAGACACTTTCTGAACCAATTCGATACTTAAGATACCCTTTTACCAGACTCGCAAAAGTATCGAAGTTATGAGAAATTAACCTGATACGCGACTTGAAATGACCTTGTACCAGACTGCTCTAAGTACAGAAAATGAAGAAAGCCAACAATAATATAACGCTGTGAAAAAGCGAAGAAGTTTAACGCAATAAACACTTGTAAAGAAGAACCAAGGATTCAGAAAAGCAAACCTGACCGCTATTTAAGATTGCCTTGCACCAGACTACAGACAGCGAAAATAGAAAACCCTAAAACTTATACGAGGAATTGATGGACTGTTTGTTCGGAAACTGGTCTCTGACTAAAATTTGCCACCTCCGGGATGGGTAAATATATGTATCATTTTCGAAAGACATTTTTATATACTAAATATTGTTATTTTGCAAGCAATGTTTTGTTCACTGTTTCTTGGCGTCAACCTTTCCTTTTTTTACTTTCTTAATTGTGTGGGTTTTATTCGTTTATTTGCTAAACCGGTGACTCCGACTAGTGATGGATCTGTTGTCAGAATCTAAAAAACAACGTGGGCAGATAAGTTAGTCGTGTCATCCGAAGATATTCCTGACAAGCGGAACGATCAACGGATTGGAAGCGGATTCACCACTATGCTGACGAGGTCGGCTGTACCGTCACATTTATACACTGGATTTGGTTTGGTTGGGTCGGGCTGAGTAGGGTTTTATGGCATTTAAACCATTGTTGGTTATCTGCTGACAAATCCTGTTTTCACACACACACACACACACACACACATACATACACACACACACACATATGTATATATATATATATATATATATATTGTTGGGTATCACCTACCTTTTTCCACACAATGAACTAGTCCATCTGCCATATATAGCAGTAGCTACTAATACCAGGGGTGACTAGAAGGTGAAGAGCAGCTTCTTACAGGAATAGTATTTGAGCGTTGGAGACTGGAGATCGCACTAGATCACCTTACTTGCTAGCGTAATAACGGAAGCCAATACTATCGTTGGACTATATCTTTATTCTGTATTCACTAATCCTATGTTTTTGTCTACTAATAGTCTCTCTATAGTATATACTTTTTCCTGAGAACATATCCCTATTTCCTCTCATATCGTGGTTTATCCTTTATTTAATATTACAAGCATTCACTAACCAGAATGTAACATATATATATATATATATATATATATATATATATGATATGATTTGTAAACTCATTTTGTAGATAACATTTCTAAATTAGCCCGAGCTTTTTTTGCACACAGTTAAATGGTTTCAAGTACTTTTATGTAACACGAACTATTCTATTTCCGATTCATCATGTGTTTGTGCAAATTCAAATAGATATACATATGATTTGTAAGTGAATAATTTGTAGGTAATTTCATTTTTAAGGGGTTAGAACAAGTTTGCACACTTGCATTTTTATTGTTTCCACACAATGAAATGGTTTCAATTATTACTATCTAACACTAATAACTCATTTAATATTAATCATTTATTTGAAGACATTGAAGAGGTTACAAGTATTCAATTCAACATTACTCATTCGTTTGCTCACAGTTAAAGTGTTCTAAGTATTGCTATGTAAAACTAACAATTCAATTAAACATCAGTCATTTGTTTACATGCAGTTAAATGATCAAACAGTTCTATTTCAAACAATTCACTTTAGCATTAGTCATTTACTCTCACTTTAAATGTCAAACAGTTCTATTTGACAATGTTCGCTAAGACTCAAAGAAGAGAAAAAATGATTTGTCTAGAAAATCAACATTCGAAATATTGTTATACCTTGGCTCGAGAACTGATTCCTGGCACCAGTGGATAATTAGTAACTCTCTCAAGCTCCCAAAAGGCTTCTCTTAACGAGTTGAACATATTTTGAGTATCTTAGTCGTTAAAGTACTTGTTGTTTAGATCATTTATCTAAACATGAAACTCAAGAAACAAGCAAAAAAAAAAACAAAAAAAAACCCAGATCACTTATCTTTAAACCTGAGTTTTACCACTTTACAGACCAAAATTTTTAACGTAACAGGCGTGAAAATGATAATTTTAAGTAGTTCTGGCTGCAAATGTTTTATTTAAACTTATTCTACGCTAAAAACTTACGGACAAGTCACACTGAAAATACTGGTTCCATCAGATCATCAATTTTAGGGAGCAATGAGCTTGTTAAGCACTCAAATGGATGACCACATAGTAATAACAAGAAACGTTAGCTATCTAAATGATTTATTGCTTTTAACGTCATGTCAGCCCGTCTAGGGTTAGTTTATGCCTCAAGGTGAAGGAATTGCATACATTGTACTTTTATGTTTATATTTTTATGTTGTTTCTTCAGGATTTTTTACACGGTTATATGATACCAAGTATTCCTATCAAATACAAATAATTAGCAAACAGTTTTAATTGACCCATAGAAAGGATCTTGACAAGTCCAACCATTCAGAGTGGACCTGGGAGTAATGGTATTAAAAGAGTTTTCCACGCTCCCCAGATTTCCCGACGTTCTTTTTGGAAGGATCTTACCCTGAGCAGAGGACATATTCAAACAGTTCTATTTGACTCTTTCAAGTGCTACCATTCTGAGCCTGAGTCGACCTTGGAGTGATGGCAATAAAAAGGTACTCTGCATTCCCAATGCTCCAGTTTTACTGGAGCCTTAGCATCAGATTGTTTAATGTCATATATAGAACACTCGTTGTGAGGTCTTACTCCTCTGCAGAGACGCAATTAGTGTATTCAAACGCCCCTGCTGGAATTTCTTGACTTCGAAAACTCTTCCCCGTCATCAGAATAAAGTTAGCTTTTTTCTCTCTTCATGTTGTATTACTTTTTGCATTATTTCTTCATTATTCTATTATCAACAAATGTCTGTCCGTCCTTTGGTACAGCTAAGGGCCCGTTATGTTTAGCTCAATTTCAGCCAAACATTCACGAATTGTTAGAGGTAGACCTAGAAAGATTTTTTGACTATAACGGAAAATGTGGCCCAGTCTTGCCTTTAAGTGATATCTCTCAATTATCCTGTATGTCTCCTCTCTATAGAAAGGTGTTCGTTTCAAAGCACTCATCAACTCTCTTTATAATCTTTACAAGTGGCAAATGGTTTTCTTACTTCTTAAATGCACTTAACCTCCTCCTCTGTCCCGGTCAAGTGTCGAGCCGCAAAGGAAATCTCAAATTTGAATCGGCAAAAAAAAACCGCAAACAATAACAACCAAAAAAGTTTTGGTTTATTCTCCCTCTTCAAGAATGGAAAATAATAAAATTAATCATAAATTCGAAATATTTATCAATTATTCAGGGTTTTCGAAGATATCAACATCAATGGATGCAATCGGGGTAACTTACCAGGAAAGGTGGATGACAGGGACGGTAGGCGAGAAAGAATCAGGAAAATCCATACTGTCAGCGTGACTTGATGATGATGATGACGATGGTCTTCCGTTCGCCACGCTCGTAGTAAACCAGATAGTAACTTCTAGTAAATGAACAATGAAGACAAATAAGACGTCCTTTAAATATGTTTAATTATTGATAAAAGCGACTTTAGGTCCTTTCATGTTAACAATGGCCATTCTATAATCCGTATGAAAGTGCTACTTGATAAATATAAACTGAAATGTACCATGGTATTTATAAATTGTTCTTTATATGTTTTGAGTAACAAAAGAAAGAAAGCAAGAAAGAAAAAGATTTTTAAGACAATGATGTTAGATAATACAACTAAAATAATTCGCTATTGGAAATATTTGATTTACGTCCAAACGGACAAATGACCGGCTGGTTGAAATTAAACTCCGTTGTAACGCGAGGAATACCTGCATGTTCTTTTAATATACATTTCATTTAGAACAATTCATGCTGATATTTACAAACTATAATATTATATAGGAGCAAGGCCAATTTTTTTCCAAATGGAAAGATTCTGCCTGCCTCGAAGATCGATATTAAAAATTTGGGTTTTTAATCTCAAGCACCACACTCTACCAGCCAAAGGAAACAAAAAGACTTCTCCAGAAGTAAAGTTTGTCATTCATTTCCATGGAAACTGCAACTTATACAGAGAACATAAAACATTATTATTCAAACGATCAAACAATTATAGCATCAAGTAACACTTCTTTATACAAATAATTTGCATTCAGTTACATTTTTTCAACTACTCCAATTTAATGCTAATTATTTGCAAGTAAGAATATGATTTCAAGTAACTATTTCCATCTAATAGCTATAACCATTTATTTTCACTTAGTTATTTTGTTTCAAATATTCCAATCTCATCCTAATAATTCTCAAATATATCTTTTTGATCTAGGGACGTAGTACCATTTCAGTTCGGGTGGATCAGAGAGTAATGGAAATGATGAGATTCCACACTCTCCAAAATTCCAAACATGAAGCCTCACCGTCAGATGGAGTTTAATGTCTGACCCAATTCCCCCTTTTTTGAGTTTTTGAGTGTGGAGCTTGGATAACTCTTAACACTCTAGAAAGGATGAAGTCGGTTTATCATTTTGTCGAGGGGATTAATTCTTAGAATTGTAATGAAAATGATTTGCTTTAAATTGTGTATTCCATTCATTTAAAAAATACCCAGAGTTTAATTCCTAACCAAAGAAACGTTTGTCAAAATGAACATTTAAAAACTTAGCCAGTGTATTTATTCTGTTTATGTTTTTGAGAAATTAAAATATGACATGAAATTCTACTGTTACGTCAAGTGTATATGAGGTCTGTCCAAAAATAATTCAACTATTAACTATATATTAACCTAACTCGAACAAAACAATTACATCTTGTACGTCGTCAAAATATTCCCTTTCAGACCTTAAACACTTACTCCAGCGTTTCTTTCAATTTTCGAAACTTTCTTTTTCGGAATTTTCACTTGCTGCCAACTCACGTTCTCCTTGATCTTGTCAACAGTCTTTCATTTTTAAAGCGATTTTAGCTTTGAGAAAAACCACGTCTCAGAGAGTTAAATCTCGACTGCAGAGAGGAACTGACGGATCAGGTTAAAGCGGTGGCTTACCATAAAAGAAGATAAAGAGAAGGATTAACTGGGGTAAGCAAAATTGTAGGACACTCTAAAGACACTTAGTGGAATAACTAGTTCTTCTTATCCCTGTAATACCAATCACTGATTTTCATTGATTGCAATATTTTCGGATTTTCTGCTTGTTGAAGGGTTAGGAGATTAATTGATTTTAACGGCATGTTAACAAGTTTAAAGTTATTTTATTCCTAGAGGTTAGGGTATCACATTCATTGTACATCCATATTTACATTTTTGTGTACTTGTTTCTTAAGACTTTTTCACACGGTCCTATCAAATACGAATAATGTTTAAACGAATCTATTTTATCCATAGATGGGATTCTAACAGATACAACAACTTCAGGTCGAATTGATCTGGGAGAGATTGCCATAAAGATCTACCCCACTCCCCACACTCCACAGACCTCCATAGTATGTAAAAATAGAAATAAAAACTTTACCCAAAACAAACGGCAATTAAGATGGAACAACACCCCACACAACAAACTCCAGACTATAAAAGCCGAAATAGGAGAATGAAAGGAATGATAAAGAAAATCCTGCTGGAAAGAGATTATCCTATCTCGTGTACGTATCGGACACACAGACATCACCCACTCATATCTACTCAAATAAGAACAACCACCATGGTACGTGGGATGTCACACTTCATATTCAGTAAAACACCTTTTGATAAATTGCATCGACCTAACGCCAAAAAGACAACATTTCTACACTGTAAACAATATAAAAGAAGAACTATTTGTACATGTCAAAGTAGACAAAATACTAGCATTTCTAAAAGCAGTTGGTCTATAAAAGAATTTAAACCTTCAATATTCCATTTATGTGCATGATGCAAACACTAGACAACCAAACCAACAGAAAATGGCATTAAATAACCTGAAAAGGGGTTGATATGCCATAAAACAAAACAGTCAATCAATCAGGATAATTCAGGACAAGCCTTTTTTAAATATGTCAAACCTTTCTGCAATTGGATACAATCAGTGTGTTCTAATTTCTACTCTAGGGTTAGAATTGATTTCAATTGATTTCTGGCCAAGAATTAAACATAGGCAGCAAAATTCTATCTGGACACGACTGATTGAATAATCCCTGAAAAAATCATTCAAGGATTTTCGACAGATCCAGTTTTTACTGATCTACTCGCTTGGTCTTTCTGAATTCAAGGCCATACAGTACACTCATCTCATTGATAGATCACTGCTGACTGAGTAGCCCTAAGACAGAGTGTCTGTATAGACATGTGCCGTAGGATTGCCTTTGTTTGATTGTTAAATTGAATTTACATCGCGTAAACGATCCTTGAGATATTCAAAATGCCTCGATACTTTCATGCAGGCCGCGTACAACACTAGCAATCTTTGTGCTATTTTCAGACAAATTTTTTTCGGAGCTAAAAATATCTTTTTAATTGGAATCAAATATCAAGGAGGTTTTGTATAAGCATTGATGTGCTTCACTCAGTCACTTTTTCAAAAAGGAATAGTCTTTTTTATTCCCGTAGGTTTTCTGATAAAACTTGCAGTTTAAGGGTTGCGTCCTTTAATGACAGGTTAATTGTATTGTCAGCGACATTTTGTATCAGTACTTATGTCTGGAATATGCTACTGACATCTCCCAAAGCACCAACGGCAATAAAGATAATATTAATTGGTCTCGTCTTCAAATTCTGAAGAACATTGTCTATTTAGAAATACTATTTTCAACACTGCCTACGTCTACCAGCAAATCACTTTCTCAACAAAAAAAAGTATGACTATGTTTGGTCTCTCAGCTATATGCAAGGTTTGTCCATTATCTAACACAACGGATTGTGCAAAATAGTTTTTTTGTCTATTTCATTAAAAATCATTTTTTTCATCTCCAAAATAGTTTACTTAGGAAACCACACAACGAGAAAGACATGTGTCCCTCTTCAGTAAAAAATGTCTTTAAAAGCAACTTATCTTTAATTTATCCCAACCTGTTGCATCTTTCCAAGAGTTTGCTGATGGTAATCCCAGAGCTGAGTTTCGATTTGGGGGAACAGGAGACAGTCACAAGAACTCAGATCAGAGAAATAAAGGGGTCGTTTCACCGTAAGACTTCATGTAACGATCAATGCCTCAAGGAAATGATTGGGAAAAAAGTTAGATGGGAAGTACACAAGGATGCTACGTGCTGTTTGGAACAAATCCTGAAAGTATCACCCATCAAAACAGCAGCTGTACGATCTTTCATCTTACAAACCAGTCAACTGGGGCTGTAGAATAAACCGACTGCATCTCTGTAGACGAATAAGACTCCCACAATGTGTGTCCTGGATAGGACACTAGACAGTCCGATGCTGAGGCTCGAGTAATGCTGGAACCATGGGGAATGCTGAGTATCCCTTTATTGCCATCGCTCCAAGGGCCACTCTGGCCCGGAGTGGTTGCTCCAGATAGGGTCCTATCTATGGGTTAAATAGACCTTTTCAATGTACTTATGCTAAACTGAATTGCTTGAAATAGAAATGTTTTGATATTTAACGGTGAGTAAACAATAGTCTGTACTTATGCTAAACTGAATTGTTTGAAATACAGCTGTTTTTGACATATGAACTGCAAACGTATGCTAAACTAAATTGTTTGAAATATAACTGTTTATATGTATAAAAATGGATTTGGCATAAAATAACCTACAATGGTTGATATGCCATGAAATCAAACCAAACCAAATCAGCCATAAAAGACATATTATGTACTGCTGGAAAAGTAAGGTTCAACTCATAAACGTCGTTCACCAATGGACCCCTACACATGGACGTACCAGTCTTGGCCAACCAATAAAAACTTACATTCACCAACTCTGTGGAGACACAGGATGACGTCTAAAGGACCTAACAAGAGCAATGGTCGATATGGATGGATTGTGAGAAAGAGTCTACAGAATCTATGCTATCAGAACAGCTTGATGATGATGATGATGATGATGATGATGATGATGATGCCACAGAAATATCATTTTGTTTATAAAAATCCTTTAATGAATGTGTGCAGGAAGAAGTGAGACCAAGTTACTTGTATCTTTATATTAAAATATAGACAGTAACGTACCAGATTAAATTTTTTTCTAACTTGCCTCGGGGTCGAAATTGGTCTCCGTGAATCAGTGTTGTTAACTGTTTGTGTCATACTGTACTAAAGTTTGACACAGAATTTGATTTTAAGTTCAATTTTTGGGAGACACTCAACCTAACATTTGGATCCAAAAACATTAAAGTTATATTAAGCCATAAAAAAAATTAAAAAGGTAAATAAGAAATGCAATCAAGTGGTTGGCTTTGATTATACATTTAAAGCTGATTATTTTTCCTATTGTATCAAGGGCATTTGGAATGATTTGCTTGATGGTTAGAAATTTTATTTCAAGGGAGACAAATGTTATTTTAGAATATATAAATGCCTAATAAGACCTTACATAGAACATTTTACTCTTATCTGGGCTTCAGTGTCGAGTTGGTTCGATTGGTTTCCTTGAAAATTAGTGAGTCATATAAAGTTTTGAGGGTACAGATATAAGAATGACAAAAATAATTATAAAAAATGAATGATTATAGTTATAGAAAGATTAGAGAAATTAAGTCACTACTTTACAAGAAAGAATAATGAAAGTTGATCAAGTTGAACCTTTCAAAATAATTAACGGACTCTTTAATAATAAAATATATTTTTTTTAATATTTCTCCTCGAAATGAAAAATCCCTGTTATGGCAAACTTCAAAAACCAAGTCTACTAACCAAATGGATTTTTTTAGTAGAATAATATATTTTTGGATAAAACTGACAAATCAGATCAAAAACAGCAAAAGTATAGAAAATTTTAAGATTAAATTGGGTGTTTTTTTTTAAAATAGCAAGAAAAAGAATTTAAGAGGGCACTTTTGGCAACAATCGGATGAATTACTTAACAGAATTTGATCTATACATATATATTGTATTAAGAGTTTATATTTTCAGTGAAGAGATTCGTTTTTTTTTTCAACGTTGACGTAAAAGGTGGAGATGTCTAAGGCGGCAAAAAATCAATAAATAAATGGACTTGTAATGATCCAGGATTATTTAACTAAACATGTTTATACGTCATCATTTCATTGATTAGATATTATCTAGATAATTCAGTGCCAGTTCTATATCCTTTTTTCTTCAGCACTTTTTGTGCTTTTGTTGATAAACACAAGATTGTGCAAGAGCAGCACCTTCCTATTCACCATATCAAGCTCTGTGTGACCTTCTCTTTTTTGCCAAACTGAAAATGTATACTGCCTTTAAGATTTGGGACGTAGAGTGAATTCAAAGAAATATAATGGTACAGCTTTGTTTGTTTGCTTTTTATGGCATATCAACGTTTGTGAGTTATTTAATGCCAAAGCCATTCTTGTGGAAGAACAGTGGTAGTAATATTACAGTCATAACTCAGGAGAGATAAAGGGATTCATTCCTTTCTCAAGGGAATTTGCCCGAAAGTGAACGTAATAGCGCAGGTGGAGTTCGAACTCATTGACTACGATATCGCTGTTTAGCATTTTAGCCATACTGTCACCGAGACTCCCTCATCATCATCATCATCATGTCGTGCTGGTAGCACGGATATCCCTGACCCTCTCTCGCCACTTTTCCCTATCGTTCATCGCCTCAGGCAGGTCTTCTGGACAACATCCCGTATCCTCACATAGTTGCTGAATGTAAGTTCGTACTGGTCGTCCTGCTTTTGCACGGCCATGTGTGGGGGTCCACAAGAGTACATCTCTTATGAGTTCGTCCCTGCTTCTCCAGCAGTGTCCTGCATGTCTGATTCGTCTAACTTGAATATTTTTCGTGATAGGAGGCAGGTGGCCGTACAGTTGGTGTCTTGTGGGGGGTTGCCGCCAGGACTTGTTCAAGATTGCTCGCAGCATTCTTGTGTAATTGCCGTCTAGCTTCTTCTCCAGCCGTTTTGTTAGAGTCCATGTAGTGCATCCATATAGCGGTATCGATGCGACCGCCGCCTGGAAGAAAGTGCGTTTCATTTTATCGGTTAGGTCTGATTTTCATATAATCGATAGCCTATTGATAGCTGTCCATGCCTTCGTTAACCTCGTGTCGATGTCCTTTTCGGTTGATGCGACGCTGCTTCCTAGGTAAGTGAGACTCCCTCATAGTGTGGCGTTATAAAAAGAAAATATGTTAAAATGCTTCGATAAATTAAAATCTCGTTGGAATTAGTGTGTTGAATTCCAAGGAGACTATTTTCATTTATTGTTCATTTCTCTCTGGGTAAATACAGCCTCACTATCGAATCTTCTAAATTCACCAGGTATGTCATAAGATGTCTCGTTTCTCAAATACATAACACAGAGAACATTGCTACGTACTTAAGTCAATCTTTTCAATTGCATGTTCTGCAGCTAAATAATATTTTTAAAAAAGCTTTATTTTTTTAATCTTTTTATCAAAAAATTATAAAGTTACTAGGCAAGCTATGGTTTTTAGATGTTTACTAAAACATATTTATCTAAAAAAGGAAATCAAATCGTAACAAACTCAATACTTTAAATTATATCTATATATTAATAAAATTCTCATCGTGTAATTGTAACCTAGATCAAACGTCATATCGTAGCGGTATTTTTTATAAAAGCAATACTTTAAAATGCTTCGAAACTGAATTCGAAACTGAATAATAACTTTGAGTGTCTGTGATTACGCTGAACGTCATTTTTTGATTTATCCAAATTCTTGATACAACGAAGATAACCAGGAAATGCAAATTAGCATCCATTCCTCTTTCCTAAATGGAAGCTTCACTGTCATCATAAACCAATGTTTCAATGGAAACGTAACGTCTAAGAAGCTTTTTTTTTGTTGCATTTGAAAATACAAACAATGTTTATTCTGTAATAACATAGGTTTTTAAAAGCTTCGATTCAGTTCTCGGAAGCAGTGGTTAATTTTTAGAGTTGGAGGTGGATGGACTTGTCTTCCTTTTCATGTTTTATGGTAACCAGTTTCTAACAACGATGTAAGTGAGACTTTTAAAATGTATAGTTCTATAATATCCATTCTGTTTTAGTAAAAATCTTCCCTCTGTACGTCTACAGAATTCTAATAACCTCTTGTATCTCAAGAAGAACACAGCTTCCTTGTCAGGGCTTTGGATACGCAGACTGTAACCCCTGCTCAATTCCACAGAAAGAAGAAGATTTCTGGGTATGACGTTAACTGCATCTGATTATGAGACTCCGTAGAGAAGATTAATGAAGCTAGCAAACCATTGATAGTGAGTTTGTTTCTCTCTTGTGCCTTATATTTTTGCCTTGAGCCAAGCTGAGTTAAGCTTAATATATAACTAAAAGAGGTAAATGGAATTAATTGGAAACAAAATAACACTGCCCTGGCTTAGAATATGCTAACAGTATCATCTGCAGAGGGGTAAAATCCCTTTAAATAGGGGTATCCTGGATATGACACTAAATTGCATCTGATGATGAGGCAACCATGATAGAGACCTTTGAAATATAAAAATTACCATTACACACAGGTGCATTCTAACCCGAGGTTGTAGTACCCATTAGTTTCCTCTCTGTGGGCCAAACAAATCAGTTAAAAAATGTTCGTATTCGGTAGGACCGTGTGCAAAAAAAAAAAACATCTTAAGAAACAACTACTCCAAAAGTGTAAATATGAACGTACAATGAACGTGATTCCATAACCTGTAGGCATAGAGTAGCCCAATACATATTGACCAACCATTAAAATCAATGAATTAATCAATTAGGAAATACATAATACGCTAAGCTTATAAAGAAATTTACCAATTCAAGACTGTTTGCAGTGAAAAGGTTTTATGGAGACGATCCCAAATTGTTACCCTTGAGCCACTTCACTGTATATGCCAATAATAAGAATAGAAAAAGGGAGAAAACCTGAGTTAGTCGCATTTCTTACTTTTATTTTTATTTTATGTCTTACGCAGAGATTGAGTTTCTATCGCGTTATATAAACCTACAAATTGTTTACTGAGCGTGATTACGTTCTTGGCATGTTGTTTGCCTAAGGATTTAAGTTCTTACAGTTACAGTAAGTCTAAAAAGTTGACTTGATTTACACTGGGGCTCTGATTGAACAGGTGCTGTTCCAGATCGAGCTGGATTAACACACATATTTCTCCAAATATGTGACAAATAAAAGCTGGCTGCTGATCAAGAAGTATAGATGATCAAAGTAATCGTCATTTTTACACTAGAATCAACCGATGGTTTTAGTTTGAATCCCAGGAACAATGAATCAATATAGACGTCTTTTAGAATATTCTTTTTGGATTTGGAAGTACATGGTATTTTTAATAAGAGATATCATTTGAGATGTACTGTGTGTTTCAGAAAAAATATAATTTCGTAAACTAATAACTTAATCTTGTTTAAATTATCTCAAACGTTAATAACATGTGTAGAAACAACTCAAAATTCTATGTTTAATGCATAAACGCCTTTCATTTTCCAGTGAATGGTATTTCTATACTTAAAAAGTAAAAAGAAATAAAAGAGAAAATATATTGTTTCTGCCCCCGAGGCTAAAACTTGAGATCATTTGAACAATAATTATTACAAGCCGAAATTATATAGATTTTTTTAAAGTACACCCTGGATTTTAGTTGGTTGCTTGGCGTTTAATGACCTATCAACATTTGTGGGTTATTTAATGACCAATCATATTTATATAAATATTTATGTATATTTGATTTGAAAGCGAATTGTTTGTAGGTGACTATTATTAAATGACTTGGAGCTCATTTGTTTGCACACAGTAAAAAGGTTTCATGTATTGCTATTTAACGCTGATAATTCTGTTAAATATTAATCATTAATTAACACACAGTCAAATGGTTTCAAGTATTGATATTTAACATGATTAATTCTATTTATTAAGTAGTCCTATCTAATACAAACAATTTACACTCAGACTTAGTAAATAATTGAACAGTTCAATTGACTCTTACAAGTTTTTTTTTCTTTTGTTTTGGTTATATGGTATATCAAACATTGTAGGTTATTTAATGCCACATCCTTTTTTTTTTACATGTATATCAAATATATGATTTCGAAACACATTTTGTTGATAACATTCTTAGACGAGTTTGAGCTCTTTTTTTTTTCTTTTTTTTTTTTTTTTTTTTGCTCACAATTAAATGGTTTCACGTATTTCTATCTGATATCAATCATTCTATTTACTATTAATCATTAGTTGGCCCACAGTTAAGTGTTTTCAAGTATTATTGTTTAACACTAACAATTCAATTAAACATCAGTTTACACACAGTTACGTAATCAAACAGTTCTATTTCAAACAATTCAGTTTAGCATGAGTCGTTTGTTTGCACTCAATTTAAATGTCAAACAGTTTTATTTGACCCACAGATATGACCATATCAGGTGCATCGACACCGGGCAAGAGTGGACTTGGGAGCGATGGCTATAAAGGGGTACGCTGCATTCCCCAAAATTCCGGCATTACTGGAGCCTCAGCATCAGATATTCTAATGTCATAAACAGGACACTCGTTTGGGGGTCTTACTCCAATGCGTAGATGCAGTTTGTGTATTCTACAGCCCAAGCCGACTGGGCCACCCATACATGGGACCCTAAAAGATACTACACTCCATGTCAGAGTAATGAACGGGTATTCCACAATACCCGAACTCCAGAACTGGAGTCTCTTCATCACGTACGGTTAAACGTCATAACGGAACACACACCTGGTAGAATATTTTGTATAATTTTATTTGTTATTTTCTATTGTTCTTGTTATTTTTGTGTGACTGGACTATTTCTGAGTGATCCAGATACTAAAAACTCAAATATTTCTATCGTATTCTGGATCCCTTTGCTAAAATCAAGTTATTCACTCTTCTCAGTCAAGCACACAATGGATAAGTTGCTAACGATGCCTATCGTTTCTAAATTGTCACCTATCTAAAGACTGAGATTCAGTATATTTATGCTGCTTAACCGCAGTAATCTAACGTAAACGGGGCGTTAGGCGTGACTTGATGGTAATTTCGCTCTGTCAGTCAGGGTTAGAATACGTTGATTTATCCCCAAGTGAATGCTTAGTAACCCACCTCAATGAAAAGAGCAACTTTACCATGTGTTGGTTGGTTAGTTTCTTTGTTCAATGGCATATCAACCTTCGTAGGTTATTTAATGCCAAAGCCGTTCAATAGTACTATTTAATTCATAGTTATTGGGATGAGGGAGTTCATGCCTTCGCCTAGGGTATTAGTCGAAAAGTGAACGTAATAGCGTGACTGGAGTTCGAGCTTGCTGACTACGATGTCGCAGTCCAGCACGTTAGCTCCGCAATAGATGGTACCCTAACAGGTACTACCCCTCCGGTTTAGAATGGACCTGGGAGTAATGCCAATGGAGGTGTACTCCACACTTCCAAAGTCTCCAAAACTACTGCCTCATCATTTTGTTGGGGTTTTTATCCCAATGCAGAGGATACAATCAAACATATTCTAAGCCCTGCCGAAAGGGCGGTGTCATTTTGTTTCTACTTCATTCCTTTTGCCTCTTGTAGTCATTTATTATGCTTAACTCAGCTTGGCACAAGGCCAGAAGAATTAGGCTCTAAATCAGAATCGAACGCACTAACAATGGCCGGCTATCCAAGCTTTCCAACCATTAAACTACTCTACGGAGAAATCTAAGCTCTGATTAGTTTTAGATGGGCGTGGCACCCGTCTAAAACTAAACGTTGCGTAGATTTGGCACTAGCCATAACTTTAGAGGATTTAGCGAGGATTAAACTCGCTACTCAGAAGTAACTGATCTTCGAGACGAGCTTGTTAACAATTCCATCACGATGAACATCTTGCTTCTGTCTCTTGTAGAGTTTTTTTTTTTTCTTATCGTTTTCAGCTTCGCGTTTGGGGACATTCTGATGCAATATTGTACCTTATATCACTTGTGGCTTATGTCTCTCATTATTTACATGCATTTCCATCTTTACACTAGATTCTGGTGCGTATCACACGTGATTAAGGGACAGCAAGTTTATTCCAACCATTTTCAGCACTGTTTTTGTCTGAGTGATTTCCGTTATGAGATCTTCAGTTCTTCCGATGCCTTTTTTTTATACTAGGATATTTCAGTGTCCTGGGCATTATATCACCCTGCATTTGATAGCAAGGCTCCAGTTATGGAGGTTTTGGAAGTCTGAAGTACCTCAGTATTACTCACAGGTCTACTCTGACAAAAATTTGTAGTACCTGTTCAAGTCCCATATATGGGTCAAATAGATCTTTTTAAATTTATTCGTATTCAAGTAGATCGAGTAGAAAGAAAAAAAAAAAAACTTAAAAAACAACCGCAAGCAAAAATGTGAAAATGAATATATAATAAATGTTGCTTCTTAAACTCTAGTTATAAAATAATATTGTCATCCTCTTTTCTTTTCAATATTATTTTCTTTTATCTTAATCTTACTTTCAAAAGATTTTTTACTTCTAGATTTTTTTTGAATGGGTTTCTTAATTTGATGTGCTTTTGTCAAAGAAATGGAAAGTGAATCTTTCCCCCCTATTTCTTACCCATTCTTGTTTATGTGATTATAGGCCCAGGAGATAGTAGCCGCGTTGCATCAATATCCAGTGACAGTCACTGGCACACAAAAAAAGCCCCTTCGAGAGGTTAAAGCTCACACGGAGATTACCAGAATCGGGACGTCATTGATGTAAATAATCATTTGTCAATGAGTTTTGTGTTTTTGTTTAATAAATCCAACTGTTTGTAGTGGTATCAATGTATAAAGAGATGAAATATACTAAGAAGAGTTTAACGTCCTGCATCTTCTATAGAGGGGTAAGACCTCCACTCCCACCCCAGAAATTATAGTATCGCTAGTTTGTTTATATATATATATATATATATATATATATATATATATATATATATATATATATATATATGTCAGACATATATATATATATATATATATATATATAATGTCAGTCAACATGATTTATTAAATAATTACATGAAACTTTCATTGAATCTTATGATTATATCAAAAAAATTCTAGCGAGAGAGAAAAAAGTAATTGGAATTGTATTTCGGCGTCGACTACTTTTCAAAGTACTCTTTAAAAACCGGGGTTTGGATTTTATCCCTACCCATAGGACTTACCGCTACTTTACCATCCCCCATAAGGCCCTAGTCATTTTTTCGCTAAAAACTGCAGTTAATATTTAAACATCTTTTCTTTTCCAGTGAATTTTATTTCTGTACCTGAAGAGAAAAGGCGTTTAAACATTAGATATAAAATTTTGGGTTGTTTCTACACAGGCTGTTATCATTTCAATAAAAATCGGTCAAGTTATTTGATTACGTAATAATATCGATTTATCTGAAAAATCCTCTTTTTTATCAAGTTTCTTTATAAGGGATTTTCAGTGGTCAGGAATTAAGGCAAGCTTTACAGGCAAAATAGACCTATTTTATTATATGCTGCTTCGTGGCTAAGAGTGTTGCGTGGGCTAAGGGAAAGGGTCCGGAGTTCAAATACCGATTTCCCAGGCAATATTAACGTAATTTTCTTCCTCCAATTCTCTCCTTGTTTATTGGGTTTTTATACCGTAATGAACCAAATTTAACAAATATTAAGAAAAGATGAGCTCGGTGTGAATAATTAGCACCAAAAGATTGTTTTAACCGACGCCAGATTAAAGTCTTTATCTGTTACCTGATATTAGATGAGTTGAATTATCACAAAGTTCGCTTATTCCTTATTACCAGTCTTTTGTCAATGACCCTATTTTAGGCATAGACTTGATGTATTCAAGAACAGCTGGGAAAAGGTGAACGTTTGAAAATGAAAGACAAAAACAAAAACTGGGCATTTTTTTGCTTCTAGGGTGAAAAAGGGGGTGATGGAATTATTCTGACATTAGCAACTTCTTTCTAAACACTTCAGCCCTAGTCAACAAATGTGGCTAATACATGAGAATAAAAGGTACATAACTGGAATATCTTTATCGGAAATTTTATGTACTACACTATCAGTAATGTATACGTTATATTGAAGCATTTATTAACAAAAGGACGATCATTCAACAAGGTGAATTTTGCCTAAACAGTTGGCAATATGAAACGCAGTTAACAGTTTTACTTTTTTTAAAGGAGAAATC
The DNA here is from genome assembly GCA_963585895.1 of Sepioteuthis lessoniana. NCBI lineage: Eukaryota > Metazoa > Mollusca > Cephalopoda > Myopsida > Loliginidae > Sepioteuthis > Sepioteuthis lessoniana. The sequence continues at coordinate 45,392,219 of OY757904.1, forward strand.
AATAGTGTTGGTTCCTTTAGTATAGTAAAAAAAAATCTGGAAGTATGACCTTCTTAATTGATTGCTGTGCCCGGAACTTTTTCTTTGACAGAGAGTCAGTGGACTATTTTTTCGACTCAATTTCGAAGACAAAAACCTATGTTTAGCATATTTGTAAACATTTGTAATTAAAACATCTCTCCAGACATATCATATAGTCTTCTGTAAATTGCACATGATTTGCACTTCTCAGCCATCAAAGATTTAATGACAGCTCTCTGTTTTAGCGGGGAGCACTCTATTTGATTTGCCGCCATTTTGAATTGCTTCGAAATAAATATTTTTGTGATAATAAAATATTTTTTTGCAATAAACCAGTTCTAAACAATAATGTGTACAATTACCGAAAAAAAATTCTGAAAAAAATGATTTGTCATTTTAAAAAATTCTCCTTATTTATTGATCGACTCTTGTACATATTCTGTGAGAAACAATTACACTGATTACTTTTATTTGGTTTTCAATATAAATGGTGTTTCAGGAAAATCGATATCATTTCATTTTGAAATGGCCGCTATCATTTGAGATGTAAATGTCTGAGTAACTACATAGCAATTGAAAGTAAACATTCTTAAAATGGATTAAATTAAGATTTATATATCAAAATCTGAATGAATAATTCATTGGTATGTGAATTTCATGAAAAATTTCACAAGTTTTCAATATGCGCACCGCCTGTGTTATGGTGCATGTCAAATCGATTGTCCAACTCCCGCCAAATACGCTGCAGCAGTGATTATCTGCTTGGATTCCTCTCTGATTGAAGGAAGAAAAGGTTGTTGTTGGTTGGTTGGGTTTTAAGGCATATCAACCTTCGTAGGTTATTTAATGCTCAATCTATTTTTATACAAATAATCAGTTCTATTTAAAACAATCCAGTTTAGCATGAGTACACAGTTTAATGGTCAAAAACGTTTCTATTTCAAGCTATTCGGTTTAGTCAAACAGTTCTAATTCAAACAATTCAGTTTTGCATAAATATGCAGTTTAGTTCTATTTGACTCATTGATAGGACCCTATCAGGTGCAATCATTCCGGACCAGAGTGGACTCGGGAGCAATGGTAAAGAAGTGATGCTCTGCATTCCCCAAAGCTCCAGCATCACTGGAACCTCACCATCAGATTGTTTAGTGTCATATACAGGACACTCGTTGGTGGGATCTTACCCCTCAGCAGAGGTGCAATCGGTGTATTCTACAGGACCAGCCGAGTGGGCAAAGAAGAAAGGGAAGTAGACCAATCTCTTCTCTATGCCCAGAGAGAAAAATCTCAAGCTATCATGTCAGGTAAACGTGGCAGCCTATTCAAAATGAAATATTATCAATTTTTCTAAAACAACCTGTACAACAAAAGACTGGGAGTGTAAACTTACTAAAGAAATTCTTATGCAAAATTTGGAAAATTCGATGATTAATGATCAAAGTTTGGGCCAAAAATACTGACTGAAGCGAAGGAAGGGAATGATGGAATAGGAGTAAAATCAATGGAGGGAGATTAGGACAGTCAAACTTTTATTTACGAATACTGGATCCAAAATACGTTGTTTCTTATCATCATCATCATGTCGTGCCGCTAGCACGGATATCACTAACCCTCTCTCGCCACTTCTCCCTATCGTTCATCGCCTCTGGCACGTCTTCAGGGCTACATCCCGTATCCTAACATAGCTGCTGTATGTATGTTCTAGCTGGTCGTCCTGCTTTTGCTCGGCCATATGTGGGGGTCCATAGGAGTACATCACTTATGAGCTCGTCTCTGCTTCTCCAGCAGTGTCCTGCATGTCTGGTTCGTCTAACTTGGATAGTTTTCGTGATGGGAGGCTGGTGGCTGTATAGTTGGTGCTTTGTGGGGTGTTGCTGCCAGGACTTATTCAATATTGCTCGTAACATTCTTATGTAATTGCCGTCTAGCTTCTTCTCCAGCCGTTTAGTTAGCGTCCAAGTAGTGCATACAGCAGTATTGACACGACCACAGCCTGGAAGAAACTGTGTTTCATTTTATCGGTCAGGTTTGATTTCCATATGATCGATAGCTTCTAATACAATCATGATTATTATTTCATTTTGATTTCCCCTCCTATTAAAGTTTCTGTGTCAATACTTATGTTATGAGTCGAGGGAAATAAAACTTTGACTAATTTGTTTAATAAGTCCTTGCTCCGTCTACCTTGTCCAAAATGCCAAATGCCCGAATCCAAATTTTCACTGCACTATATCCAATCTATATTGTTGATATTTGGAGGTGCATGTGATATAATGATTATCGTAAAGGAAATGGATATAGCGACCCGACTTCAAATCCTGGACGAGGCTATTTGCATTATCGATATACGTTTATCAATAACGTATATCGATATCGAATATCTATACATATACTCGAAAAACGTCGTCAAGACTATTCAGACAAAAATACGATAATCTATGATTGATGTATGTATTAATTTTAACGACATGTCAACCTATAAAGGGTCATTCTATGCATAGAAATTCGGGAATCGCGTTTATTGTATGTTCGTTTTTTAATTTTTTTGTTTAGTTGTTTCGAAAGAGTTTTTTTAGCGGTGGTGGAGGCAGATGTACGAATAATTTTCAAACATATCTCTTTTACCCACAGATGGGAACCTAATAGATATTAACGATTCAGGTTAGAGTGGACCTATGAGTAATAGCCATGAATGGGTAAACTACACTCCTCAGATCTCCTCATCACCAGATGCAGTTTAGTTTCATACCCAAGACTCCCTTTTGGGTGGGGGTCCTGCAGGAGATACAGTCAGCATAATCTAAATCCCACCGACAGGGCGGGAAAGAATATCACTGGGGTGGAGTCTGCACCTCACGTTGTATAATGGTTAGCAACCTGAATTAGTTGATCATTACTAGTGACTTCGATTCTCACTAAGTGCTACATGATTCTGTCCTTGTGCCACAACTAAGTTAAGCTGAGTAAATAAACACTCAATCAATGCTATGGTTTTTCTATGTTAGTAAATCACCATCGTTAGGGCGGAGTTGTACAAATGATGCATATGATCTTTAAAGAAAATAATAAATGTGTTTTGCTATCGATCAAATTATTAAAACCTCAGTAGAAAAAAAAGTCTTCATTTTCCCGCATAAATTCATTTCTTGTCGTCTTTTACTACTGTATAAGGAAATTCCGTTCTTATATTAACACGTGTTCAACCTTTATTCGTGCATATATCTAATGCAAAACTTTATACTGTTTTATTTGTTCCCCAAGGTGGGGATGTAAGTAACCCAATAACCATTACTTACTCACAAACCTATCATTTTACAAGCATGAAAAGAAACAGATAATATTTATCGGGCAAAATTAAGCAGCAACAGTAAAGAAGGAACATTTTAAAATAGTGAACGCCCTTAGAAAAAAAGAGAAAAATTAAGAATAATTTCAAAAAAGGAAGCATACATGGGCGGTTGAAAAATTGACATAGCTGAAAAGCGTACAAACTAATGCTTCTGTAAATAAATCAATTTCAACGTCAATGAACCAAATTTTCTTTTAGTATGCTAAATGAATTGTTCAGTTTCACTGTTTTAATGGCATATCAACCTTCAAGGGTTATTTAATGCCGATGCTATCCTTGGGGAATAACAGTAGTGATCCAATTTGACCCATGGCTGGTGGGGATATGCGGGTTCATACCTTTCCCTAGGGTACGTGTCTGAAAAATTAAACTAGTATAGCGAATGATTTTCGAACTCGTTTACTGATATGTCACTGTCCAGCACTTTAGCCTCTAAGGCTAGATGAAGTTTAATGCCAGAAATAAGTTTTACTGATACTTAAAACATGCATTATTTAAAATCTCGATTAATGTTTTGGATATATGAGCACTCCTTTCATTAAGAATGTATATACACACACACACACACACATATATATATATATATATATATACCGACCCCTTGTGAATGAGCAAGATATGGCACAAGGTCTATTTTCAAAAGGAGTTTAACAGGTTGGAATTTAGAGTTTTTCTTCTCTTAAAGTGGTTACCGAGCTAAATTTAAAGAGCCAAACCTGCTCTACTATATATATATATATATATATAGTGGAAACTCAAACCTGGTTAAGTTGTCATTATAAATTTATTTCGGCAGAGAATATAACTGACTGGATATTATTTAAAAAAAGCATATATATATATATATGTAATCTTGTAGCAGAAGATTTGCTTATAACTGGAAGATCGGAATTAGACACAGCGATCCGAGTTCAAATCTTCGACGAATCTGATTACATTTTCATAGCGCTCTCCCAGTTCGAGTCATACCAAAGACTCAAAAAATGGTACTTGATGCCGCCTTGCTTAACACTCAGCATTATAAGGTACGGTTCAAGGGTAAATTGGAGCAATCCAGGGAATGGAGTAGCGCCCTTCCTTCGACCTTGGTGTCGTAGTTAATGAAAAGGGAGCCTTCGGCTTGCCCTCGACTATGGTCGCCAACTTTACTTATATATATATATATATATATATATCAACTCATAAAGTAAATTATCAGTTATTCACTTTATTCCTTATATCTTCTTTTATATCATTTGAAACATCCATATTTCACCCAAGTATTGAATTATCTGAGAGAACTGTGCTTATTCTGTGTTCTATCTTAACTTCTTACAAGATTTTATTAAACTTTCTATCAGTCGACTGGATAATCGATAAAATATGAGACTTCATTTTAAGTACAAACATTTCAGCTATTTCTAAAGGAATCATTTGATTATCATCAGAAACTGATACGCTTTTTTTTAAACAGTTTCTTTGTTTCGATTTTTGGTCTGGTATTCTTTTTAGAGAATTAAAGTATTTTTGAAGAAGTAATCTTTTAGTTGTTATGTATCTTTTGAATTCCTTGGTCCTATGGCTTCGTTTCTCATTATTATAAGACAAAATGGGAAGATTTGCTTCCAATTTCAGGTTCCGGAGAAAGAAACATCTACAGAACTATTGCGCTACTGGTGAGTATGTAATCCAACAAATCCAAGTCAAACCGGATGCGACATAAGGTCAATTTTTCGCAAAGAACAACGGCTTTGAATTTAAAGTTTTCCTTCCTACCAAAGCAAAAGGACCCAATCTTTCCTACTATTTGTGCATAGTTGTTTGTTTATTTGTTTGGTTGGTTTGTTGGGTTCAATGGTATATCAACCCTTTAATGTCAAATCCTGTTTATTCATACACACACACACACATACATACACACACATTTCGGAAACTACTCCTAACATGCACTACTGAAGTTCCATTTCATGACCACCTTGGTAATATTTATGTTCAAACAGATGGGGTATCTATGGGTTCTGTCCTGGGCCCGATCTTCAGTAATTTCAACATGTCCAGCCTCGAAAATAAAATATTTAATAGCATTAAAAAACCTCCAATATACCTAAGATATGTTGATGATATAGTTATAATATTAACGAAATCAACATACTACAAGAGACCTTCCAAAAAAATTCAATTCTTAACTTTACTCATGGACTAAACAAAAACAATAAAATTTCCTTTTTAGATGTTCTCATTGATACTAAAAATAATAATAATACTTACAAAAAAACCCTCTAATAATAACTCCTGTACCCTCAACTTTAAAAGTGAATGCCCCTTAAGATATAAAAAGCAATTATTAATAACCTGATATCCAGTGCCAAACTGGTCTCCTCCTCCAAAACAATATTTTATAAAGAGGTAGAAAACATAAAACAGGTTCTCATCAATAATGGGTTTCCTAACTATATTGTTGATGAAAAAATTAAACGTATGATTAAAAATGCCAACTAACAAAAATTAACACTGTACCACTCAACCCAGTCAACAAACATTTAACATACAACCTGAAACTTAATAGAATTAATTTTGAAACAAGTGCTAATGTACTTAAATGTCTTTAGCTACTGACGCTATTTATAGAAATAAATTCGAAAAGTAAACACTACACATTACAACAGTATAAACGCTCATTCTTACAAAGAAGTAATGTACCTACAAAAGTTACATCACTTTTGTAATACATCCTCCACTGATGATGGCCCAAAGTTGAACAGAAAGTACTTGGGAAATAACTAATTACGGAAGGTTTATCAACCAGTTCCCGCCGAATATCATAAGATCAATACGGTAATTCGAAAGCATTAACAAAAATATGTAGACAAAAAAAAATATATATTTGATTGAACATAATAGACATTTTTTGTCTATATATATATATATATATTGTAAATGAATAGTTTGTAGATAACATTTTTAAACAACCCAGAGCTTTTTTGTTTGCATCAGATTGAATGGTTACAAGTATTCCTACCTAACACGAGTAATTCTATATAGTATTAATCATTTGTTTGCGCACAGTGAAATGGTTTCAAGTATTGCTATGTAACACAAACAATTCAGTTTAAAATCATTCATTTGTTGGCACATAACTAAAGGGTGAAAAGTTTTATTCGAACCGTATTTTGGACCCTAACAGATATTACCATTCTGGGTTAGAGTGGACCTTAGAATAACGCCAGTGAATGAGTACTCCACATTCCCCAAAGCTCCATGCAGGAGTCTCACAATCAAATGCAATTTTGTGTCATATCTAGGAAACTCGTTATTGGGGCTATCCCTATCTGCAGAGCTGCCGTTTGTGTGTGTATTCTACAGCCCCAGCTGACTGGGCTCCTCATAGTTGGTTTAGTTTCTTTGTTTAATTGCGTTTCAAACTTCGTAGGTTATTTAATAAAAAGCCACGAAGAAGAACGACAGGAATACTATTTAACTCATATCTGGTAGGGGATAAGGGCGTTCATACATATTCCAGTGGTATTTGTCAGAAAGTGAATACAATAATGAGACTGGAGTTCGCACGCATTTTACCTCCGATGGCATTGTCCAGTACTTTAACCCCCTACACCAGAACTCTCCTCATAGTTGGGAGTGGAGCACAGATGGATTTATATCTTTCCCAAGGGCATTAGCTCAAAGTGAAAAACAGCTCCGTTCAGGTTTGAACTCCAGTCGTTGTTTCCAACGACTATAGCCGTTATACTAATGACTAGAGGATACTTCCATCATATCCAAATTAAACTTCGTTGTTTTATTTTTACGAGCTTTTACTTTCAGATTAACAATCGTTCGTGCTATATTCCCACTTGATAAACTTTTCTATTATAATGGATAATATATTTCTTTGAAAAAGATGGAAGCGTTATATGCTGAATGAATGCATGAACAAGAGAACAAAAAAGCCGCTTTTCACTTCTCTTTTTAACAAGCACTACAACATACTTATATTAAGTAGCCAAAGAAGCCATCTTTGTACAGCTGTCATTACTTAAAACCTTTCTGGAAGATTTTTTAAAAGGATATAGAGTTAACATGGATTATTTCACTTTTTATTACAATCCTCTCGTTCTGTCCCTATCTATCTATCTATCTATCTGTCTGTCTGTCTCTGTCTCTGTCTCTCAACATTCATAAAGAAATTAATATATATATATATATATATACACACACGCTAGCACACACACACACACACACACACACACACACACACACACACTCACTCACACACACACACACATACATATACACACACATGTATATATATTCATGTGATAATTCTTAATATGGTATTATCTATAATACTTGGTATGATTTTATTCATATATTTAAGTATTCGATGTTTAGTAATAATATAAATATCATGATAATGTGTTAGATAATTGTAATATTGAGGATATATAATATAATGTTGTATTTGTCTATAATTTTAGATGATAGTCTTAACAGCAACTGGTATAATTTTATTTTTACTTTTAATGTGATCAGTTATATTGAATAGTATAGAAATATTGGTATGACAATTTTCTTAAGTTTTTTCATAAAATAGTATTAATATACAATATAATATTCAATAAATATAATTTAATTTTGTAAAGAGGTTATTAATACCCATGTAAATTGTTTATAGTAGATCATTTTCTCTCTCCAAATCCATTTATTCCTTTATTGTAAATGTTTTACTTATTTCCTTCATTTGGGTATAAAAGTTTATTTGCCATTAGATTAAAAAGAGGTGAAAAGGAAAAAGAAGTCAAAAATTGATACATCTCAATACAGGAATTGAATGTCATTTGTCAACAAGATAGGAAATGCAAATGGTCGGGTCTTTACATAAAATAAATGAAATTTGGATTAGGGAGATAGAGTGGCTGGAATGTAGGTTTTTCTAAATTTTCATTTGAAATTTCTCGTTGTTTCTTTGTCTGAAGATATAACTTTATTTAAAACGTATAGGGTCTGCTGAAATAAATATTATTACAAAAAAACATGAGTAATTTTTAAAGGTTTTTCTTTTATATATATATATATATATATATATATATATATATATATATATATCTTGTCGCTTGTAACGGTATATATTTTCGCATATAAAAATTTTGCTCACAAATTAATTTTATTTTAATTCCTCGTTCTTATACAATCTCATTAAATCCCGTAATTGTCTATATATCTTTCGATCTCGCTGTCTTTTGGCTGTCTTATTGATTCTCATTATATGCCGATCTATCTCAGGCTGTACAGATCTAGTTTTTATTTTTATTTTTTAATCTTCTTTTTTTTTTGTTAACCAGATAGATAGATAGATAGATAGATAGATAGATAGATAGATAGATATGTATCTGTCTGTCTGTTTTCTAGGTTCATATTATATTTATCTCTTTCTGTTTATATGCATCTTTCAATAGATAACCCCCCCTCTCTCTCTCTCTCTCTCTCTCTCTCTCTCTCTCTCTCTCTCTCTCCTCATTTGTATGTATTTACAGTTGTCAAAACCAATTAAGTTTATCTCGTCATACGGCTCTAGAAATATCACACGACGAAATAATTAATGTTAATACGAATCCTTAAAAAGTTGTTTTTTTAATTATTAATTCTTTATTACTTTGTATACTTTTTCGCAGTAGATAAAACAACATCTCGGGGATCAACATTGGGTACTGCACATCGTTTTTGAAAATCTGTAAGAATGGATTCTTCTGAAATAAAGTGATTTATGGTAGTTTTCCATATCAGCGTTTTATGACGTCGCCTATTTACGAATTAACAAACTCAAAATTGCATTTATTTCCGTGCAACCGCTGTCCAATATCAATTGTAATATTCATTTATTGAAAATTAAATGCAACAAATACTGTAAGATAGAGGTACTAATAAATCTAAGAAGGGTGAATCATAATAATCATTGGCAAAGGCATAAAACAGCAAGATGACGTTTTCATTTGATTGTTGGTTGTTTGAAAAAATCTTCAAAACTTAAGATGATTTTAACTTTCTTTATCCTAATGATGTTAAGTAGTAAATCAGTCAATAAAAGAAAATAAACTTTTGAATCATCATCATCATCATCATCATCATCATCATCATCATGTTGTACCATCCCTGACACTTTCTCGTCACCTCTCTATCGTCTATTGCTTCCGGCAGGTCTTCAGGACTACATCCCGTATCGGCACAGAGCTGCTGGTCGTCCAGCCATTGCTCATCCATGTGAAGGGGTCCATAGGAGTACGTCACTTATGAGTTTGTCCTTACTTCTCCAGCAGTGTCCTGTATGTCTAGTTCGTCTAACTTTGATAGGTTTCGTGATGGCAGGTTGGTGGCCGTACAGATGCTGCTTTGTGGGGTGCTGCCTCAATGACTTGTACACTGTTGCTCGTAGCATTCTTGTGTACTGGCCGTCAGGTTTTTTCTCTATACGTTTTGTTAGCGTCCGTGTAGTGCATCCATACAGCAGTATCGACACGACTGCTGCTTGGAAGAAACTGTGTTTTATTTTATCGGTCTGGTCTGACTTCCATATGACCGATACCCTATCATTAGCTATCCATGCCTTTGTAAGTCACGAGTTGATGTCTGTCTCGGTTGATGAGACACTACTTCCGCGGTAGATGAACTTGTCTACTAGTTTCAGAGAGCTACCGTTTTGTGTGGAGATGTCGCCTCTTTGATTAAAGCACATATATTCCGCCTTGTGTGCATTGACATGGAGGCCTATGCCTGCAGCTGCGCGTTCCAGACTATGTAGCAGGTTTTTAGCTTGAGCGGGTGTATTTGCCATATCCATTTAGAAGCATTTAACGCTTTTGCTGAGATCTCTTTCAGCGCCCTTGATCTCGCTGCACCCAATATTCCAATCTTTGCGAACTGCGAACCCTCTGCAACCGACTTCTATGGGATCATAATTTATTCTCCAGGCCTTGTGCTGGCAATTACTAGTATTTGGATCTTTTCCTCTCATTCGCTATAATCATGTGCTCCTCCCATGACATGGTCAATTCCCAAATTATACTCTGCTTCGTGCTGTCAGAGTATTATACCAGATTATACCAGATCTGCAATATGTCTGGGGAACCTCAGTTGTGTCTCCAGATCTACTACCAACTGCCAATCATCTGCGGAAGATAATATACTTGACCTTACTCTGTTCTGTTTTTACCGCTCGTGCTCCCTCTTTAACGAAGATCATCCGATCTATTTTTCTGCGTGGTTGGTATTTACTCTCACTTATAGCGTCGGTCACTTCACTGGCGATAGCTCTGAGGACTAGGTCGTGTCGCCAACGGTAACGACCGTCCCCCAACGCCTTAGGACAACTACTAAGGATGTGCTGTAAAGAACCTCTCCTTGAACACAGCTGGCAACCTGGAGTCTCACTCTTTCGCCATATCTGTAAGTTGGATGGGCTCGGCAAGATATCATACACTGACTGAATCATGAACCGAACCTCGCTGAAGTCCGATCGCCATAACTGCTGCCAGGTATTCTTTTTTTTTTTTTTTCAACACCCACCATTTTTGTCCCGGCACCCTGCTGACCATTTTGCGATAGCGCGCTTCTCCTGCTCCCGTGCGAACCTCCTCCTGAACGAGTTTACGCTTTTCTACGCCCTTGGTCTTATAAAACTTGTCTTAAAATATGAAAAAACTATAAAATGGGCTCATGCGTAGTATTTTACCTAGCTTTTTGCTTAGATGTGGCACATGGCTGTATGAATAAGGCATTCAAGGAGACTCGAACTCACTTATCAAGGTTTACTAGTTTAGCTTGCTAACGAGTAGACCAGCCGAGGTGCCCACTGAGCATATGTTTTGTAATTCACTAAGCTGTTTGCTTAGATGTGGCACAAAGCCATATGAATGGAACACCCAATGAGACTCCAAATCACTCGTAAAGGTTTACTTGTCTAGCTTGCTAACCAGTAAACCACCCGAGGCGCCCAGTGAGCAAATATTTATATGCCGGAATATCACCTGGAATCTATTTATAGTCTCTAAATAGTCCTTTACTGAAAAGAATCTAATATCTATTAGATTTTTTGTTATATACAATACATATACAAATAGATATGCAGGTGGTCTCTTTCGTTTCCGAGACGAACGGTTTATTAATTTCTGGCTTCGGTCCATAGTGACACGTGAAGAGAAACACAATTCTTAAAAGTCTATGCTAACCATACTATGCTGACCCCACCCCAACGCGTGGCGCATCTTGTGACGTTTAAGATCTCTGTCGGTAGAGATCTGCAAAACTCGACCACATACCTCAACAGTCGAAATCCCAACTGCCTCTCTCAACGGCAGAATCTCCACTGACGTCTTTTCGAAATCCTTAATTTCTCAGGGCCATCTCTTCTGGGCATGACGTCATCGACACTCCAGCCCAATTTCCTGTCTGGGGGTTTATTATGACAAATGGTGATTGTCATATCCTTCTCGCATGAGCGTAAAAACTGCACCAAATGACCATGCATTTGCGCTAAGGGACTCGAATATTTCAAAGCCGTACCAAATTAAATGATAAAATATAATTAACGAAAAAGAATTAATATAAAAAATCATTCCTTAATTATATAGCATACATATATGATACAGGCAAATATATGTAACTTTATTGCTCTGAGCTTCAAAATGAAGCTTATGATTATAGTTAAAATCCACCTCAAACAAGAACTTGAAGGAGTATTAATTGTGCATGGTTGTTTGAAAGTAGATGAAATGAATACACACAGGTTGACTTCATAATCATCTTCATCCGGTCCTGTTGCTAGTACGGATATACCTGACCCTCTCTCGCCACCTGTTTCTATCGTCCATCGCTTCTGGCTACATCATGTATCAGTACAGAGCTGTTGTAGATAAGTTCTAGCTGGTCGCTTAACACTTGCTCGTTCGTGTGAAGGGGTCCATAGGAGTACATCGCTTATGAGTTAGTCCTGACTTCTCCGGGAGTGTCCTGCATGTTTTGTTCGCTTAGTTTGAATAGTTTTTGAGACAGGCTGTAGGTGGCCGTACAACTGTTGTTTTGTTGGATGTTGCCTCCAGGAATTGCTCAATAGAGCTTGTAGCATTCTTTTGCAATTACCGTCAAGCTTTTTGTCTATACTTTGTCAGTGTCCATGTGGTGCATCTATATAGTAGTATCGACACGACCACTGTTTGTAAAAAATCTGCGTTTTATTTTATCGGATAGGTCTGACTTCCATATAACCAAGAGCCTCCATGCATTCACTAGTCGCGAATTGATGTTATTTTCGGTTGATGAGACGCTACGAGGTAGGTGAACTTGTCCACTTGGTCCAGAGAACCACCGTTTAGAGTGGAGATATGGCCTTTTTGATTAAAGCACATGAACTCTATTTTGTCTGCGTTGACATGAAGGCCTATGCCACATGCTGTCTGTTCCAGACTATGCAGCAGTGATTCAACCTTGGTGGGTGTATTTGCCAAAAGCACTTTGTCATCAGCGTAGTTCGCGTCCGTAATAATTTGTGCAGAGTATTGTCTGCTTCTTGCCTTATTATCGTGAAGCCATTTTCTTTCATTAAATCAATCGATGTTCGAAGCACGCAGTCTTGGCAGATAATAAACTGGTATGGGACTAATGCGTCCCCTTACACCACACCTACGACAATGTCAAAGAAATCTGTGTTTCCGTCCAGTGAGTGAACTTTTAGAGTTACCTTAAAATCTGGTTATAAAAAGTAAGATTTTATTAAGCCATAAAAATATATTACTAATCCTTACAATTAAAAAAAAAATCAGAACACTTCGGGACACCGTAGAGTATTTTGTTTAAATTAGCATATATCAGAACTAGAAAGCCATTTTAAAGATTGTAACACAATTTCGATGGTAAATTTGTATGCACAAATTTTACCATAAGTTTTGCTTTGGTTTCTTTGTTTAATGGCATATAAACCTTCGAAAGTGACTTAATGTCAAAACCATCTTTGTAGAAAAACAATAGTTGTATTATTTATCTGACAGACTGGAAGATAACGGAATCCATACCTTTCCCTGTCGTATTTGTCCAAAAGTGAACGTAATAGCATGACTGCACGTTAAAACTCGCCCCCTATGATGTCACAGTTCAGCAGGTTAATCATTAAACCACTGTAAATTAATTACTCTGAGCTTCAAAATGAAGCTTATGATTATAGATAAAATCAACCTCAAACGAGAACTTGAAGGAGTATTATTTGTGCATGGTTGTTTGAAAGTAAATGAAATGAATACACACAGGTTGACTTGGATTTTCACTGGTAAAAATTGAATTAGACATGTCATTTATCAGATATTTATACCGGAAATCAACTTTGGCGACAAAATATTATTAATTTTTAGAAAATTGATCATGAACATTTTCGAAATAGCCGCGGCAGAACAAAATGAAATTACTCTAAAGAGATAGCATATATATCCTTATTTTTAAGCGTATGCATGCGTGTGGGTAGTATGTTCTACAACAGTGTTTCTTTGATGTTTCCAAAAATACAGAAAATATTTTGGTGTTTTTTTGGGGTTTTTTTTGGTAGGTTTTATTTACTTGGAATAAAGCGAATATATTGGTAGATATACACCAACTTCTATCCTTAATTTTACCATAAAACTTTACTTCAAAACGCCGTAACTTTTTGACAAAAATGATAGAAACGAAGTTTTAAAAACTTGTTTTCCCAAAACTTCAAGATTAAGAATATGTATACGTCCTGTTTTACAAATGATCTTCAAAAATAGACAATGCCTTGCACAAAGCCCACAATGCAACGGTTTTTAGAATTGATACAATCTATGATTATTTTTTCTATCTTCACTGTTAGAATGAATTTATGTCTCTGTAAAAATTGTGGTTGTGCATTGCGGGTGTGTAGCGGGTGAGTGTATACCAACCTTAATCCATGTTTGCTGCAGGGAAAACTTTCTCACAAAAGCTCATCAACTCAATGAGGAGTGAAAATCTTCGTTTCAAATTTTAACCTTCAAACAGATGTTGGACAAACAATCCTTCTAATTATTTTTTTTTTCCAGAAACACCTGGGATTCTCAAGATATAATAGCTGAATAAACGCATAAAACCTATAAAAAAAAAAAAGGATGAAATCAAAATCCTTATTTGATGGACCAGATTTTTGCTTAGTCATATTTAAATTTAGTTGCGGAAAATGTGTTTCATTTTAAAGATAAATAAGTATCATCCTTCGTTTGTAAAAATATTATCTTCCTTCATTTGCATTTCCTTTTGATATTTATTTAGAGTTGTTGGGCGTTGTTTGGAAATCATCATACTGAACAGTTCACTCAGTTTAGTGTCACTAAGAAAAAATTTTATTGAACCTTAACAAACAAGTTTTGTAACAACGTAAAAATTATAAAAGATATCATGGCGCACAGTCTGAAGTAAAAACTCTTCATTAGAACTAAAAAGAAAGCTTGTGTAGCCAATAGTTTAAGTTTAAGCAGATTTTAATATTTATAGATACAGAAAACAAGTTTGAAAAAATTGATTAATTGATTTTAACTGTATGTCAACCCATCTCGGATCATTTTATGCCGATAGATTAGATAATCAAGTTCATTGTACGTTCATATTTACATTTTTTGTGTTGCTTCTTCTTCAGAGGTTTTGTTTTGTTTGTATTGTTTTGTTTGTTTGTTTGGTTGGTTTTTTTTTTTTTTTTTGTTTTGTTTTTTTTTTTTTTGGCTCAGTCCGATTAAAAACGAATCATTTTTAAACAGATCTTTTTGACTCATAGATAAGAACCCAAAAAGAACTATTTCTCGGAGTCAGAAAGTACCTAAGAGTAATAGCAATGAAGGAATACTGCCTTTCTACAAATCTCCAGAACAGTAGCCTCACCATCAGATGCAGTTTAATGCAGGACATCCTTGTGCTGGTGACACTGACCGAGGGAAGATTTGGTTTCGTTTGGTTTGGTTTAGTTGGATGGCATATCAATTATTGAAGGTTATTTAATGCCAAATCCTCTTTAAACATATATATTATAAATATATATGACTTGTAAACACATTTTGAATTGGAGCTCTTTTTTGTACACAGATAAATATTTTCGAGTATTACTATATAACAGTCACAATTTAACATCAGTATTTTGTTTACACACATCGTTTGTTCTATTTGACCAATAGATAAGACCATATTAGGTGCTATCACTCCGAGCCAGAATGGACCTAGAAGCAATGGCCAGGAAGGGGGACTTCATATTCCCTAAATCTCCAAAGCTGGAGACACGCCATCGAACAGAGATAAGAGGTTTGGAAGATGGTGAAGATATATTTTGTTGGTTAGATGCTTATTTATAGTTATAACTATTTTTAATCATATAAAAGATTAAGAAATCAGTTATAACAGATGTTTGGCCTCTCTTTACTTGTTGGATTATTTCATTTGATCAAGAAGTCTTTGCTGTTTCATCGTATCAAAATTTAACCACATAGGT